>JAFBJU010015274.1:3018363-3391827 GCA_016785305.1 Colistium nudipinnis
GAACAGAACCATGTCAAGGCAGCCCTCAAAACCTGTGGCTACCCAAACTGGGCTTTCGTTAAAACTACCAGGCAAAAGAGGGCGAACGTAGAAGAACAGTGGAAAAACATGGTTATTCCGTATGTTGCTGGAGTCTCTGAAAAAATCCGTAGAATCTTCAACAAACACGACATCCCGGTTTATTTCAAACCCACCAACACCCTGAGGCAGAAGCTGGTCCACCCTAAGGACAAGCTTCCTAGACAGAAACAGAGCAATGTGGTTTATTCAGTCCAATGCACCGAGGACTGTTCTGATTTATACATAGGAGAAACAAAACAACCATTGCACAAACGCATGTCACAACACCGAAGAGCAACCTCCTCTGGCCAGGACTCAGCTGTTCATATGCATCTGAACGACAGTGGACAATCATTTGAGGATGAAAACGTTCACATTCTGGCCAGGGAAGACAGATGGTTTGAAAGAGGAGTAAAAGAAGCCATCTTTGCTAGAACAGAGAAACCATCACTGAACAGAGGTGGAGGTTTAAGACACCATCTCTCAGCCACTTCCAATGCTGTCCTTCACTCTCTCCCTAGGAAGGTAAAAAAGAACAATAACTCAAAGGATAGCTCAGGTGAAACCAACGACCCTCATTTACACCTAGACTCAGGCGAAACCCACAACCCGAATCTGGGCCAGATGGCCAACGACCTGCAAGTTTGACACAATGGTCCTCTAATTAGGTACTCATCCTCTGATTAGCTATTAATTTTGCAGAGGATAAATACCTGAACTTTGTCAGCAGCTAGTTAGAACTGAAGAAGCCTCTCGGATGAGAGGTGAAACGTCTTCAAGAAATCTTCAACCAGTCCAGTTGCCTACTTGAATCGCACTTGATATATAGTCACCTTGTTTTTGATAGCAATCTGTTGGATGATGTTGAGCTTCATGGTGGTAAGGCCTTCAACATTGAGCTGCAGTAGGCTTGGATATTTGCGATCTGCAGACTTGATAGACATTTGTTTTGATTTATGAGCTTTAAGCCTGTGTTGGGTATTTTTAAGCCACATGCACTCCCCCACCCCCCATGGGAAGGTCCTAAGCTTATGCAAAAGCAAACAAATACACCATTTATGAATATTTAACCAGATCTAAAGATAGATAGATGCTTACATGTATTTTGCTTTTGTGTTGTTCAGTTTTATGCTGAAGAATGTTTAGCTCATCATTTACAAGCTCATAAAGAGATGTTTATGTAGCTGTATAAGTTAGATTTTAGACTGAGGGATCCATGTAACCACACAGATACTCATGTTTATTCCACCACTCAGACCAGACGTCTCGAGGCATGGACATGTAAATCCACCCTGCCGCCTGAGAAATAGAACAATGCACAGGTAATTGCTCTATCCCCAACCTTGGTGTAGAGCCAAAGAAATGTAAAAGCCTCCCCCAAACCACCTTAGTTTAGAACTAAAGAATTGCATATAGCCTGTAATTCAAAGGAATGTAACTGTAACTGAAAAACTGCAAACTCATGATAAACAGACCGCCAAACAGTGCGCCATGAATTAGATAGACACACCCCTGCACCAACCAGAAGGTGCCTCTTCATGAGCACAGTCCACCTATAGTTTAGACCAATAAGAAATGTATGTGCCACTATGTAACGTGCTGCGACGCAACATACGAGGCTCTGCGGTTGCCAGACCTGGCTCGGGACTCTTCGGTCCCCGCTAGGGGGCACTTCGGCTGCCTGGCTCAGGGCCAGAGAGACATCGATCGACCCCTTTATTCTATGTTCTTTGTACTACATTTTTTTTGTTAAACCCTTAAAACTCATCCTGAGAGATACGTCTTTGACATGAAGGAATCAAAGAACACGACACCTGTAAGCCATTTGTGGCGGACGCCACATAGAGGCTGTTTTTCGATCTCCCTACCTCATCACAATATGCAATGAAACCTGACTCCTTTTTTGCTCCAGTCATTAGCCAGTAACTCAGCAAAGGGTGCTTTGGTCAGCTGTTGCCAGTGACTGATGTATGTGTTCTGGCTGAAGATGAGCACCCTGTTAAGGGCCAGCATCTGAGAGTATTAATATGACACTTTTGAGTGGATAGCAACTTAAAGGTCGAAGGAGGCACTGACCGATAATCTCATCGGTTTTCCAATGGACAGAGAGAGCCTATTCACAGTGCATGACACACTAATGTGAACGTTTATTTAATACCGCATTAATTTGAATGTAGTCATTTTTTTTATAGATATGTTATATTTATTTTATGATATAAAATATAATATTATAATACCACTAAACAAAAATGTCATAATTTTTAATAGTTCGAAAATTAAGTCCTGCATACGCTTGCTCATTTTCAGCTCCCAAACATGGATTCATCTCATGTGACAACAGCCCAGAGAAAACATTTTCACAAAAATTCATACATTATATTGGAAAGGATAACGGAATGCTTGTTGGTGTGTTAGAATGAAGACCAGAGATTGTGCAGTGTTGTATTTGGATTACCATGGCTTATCATTTTTATGCATGCAAAACTGTTGGGATCAAGACATCTTTTTAAGGTTTCCTATTGGTGACCATGGAGTAAGAAAGATTTAGTGTGTGGACTGTGGATGGTGATGAGAATTTTGCCTACAAATACAGAAGAATGTGCAAGGTTAAACATTTGGTGAAGCAGAGGATAAAGAAAACAAAAAAACAAACAGTCTTAAAAAAAACGACAGGAGGAAGCAGAGAGGCTGCCAAATATTTACACCCTTTACAAGCAGAGATGTGGGGCAGAACTCACACTGTTGAGAACATATGTCTCAGTATTGTTAACACCAGCAGCAAGTCAGAAGTCATCAGAGAGTTGGATGTAATCATGTGGTTGAAGAGTTAGCTAAAATAAAGACCAGAAAGAAGACCATGCCATAATGCCAGTCTTCTTCACAGGCTATGGATTAATGTCTCAATTTAAATATGTAATTTTTGCCTGCAGTGTTCTTTCTCTACAATTGTAATAACAGAGTACATTAATACTGTTCATAGATGGAAAGCTGTTCAGGACGGAAGTGTTACAGTAAGGGCAGATTATTGTGGGAAAAAAATCTAGATGCTAATTCTTTAATTATTTCAAAGTTAGATCTATTAAAACTGAAACAACTCCCTGAATGACACCTGTAAGTAGAAAACAATGTAGTAATTTAGTAATAAGACACACTAAATATTACAAGACGTATTCACTGTAAATATTGCAAGTCGTATTCACTGTCCTTCAAAAATGTTTTTTTTTTTTTTGTTTTCCTTCAACACATGAAACATTTGTTTTTCAAGCAATACTATTTTAGGTGTTGTCACATAGACAGGGCCATAGACTGCCTATATATATTTCTGTTTTAGGTTGATGCAGGTTGAGGTTACACAATGACAAAATTAACCATATTTATTGCCCAGGGCCGAGGCCAGGGTGAGACTGCCGCGTCCATGCTGGGTTGTGGGTTCTGAGAGTGAGGCTGGAGCCCGACGGCCTACCGGACGAACCTGCCTATGAGCTCGGCTGGCGTTTCCCTGTCACCGACTCTGTCCAGAGGCAGGCGAGTCGCAACGTTTATGCGGAGGGAGACCACACCTACGCCTCGCACATACCAAACACTGCCTTGTGGTTCTCATCTGAGTAACTTACCGTACTGAAAAAGTTATGTGCACCCCTAGTTATACAAGTGGAATCAGGCGAAAAAAACACCAGTGCAACAACTAATCCCTCACACAATTTTGAACAACTAATATTTTTAAAGAAAAACTTGAAAATAGAATAAAGCTTCTGTAGCTTTTTAACTTGTGCATCATGACCTCACTTGCAAGTTAATCACACATGTGACACATTGCTGCTAAAGGCACCGTTTCTTTTTTTATATATTTTAAATGTATTTATTTGTTAAAATCTTGGAGATGTTATACAGTTTTGTATTGCCTTTTATTTTGCCCCTAGGCTGAAATGATTGAAACATTCTCTTATAATTAATTGTATTATATTTTCAAGCCGTCTTTTTTTATTTTAGATTTTATTGAACCTTTTTGCTGTTTTGTTGTTCAACCATTATAAACAACATGACCTATCTGAGTTTGTGTTTGCTGTTTATTTTTTACTGAAACTTGTACTGAACTGTTACCCCAAAACGGAAGTGCGAACCGAACCGTGACTTCTGTGTACCATTACACCCCTAATATTTAGTCTTAGACACCCATTCCAAGCCAACACTTATCAACATCCCGCCCCTCCTGTGACCCATGGTCAGTCTGTTGGTATATTCAGAGCCAGTGAGAAACAAAAACAATAAAAAGCAGTAAACACTTGATAAAATTATTGCGGACGTCAATTAATTAATTAGTTAATGCAATAATAATGCGTTAACTTGCTCAGCCCTAGTTATTTTTTTGTTCCTCCATACTGACTGTCTGAGCCAAGGACAAAACAGTATTGGGTTCTTCAGAGAAGCAATTGCGTTATTTTAATTTGAACTCTGTTGGTCATCATGCTGTGCAACGATGGGCAGGTTAGCACTTCCAGCTCCTCATGGCGTCAGAACGTTTAAAAGGTTTTCCATTAAGCACCTTTTCAGAAGGCAAGTTTATCCAACAATGTCCAGATGGGATCAAGTTTTACTTGGAGTTTTAAGACGAATGTTTATTTATTAACCACATTAACTTAGGAAGGAACTTGAGGTAAAATTGTCACACTTATAAACTATTCACATATCCAAAATGATGAGGGGACAATATGCTTCAATATCTCTTGACTCTGTGACTGTAGTACATTGTAACATGCAGCTTGACTGACACCATAGTTACCAGACGTGTCCCACATGTTTTGCTCTTTCTGCAGCTATGCTCCAAAAAGGAGCTTACACTGCATATGAGCCAAGGATCAGAGACATGCAGATACTAATGGCATTCTCCCGAGACTATGAATCCCGATCACTTCAACAGCAGTGATACCTAACTGTTATCTGTTTATTGAGAACGGAGGGGCAGATACAACATGGGTGTGACACTGATGTGCAGAGGTGGTGCAGACAGGAAAGGTCGAACACTGAGTACAAGATTGGTAGACATCCAAAGTTATTCTGTTTTTGACAGTAAATAGTGATAACACATTATTGTTATGTTATTGGACGGGCTGGGTTATTGCAGATTGAATCAACACAGTTCACATCAGCATATTATCTTTCTATCATACCTCTCAATTATCTTTGCTTTAAATAATCTTTTTCTTTTTAAAGCTGCAGAAACAGCTATTCCTTGGGCACTTGTGAGCATAAAATCGCCTTTTTCCGCCTTCCAACAGAAACAGTGACATAGTGTCCAGATAAATGATTTCACAAAATATATCCAAACTTTTACATCATCAAAACATTATGGATTTTAGCCTTTTTAGTTAGTACTACAAGGCTATATACAGAATATGCTTGTAATAACACATCAGCCCTTTTCAATGCTTAGTGTTAGTTTTAACTTGACATTCATACATCCTATTTCACTATCAAGGAGGATAGTAGGCAACTGGACTGGTTGAAGATTTCTTGAAGACGTTTCACCTCTCCTCCTTTTACGGTCCTTTTACTCCTCTTTCAAACCATCTGTCTTCTCTGACCAGAATGTGAACGTTTTCATCGTCAAATGAGTATCCACTGTCCTTCAGGTGTAGACGAACGGTTGAGTCCTGGCTAGTGGAGGTTGCTCTCCGGTGTTGTGACATGTTTTTGTGTAATGGTGGTTTTGTTTCTCCTATGTATAAATCAGAGCAGTCCTCAGTGCATTGGACTGCATAAACCACATTGCTCTGTTTCTGTCTAGGAAGCTTGTCCTTAGGGTGGACCAGCTTCTGCCTCAGGGTGTTGGTGGGTTTGAAATAAACCGGGATGTCGTGTTTGTTGAAGATTCTACTGATTTTTTCGGGGAGACTCCAGAAATATACGGAATAACCGTGTTTTTCCATTTACTGCTGTTTCTTCTCTGTTAGCCCTCTTTTGCCTGGTAGTTTTTACGAAAGCCCAGTTTGGGTAGCCACAGGTATTGAGGGCTGCCTTGACATGGTTAACCTTCAGTGTTTGTTGGTATTGCTGTGGCTCTTTGATTTAGAGTCCTGATAACTCCCAGTTTGTGTTCCAGAAGGCGGTGGGAATCAAAAAGTGGATATTGGTCTGTGTGTGTGGGTTTCCTGTAGACTCCGATGACTTCTTTCTTCTTCGATGTGTACTGTACGTCCAAGAAGGCCAAGCTGTTTCCACTCACATCTTCACGGGTGAACTTGATGTTGTTGTTCGCATTGTTGATGTGCGCTGAGAAAGCTTCAACTTCCTGGGTCTTGATTTTGACCCAGGTGTCTTCCACATACCTGAACCAGTGGGTGGGAGCAGTCCTGTAAACAAGGACAGGGCTCTGCTTTCCACCTCCTCCATGTAGAGGTTAGCCTCAATGGGAGAAACTGGTGAGCCCATGGCACATCCGTGTTTTTGTCTGTAAAAGCATTCGTTAAACTGGAAATACGTTGTGGTCAGGCAAAGGTCATGCAGAGTGCATATGTGGTTCGGGGTGAGTTTGGTTCTGTCAAGAAGGGTGGTGTCCTGTAGAAGTATTTTCCTGGTCCTGCTTACTGCTTCGGTGGTGGGGATGCGCATGAACAGAGAAGTAACATCGTAGGACACGATTGTTTCGTCTGAGTCTAATTTTAAGTCATCTGTTTTGTCTGCAAACTCCTGTGAATTATTTAAGTGGTGTTCTGTGTTACCAATGAGATGGGCTAGTATTATTGCAAGATGTTAAGCAATTTTGTAGGTAACAGAATTAACGCTGCGAGTGGGGCTAATTCCTTGTGAATCTTGGGAAGTCCATTGATGCATGGAATGGTGTCCCCTGGGTAAAGTCTGAAGTACTGTTGTCGATCTATAACCTAATCTTTATCTAGCGGTTGCAGGCAGGTGATAACCTTCTTTTTGTAGCCATTGGTGGGGTCTTTCTTCAGGGTCTCATATGGGATTGTGTCACTCAGAAGGCCACTCACCTTGGCATGGTAGTCTGTTGTGCACTTCTGAGCTGAATTGCACAACCCACAGAAGAACTGACCTGGAGGAAAAAAGACACCAACGCACCACAACCAGACCTTGAGGAACCTGTGAAGAATTTGTCTGACAGGATTCTCACCCCATCAGAAACAGACGTCCTAGATAAAGGACTACATTTTGCAGTCACACCAAAACAGATACCAGTAGTCGACCTCATCACAGCCACAGAGTCAACTATCAGGAACAACCGCTTAAGCAACCCTGAAGCAGAACAACTGAGGCTGAAGGTGTCTACCACTCTGGCCGGTGCTAAACCACCGCCTTCCAACCTCACCACACAGGAGAGCAGAGCACTTACATCGCTTCAGAAAGACCAGAGCCACACCATCTTGCCGGCCGACAAAGGAAGATGCACAGTGCTATTAAACACAACAGACTACCATGCCAAGGTGAGTGGCCTTCTGACTGACACAGTCACATATGAGACTCACTCACTTTGTGATATTTAGCAACTGTCTTTGCTGTTTTCCTCTCTGTCACTCATTCCCATCATGAAAGCAACAAGTACAACATTTACACAGCAAGGCACGTGACTGGTACCAATAAAGGAACAAAAGAAAACACCTTTTTCCGTACTGGTTTCTCTTCGATAGTTATCAGAATTGATTTTAAGCACCAGTTGACATCATTGATCCCACCTGTTCCTTCTCTAGACCCGCTCAAATTAAGTAATCAGTTAATGCTTCCACCGTGCACATATGGACAGATTAATCTTAGCTCCTACTCACAGGTGCGGGTCTATTCTCTTGAGAAACACATTTCAGTATCAATATCAGTTAGTCATTACCTTCGCATTCTAGTGCAGAGTTTGGGTGCCCCATGATCCTGATTGCTGTGTTGTCTGTGGCAACAAGCCCTGGTAGGTTCTCCTAGGCAAAGTGATCTCAGGAGAGGGGCCAGACAAAGAGCGATTCAAGAACCCTGATGGGGTGGTGGTTCCCATTTTCAAAAATGAGGGTGAGCTCCATCTTTAGGGGTGTTACACTACTCAGCCTACCTGGGAAAGTTTACTCTAGGGTTCAAGGGGCTCAAATGAGATTGTAGAACCTCTGATTAAGGTGGAGCCCTTCTGAATTGGTCTGGGCCGCAAGACTGTGGACCAGCTCTCTGCTCTAGCAGGGTTGTGTGAGGGCTCATTAGAATAAAACCAACCAGTTTACATGTCTACTGTTTTGTGGACTTGGAGAAGGCTTATGACGGTGTTCCCCAAGAGATGTGTGGGGTACTGCAGGAGTATGGGTAATGGGGTGTTGGCCTCTGCCAAGGTTGCCCCTTGTCGCCATCCCAGTTCGTGTATTTCATGGACAGGATCGCAACACGCAGCGGATGTGAGGACTTTGTCTGGTTGGGGGGCCTCAGGGTTGCATTTGCCAATGATATTACTTCTTTGGCCTCATCACACCTTGACGTCCATCAGACACTGGGGCAATTTGCAGCCAAGTACTAGGTGGCTGGGATAAGAATGAGCACCTCCAACTTTGAGGCCATGGTTCTTTGTCGGAAAGCATTGGATTGCCATCTTTGGGTTGGGAGTAAGGAGCTGAGTCATCAGGCGAAGCTCTGCAATGTACGTTCATCTACATGCCAACACTCACTATGGTCATGAGCTCTAGGCAGTGACCGAAAGAATGAGATTGAGAATAAAAGAAAATGTGTGTTCTCCAGAGGGTGGAAGGGCTCTCCCTTACCAATAGTGTGAGGAGCTCAGCCATCCAGAGGGAGCTTAGTGTAGAGCCGCTGCTCATTTGCGTTGAAAGGGGCCAGTTCATCTGGCCTGGGAACACCTTGGAATCCCCCAGGAGGAGCTGGAAAGCAGCCCTGAGGTAAATGTTTGGGTTGCCCTGCTGAGCCTGCTGCCACCGCTACCTGAGGTAGGTATATAATGCCAATGTTAAAATGCCCAGAGAATAGAGCATTGAAGTTCAATATACAATGATACATAGTGTAAATGTGAAACCATAAAGATATTAACCTGTCACCATGAACATCACTTTTGTCATAATATGCAAAAACACACCTACAGTAGATTCCAGTATCAGTTCTGTTTTAATCGGGATTTAAAACAAATCTTTTCAACCATATTGACATCAATATTTATCATGTTCATCTATCTGGGATGAAAAGCGTCACAGAAACCCTTAACTTAGTTTGGCAGGCATCTGCATCTCACCAGTCATCCTGTTCCAAAATCCACAGCTGACTGTTTCAACCATCAATCACAAGCACATAACTTAACATGTGAGTACAACAAAAGCATTCCCACGCACATCAATCTCATCCCTGTAGATTTGTCTTCAATACACTTCTTACTCACAGGTATGCACAGTCGTGTACTGGACAATAGTAGAACATCACATTATCAATCACTTGTGCTGTATATTCTCGCCACCGGAAATTTCTGTGCAGGTCAGACAGACAAATGTTCCTCAAATGATGGAGCACAATGGTCACACCTGCAATCTTGAGAACAGCATATGCTGTTTATTTTGGGGCAAACCAGGTTTAAAGCACACATTTGTAACACCTGAAAAAAAAACTTCATAGCAGCTGCACAGTTCATTCATTGAAGTTGACTTCGCTGTCCTGTCATCAATGGAATATTCCTGGTGTGTCAACTGCGGCTTTGACGGAGCAAGTTCTGCACCGTTTTTTTCTACATTTATTAAATTGTCAAAAAGTCCTCAGCCTCCACAGGCGGATGTAAACCGAGTTTTTAAATTGATACATTAGTTTATCTAGCTACTCCACTACTTCACAGTAAAATATTTTAATACCTTTGTGATAAATATTAAAATACTCATGTTTTACGGATAAAATAAGGAACCTGTTTGCGTTTTGAAGATGTTTATAACATAAATTTATGTCTAATATGCGAAGGTGTTAAAAAAGGCATATGCTCCTATTTTTGCTCTCTCCTAATACAATGCACAATCAAATAAAGTTTTGAATTAACCACTACAATTAACTGAATGTTTGCTTGTGAAAGTTACCTTATTGTAGCGTGTCGGCAGGGCATGCCTCCATTGCATTACCACAACAAGTTAGCATAATAATAATGATATTTAATTAAATAAGATAATAATAAAAACAATTATATAGATATGAATGAAAAATACATATTTTTAGTATGTTATGTAGTTTATTTATATATTTTTTATGTCTTGATGGTAAGCTCGCAGTTTACTTTAAACCACATGTTTTAAGACAAAAATAAGCATGTAAGAGTAAAATAAAATAACTACGATATTTACTGCAACATGATTTGGGATGAGTTTCAACCTGTTTTGAATGCAGGCCCCAATTGCATAAAAGTCCACTGTTTAACCAAGAAAACTTGAGGACCCATGTGACTGCCAGAGATACTTAGTGTAAAGCCTATTTTATTAAATATACATTTTTTTTGCAGATTTTATAACCAGATAATTAACTGTGAGAGTAAATTATAATATTAACTATACAATTTTTGTTGCATCTTAACATAAGTCATAACACACTATTAGGTGTTAATGAACAAAATGACTATTTCTTAACAGCACCTCTTAGTGAGAAGTTCAAGTCCAATGTCAGGCGGGTCATTAGACCATCCATTAATATAAACTTTACTAATGCTATCCACACTATCTGAGGGTTAACTTTCAACATTATTTAACTTCACTGCAGAGAATGAAGTGTTTCACTGTCTGACTTGATAGATTTTCAGAATGAATATGCCATGAAGCTGCTATGACACTAGGCTTAGGTGTTTCAGGATTGGCATTTGATAAGTGTATGCATTTGGAAAAAAACAACAGTGCAGAAATTCTCTGTACACATTTGTACATTTTCTACACACACTACAATAGAAATGCAAATTGGATGCACTATGATTTAGGACATTGCCTGAGAAATCAACTGTTTATCATGAATGACCTGTTATTCTGTTTTGCATACAACTGTAAAAAATACAGTAAAATTCAACAATCACATTGCATTTTTTCGTTTTTGTTGTTTACTTAAAAAAAGCTTAATGGTATTGTACAGATATTGAACAGGACATGACATAATAATAATAATACTAATAATAATACTAATAATAATAATAATCTGAATGTACACTTCAATATTGGGCAATAAACAGTCAACTATCAACAGTTACATGTATGCTTTTTTTTTTCCCTTTCCACATACAAAAAAGTTCGGGGAGACACAAACTCAGTAGTTCTACCATCATCAAATTAGTGCATGATTCAAATATTTCCCTTCTTCTGAGGCAAGCCGACAGAGAACATACTCGCAAAAAGCCAGAAAAAAAAGTCAACTAACTAAAGGTAAACCAGTGGCTCTCCTAGATTTCCACATGTGTAATAGGGCTAATAGTCTGTTCTCACTGTTGCCGGATGCTGAGAGAGGCTTCAAGGTTGTCACATTTCTCATCAGAACTTCAGCAGGTGGAGTACAGTTGCAGTCAGCAGCAAATACGCGGAGCAACAGGGCCACACTGCAGCCCCATTCACATCATGGATGGCCCCGGGACCTAGGGGAGGACAAAACAATGTGCACTCGATCATCAGGGTGAGCATGTCTACAGTTAGTCAGTGCTGGAACCGACAACTCTGTGTCAAAATGAACAATAAGCAACTTGAATGACTATGGACACATGACTTAGTTCCTCAGGAGATTTGCATCCTTGCTGCAATTGCCATGGAAACTACAGAATGTTATAGATAGAAAGATAAAGCAGTGCGTAATATACAGTGGGTGACCGTTTGCATGTGCAGAGCTGCCAGCATGTATAAAGAACCAGATACTAGATGCCACATATTTTAAAATAAATGAACGTAATTAAAACAAAAGTAATTAACAAATGCTCTTACCATAAAGGATTATGCTAGCATTAGTGAGCCCCATGGTGTTTACGGCAACGCATGTGTAGTTCCCATAGTCTTCCTCTGAGACGTTGAAGAAGACAAGCAGCGACTGTTTACCTTGACTCTCTATCTTAACCCCGTTTAGCCCGTTGAAGAGCCTGTAAGATAGATTAGAGCGGCGTTCAATGGTTCTGTTGGTGAGGAGAAAAAGAGAAAAAAAAGATAGACAAGAAAAAAAGGCTTCGTAGAGGGCCATGTAGCTGACCTCTAGGTATTGGCTCAAATTTCAAACTCCTGTAGTTATGCTATACAGGTATATCTGCACAAAGTTCTAAATACATTTACACCTGCAGACTATGTGAAAACAACTCCTTAAGGTAATTATGCATTTGTGATCCTTTGCTGCACGACAGCCTTCCTTGTGTTCTACCCATTGATTTTCCCATTCCTCTGCTACTGGTTCATGCCTTATTTCATGTTTGCCAATGACACTCAGTTTATTTTATCAGCGTCCTCCATCTTTTTATTCTTGCGGACTGGTTTTATCTTTTGGGGACTGACAAGCAATGTGTGCGCTGTCACCGTCAGGGATCATTTAATGGTGCAACATAGCCTGTGTTTATGTCACAGAACCATCCCTGGGACTGCTGATAATCTTTGCAGTCTTCAGCCTTCAGCCTTGCACTAGAATATTTTGTAAACCTTAAAGCCAAAAACTGATCGCAGTGCTTTTGGTGAATTGGTCTGCGCTTTACACATTGCTTTTTATTTTATGTTTACCATTTTTTTATGATGACCTAAAGATCCTTAAAAAATGCATGGTATGACAAATCATCTGATTAGATCAAAAGCTAAATCTAATTTGAAACAAGGATATCTGGGAAAAACCTTCACTTATCAACAAAGATGATCCAGTATGGCTTATTTCAAATAAGTTCAGATCCAAACCATGCAGCAGTTAGTATTGACGTAAAGTGTCTCTAAAGTGCCTTTATTATAGAATACAAACACACTTAATGACAGAACGCTCAGCGGAGAAACTTGCCTGCGGTCTTCTTTGTACCACTCAAAATCTGCTCGTGGCACAGCGGAGGCTTGACATTCCAGAACTCCTCTATGTCCAACTGGCGTACCGGTGCTCTTTGCTATAGAAATGAAGGGTGGATCTATAAAACAAATAATGAAATATTATTTTAATGGAATCATACAGAGGATTTAGAAGAACTATTCAGTTTTCGGACAATGATCCAAGAAACATCTGTTTATGTCCCCCCTAGAGTTTGACCCTTAATGTGATCGTGTGAGCCCTTACAGTTGACGGTGACTTGCACTATCCTGACATCAGGGCTGGATATGTCATTTGAGGCGATGCACTCGTATGATCCGGACTGCTCTTTGGTGATGGTTGTCAGCTCCAGATTTTCCCCTTCTCTCACAAATTTATGGGTGCCTGTGGAGAGAGGACAAAAAGCTTGTCAAATGAGCAGGTCCCAGGAGTCATCTTTGGGAGTCCAAAATTGGGCCAAGCACCAAAATAAAAAAACAGCAGTCGCTACATTTCTCGTATTGGAACAAATGTTAGAAAACTCCCAGCCTAGTAAATAGATGTGCTACCTGCATACAGTATATATCCAGATTGTAAGTATGTGGTTTCTAGGCTTAAAGTATGTGTACTCAAGTGGACTTTAAATGAAAGGTAAAAGACTGACATATCTTCCTGCGGAGATACTCTTGTGGAACTTTTGTACAAGTGGGACGTTGTCGTCGTGAAACTGTCTGATTAAGAGTTTACTACTGGTGTGTGTATTTTTTTTTAATCAGCTGATTCCCATTTAATCCACTTCTGCTGAGACTAAACACGGGCCTGTGTTTGTTCTCTTGCATGGTGAAGTCTCGGCATTCAGACAGGAATTTGTAAACTGAAAGGTGAACACAGCACAATGAAAGGCACCATTGTTAAGAAGGAGTCCTTCCACGGGCACAGCAACTACAGTATAATATGTGAAGATTACATAAATCAGATAATCACTAGGCATGGTAACAAACTACTTATTATGGTCTGAATGTGAATCTGACTTCAGCATACTAAACGTATGACTGTATGACCGTGTGGCAGCCGGCACAAATCAGCATAAAAGCACTCAGCAGAGCAACTCTGCAATATTTGCTTCCTAGACATCACTCTGTGCAGCTTTTGTAGAGAAAAACTATTGCTGAATTACCAGTATAATAATAGAATAGAATAGATATTATGCAAAAGAACTTGAACGGAGATCAAGGGTGTATGACGTCTACCAAAACTTATGGTTTAAATAGCTATGTTGAACTCTTTTTGACAGAGGCAGACGGGCACCAATTTTCATTTTATGTTTTTAATTTTAGTTCTTGGTACGCTTTGCTATAATTCACCCTTTAAAAGGCAAGATAAATTATGTAATGCATGTCTGGCTTCGGTGTTAGCTCAATTGTGAGATGACTGCGATAATGTTATTGCATCTGCGCAAAATTGTGCAATAAAATTAACAGTTTCACCTGCTTCGTCACATAAAGGTAGATTTGAAAATGCTGTGATTGTGTGTGGTCATGTTAGTATGCTAAAAGTTAGCATTAAGCCTAAAGCAGTTCTGTGTTTATGCCTGAAAGAGCTACTAGCTTCACTCAGTCTTGTTAGGTAGATGAAACAGTGAAGCATTGTGGTTACACTCATCACAACTCCCGTTTCCCAGACACCACCAAATTACAATGTTGTATAACAGAATACATAATCAACCTATCCAAAGACGCTTTTGTGTGTTTATACGATTCCTACCGAAACATCTGGTGCAACTGTGACTCTGACCTTCTGTGGTTGTTTGATAAGTAGAATGTATATGTTTGTGGCAGAGTGTGTCACATCTGATATTCAGATGCAAATGCTTAGATACACATTGACCAGTGTACATTGCATGGAAAGATAGTAGTCCTGCAGATGCAGTTTGCTTTGGCATAAGCACGAAAAGAAAGAAAAAGAAAACATTTGTTAGAATTTGGATCAGAAAGCTGGGATTGGCCTTACATATCATTTTATCTTTCTCTTCAATAACAAATCAAAACCCACATTACCACGATTGCAAAGCCAATGTGGAGGCCATTCATTAAGTAGCTACAGAGCAATGAACTGGTGAAACAAGAGGAACGAAAGAAAGCACAGAAAGCCAGAACAACCCGCAATTACTATAAACTTTTGTGTCATATTATTCTAGCTTCTAGTGTTGAGCCTTTTTTCAAAAAGGACAATGTACCCACAAATATTTAGCTAGATTAAAACCCACCAATCAACAATGTTAGTCAAAATAACTCTAACCCTAATAAATAAGTATATCATAATAGTTACTTAATTGATTGTTTCCACCTGTTCTTCATGTATAAATAGTCCTGTTTCCCTTTGTCGTGTGCATTTTGTCTTGTCCATCTGCCACAACACTACTGTTGGGCTGTCACAACCCACATATCAGGAAAAAAAATTCAGACCTATAACAATTTAGCAGCCTGAAATAACACATGGGGGAAGCACACATACATCCTGATACAAACAGGGTTCACATGAGGTTCCCCCCTCCTAATGCCTGACCTGGTGACTACCAAAAGTGGCCTTCCACATGAGGCCCTTCCTTAGCCTGACCTTGTGAATACCAGTAGAGGTACTCTGCTTGAAAGTCACCCCTCATGCCTGAAGATAGCTGGGAAGGGTTAAGGTGTGTCCGCCCCCCCAACCCCCTCAAAGGACCAACTGGTGACAACAAGTGACCAACGGTAATCGCCGGGGCATTACCATGTCAAGCTGAGAAGGATTGGACCAGAATGTCATTGGACAAAAGCTAGGACCCCCAGTGACTCAAACCGCAGCGTCATCCGGTTGATAAAAGGCTGTGCTGACCATCACTCCTCCCTTTAAGTGCCTCTCTGTCTAATGCAGTGTCACCATCCTCTGCCGCGACCCAACCACGTAAGGATGTGAGGTTTCATTTTAAGTTTAACCAAGGCCAAGTCCACAACTTGCTGGTCGAGTAACAGACTTGCGCATCATTTTTCAGATGAAAGGAGTAAGCCGCATCGCGACCGCTGATCTCATCATTCATCAAGAAGGAGGAGATAAACTTGTTCGTCTAAAATTTACCCCTCGCTTTCCCGCTGCCACGAAGAAACCAGCTGCCGAAATTGCCAAAGGAAACTGCACAAAGTTTTGAGTTGCCGTGCAACCCAGTGACTGTAATATATGTACCAATCAAAAACCAGCACCAGGCTAACAGAGAGCAGTCCGTTTTCCTGCATGCTGCCCTCATTAACAGACACATACTCTCCTAAGCGCCTGTGGGTGACCATAAAGCTTTTTATAGACAGATAACGGGTCTCCCGATTCTATCTGTTAGAAGGCCTGGTTATACCACTTTCTCTTTTGTTCCCATCCTGGCCTTGTTTGCGAACGCAGTTAGACCCAGGGGCCAGACTAACGTAAGCGCCATCACTACGGTGATCCTACCCACTGTTGTTTTGCACTTTATTTTTCCCTCACTACACTGGATATTTTAACTGATGACTGTATTTAGTGTTTTAAAATAAGAATAATTTAGTTGTACTTTGTACTGTGCAAAGATCTTCGGTAAAGAACCATTTTGATCTAAGCTTCCATACACCTGACTAGCTATGGCTAAGGATGGGAACAAACAATAAAAGTAGCTTATTTGGACAGTTTTTAATATGTGTCAGCTAATTAAATTTGAATTCAAAACAATACTGAAGATGCATGTTTACATCAAACAACAAATGTAAGAAAAAAACACAAAGTTTACAGTTTGAGGTTAAGAAGGAGAAGATTAAGAACCTTTATTTATCCCTTGCACATGCTACATAAATCAGATAAATACTGTATGTCCTCTACTTTAAATCCATCTGTGGCTCATAGCACACACATTTTTATTCGGCCAAAGAGCAGTGGGCAGCAGTGTCGCTTCCCTGGTGATGTTCTCCCTTCATTGTAGCTTCACTTCAGCTCTTTGTTGTTCTTCAACTGGTGGAATTTCTGCTTAACTACATTGAGTCATACACTGTTAGATTTTTCCAAACTTGCTCTATATTGTTAGATTTTTGTCTCTTGAGGTCCTGCTCATTTAGTCTATCTCGGTTGTTTTCCATGAAACGTGCCCCCCTTCATAATGTAAAGCATTCTTAACTCGCCTAGACTTTGGCCATTTTTCCTATGCACCCCTGATCAATTCAACATCTTTAGATATCTTTTTTTTTTCTCTTTTTATCATTTCCCTGTGCGTGAGTTACTCCTCATATCGACAGACAAAAGGGGCTTTCAGTATAAACAGCTATAAACGTTCAAATTAAAGCTTGGAGAGTATATTACTATGTATCTACTTGTTAAAACACGATTCTATTTTAATATTCCAACTATCCAACCACCAACTGACTGATTAGTTTTAATTTCTGCAATTTGTCCATATTTCTGTATAGGAACAAAATGGTGGTGAAGTGGGTTTCTGTCCTTCTTAGAGAACAGGGAAGTGAGAAAATAGAAACATTGTCTGTGAGCTGACAACAGCGAGCAGGTAATTGTGGAGTTCCATGGTTTCTAACCACTGCAAAGCCTCACAGTCATTCTCAAAGGGGATTTTGTACCCAGCAGAGAGTAGTTGAAATGGTCCGGAGTTCTTTTTTGATGGTTAGACGCTACAGCTAACCCGCCCTGTGTCTCCCCCAGGAATGGTTTCCTGCTGACACCAGCCACCGGCCTTTTCTCTACCCTCCCTCACCTTGCAGTCACATCCTACCAATACCTCTGCCTGAGGCATCAGTCTGGGTGTTGAAGGGCACACTAAAGTTTGGCTGCACCTGCCAACGTCTTTATCTTTTTTTGATGACCCTGTTGGATCACCTTCACACTCAGTTTACCCATTCCCATTGGGGGTGATAACATTGATACAATATGGTGGCAAGGAGAGCCATGTTCTTTTCATGCGTTTGGTCTCCAAGGAGGAGGCAGCATTAAGGCAATCATGTGGCAGCCCTTTCCTCTAGCAGCAGCACTGTAACCACTTCCCCCAGATCACACACTAATCAATATATATATATGTAGATATCATTTATTTCCCAGAATGGCTGTGTTTAAAGCATCTATTACACCAAATGTAGAGTTAAGCAAAAGAATGGTATTCACCGTCTGACAGTTGTACTCACAATGAAAGAGGTTTCAGCTGCTGCAAGATATTTGGTCTGTAACAAAACCGTATTTTAAAATAGACCTAAAAAAACACTTGAAAATTACTTAAACCTCATCCCCCTTCTTGTTCAGTCACATAATTGGCAGCCAAGACGCAGAGCAGACAATGTGAGGCGGTTGTGAACAGTGCAGGAGGTAGCCTTTTGCTTTATGAAGCCCATGCAATAACTGAAAGCAAAGTGTGCTCTTTTAACTGCCCCCCTCTATACTATTATCTTAATCCCTTGTTGTTCTGCAATGTGACTGATATAGTGCACGAACTAGAGGACTAGTCACTACGGCTCACAATTACCACACTGCCACAAAGCTGCTCTGATGGCACCCACTCCCATGGGATTGACTGTATTATTGCATTAGCCACAGTTTGCTGCTGTTTAATTGGTTCATGAAGTCGTTGCAGGTGAACATTCCTGCAAGGCTGAAATCAAACTCTAATCAAATACACCTTTTTTCCTTAATAACCTATTGTGTTTTTTTTATGTTCAATGGCTTACGTGTTTTAAACGTTTTGAGTATATACTGGAAAGACCACAGGTTGAGAGCTTTGGGTAAACGTGAGCATGTGTGGAAAATAAAGAGCTTTAGCCTTTCTTTATTCCACTGGCATAACATCAAACAAGCATACTCAAAGTCAGGCTCCTTTTTGTGGAAAATAAAAAATACCAAAGGTTGCTTTGTATTTCACCCCTTGCTTGGACAGTACTCACTACTATTTCAACTTATTCCATTTTGCTCTATTGGACTAAGATTGAATCTGGAACAGAGTGATCCACTCACCAACATACAGAATAAAAGGATTGTGGATTGTAAATGGATTATGTCATCCTATCCATATTATCTATTTCCATAGGACCTGTCTGTGAGACTCTTTATCATTAGCTTGTTTAAAAGAAATATCATGAATACGGAATTTTTTGTTTGCCATCTAATTGCAAACTAGTGTAAAGATTGAAGGTTATTTACATTCATGTCATGATCTCTCTGTAGACATTGAAAGTTGTTTGAATAACACGCTCAACTATCTAGCACATAACTTTTAGTTTCCAAAGTCAGGTGAAACTGAGCCAGTCTCTTTACACACAGACAGATGGTAATTGAGGGAAGTTATGGTGGTTAATATTTAGGGTGCATGCTAAACGACCACTTGAGCTTTGAAGGGCATATGGCACAAGTCATACAGGAATTAAATGGCTGGCAGGAACAGAAGGCCGATATCTTCTTCACCTTTTAAGCTGACAAAACATCCTTTGCATAATATATCACCATGCACATTGTACTGGTGGAAAAGTAACAACATTGCTAACTATTAGTTTGCCAACTGGGAGCTCATCAAGCTGTTGCAGAGTGCATTGAATGCCTGCACATTTATAAACATTTCAGTCTAGTAATTATGATGGATGTCAAAGGGAATTAGATCATTTTAAAACAACATGCTCAGGCATTGCTTACATATTAGGACTACTCACATTATGCTGCTGCCTGCCTAATGTGACACTTGCATGCTGATATAAATATTCGGATGCCAGCTGCTCACCCTCAGTATGGAAATAAGTAACACTGTAATATAAAGAGTTCAGTCTATGATAGAGCATATGAATAGAGAGCTAAATAAGGAAAAGATTCCACCTGTGGAACCAATCAACATAAAACACCTGAGTGTGGTTTCTCGCAGAATTGTTTAGTTTTCATTCTTGGTGTTTCAATTAAAAAGAAAAGTTTTTGTTGGCCTTTGTTTAGACACGTCTCATCCTGGTCTTGCCTTTTTTGCCTTAATTTACAGTTACTCACTTGTTTTGGACCTACCTCTTGTCTCTCATTGCAGTTAACTTTACTTCCTGTCCTGGTGTCTTCTCCTGCCCTCCCCTGATTGTTTTCACCTGTGTACCCTTGCCTCATGTTGAACTTAGCAAGTATAGATAGGTAATTCCCAGTAAGTATAAGTCTGTTTATAGATGTGACTGATCACAAGAAATCTTACCAGTGGCTGGAAAAGGCTGTACTTAAAGAGAACTTAGACACTAATCCGGGCAACACAACAATGGGCACGAAGCTCCAGATCCATTGAGGACAGTCTCTACCAAGGCAGACAGGACCCGAGGACCAGGCTGTGCAAAAAAGACAATCCAGCACATTGTAGCTGGGACAGCTTAAACTGAGAGGAATAACCAAGTGGATGGGATGGTCAACAGGAACATATGTGCCGAATATGGATTCGAGGTACCTGAATCCCTATGGGATACACCACCAATGGTGCCTGAGAACAGCAGAGTTGGGGTCCTGTGGAAGCTTCCCGACTCACAAACAGCTGCTGGTTAACCCACAGCACATAGTGTAGGATGACAAATAACAGCAACAGTAAGAATTTGTGCAATGACAATGACATGATTCTTTACTGGCCTTTAACACTGTCACACAAGCTGCCTGATGTCCTGCACAATTATATCTGAAATGCAACTCAGTGTGCGCCTTATATACTTTACCTCAACCCAATAATGAAAAGTATCCATTTCGTTCAGTGATTAAATTAAGCGAGAACTGATAAAGAACAGAGAGAAAAGGTACATTTTATGAATGTATTCGAGGACAAGTGGTACATCCAGGGAGATACAAAGAAAGGAAATGTAACCACCTTCGGCGGAGAACAGCAGTCAGCTGTTTCTTTTTTTTGAGAAGCCTACACTGCAATATGCGGACAAAGTGGATGGGGACACCAGAGGGAGGGAAAATGAAACACACCAAAGAGCTGAGCCTGACAGGGACACCCCACGGTCAAGTGTCAATGATTTTTAGCCACATTTACCACGCAGCGGTAGCGCAGGCATGGCCAGGTGAAGCCACAGTGGCAACTGCAGAAAAGACTAAAACGACACACCAGTTGGAGTCAGCAGTAGCACAACTCTTCTAAAAACTGAGACAAGAACTCAGATTTCATATGAAACTAATGTTTCACTGTCTTCTGCCTCTGTTTTGGCCTGTTTGTTCAACCAGTCAGAGTTTCTGTATCATACAGCCCCACAGTTTATTGTTAATTACTGCTGACAGGGTACATAGTATCACATGAGTAATTATAACATTCCCTGATGCAAATTATTTCACAATAAACCATTGACCATCATTGTTGGCAGCACCTCTAATTGCGATATGGCATCATCCCCAGATAAGATGCCCAGAATAGCCTTCCCTTAGACAATTTTGACTTCTCTGTGCAGAGTAATTAAGAGACTCCTGACATTTAATAAGAAACAAGCTATAGAAAAAATAATAATGTGAGTGCAGGGGAATGCCTTGGCACATTTTAGGGCCGCCCTCATCGCTGGATAGAACCTACATGCATGTTTATTAATAATTCTTACAACTGGCAAATCCCCATGAAGGTAGTCAACGATTTCCTTGTACTGTCAATGTTGATTATATAAAAGGACTAGAACGAGAAACGACTGAGCTCTGGGTTAAGTGAACTGAAGGCGCCACTCGTAGGATGAAAAAAACCTGTCCATTATGACTCCAGCTGACGTAAAATTGGTAGTCGTGGATTGTTGATTTTATTTATTAATTTACTGGTTAACTTTAAGTTCAGTGGACAGAACAATTAAAAGTACTAAGGCATGCAGCAGCTCTTTGTTCTTCACCAAGATAAAGTATACTGTCTGGTAAGTTTTATAGTACCTTGATCACAGATCAAAATGATGCCTTGGTGGTTGTTAATGGTATGTAACAGTATTTATAAGCAGCAAGAAGACAATGTGTAGCGAACATAATTAAGGCTCTATGAGGAGAGCGAGGAGCAGGGTGGTTTGCTTTCAAATCTCATGACAGCGCCAGTGTTTGATATTCAGCACTCATTTATTCTTTGCTTTAGCATACAAATACATTGGACACATGGAATGTTGCTGAGTGAGTCAATCAATGGAAATAAATCTAAAGTAAAAAAAACGTCTTTAAATTGCATTGAGGTCCCTCACCTTCAGTTACATGAGGACTGCTTTCTTCCTTCATCAGACCTCATATGAAAAAATGCAACTGTTATATCTGATGGCCTTTACTCCTGGCGGGTAAACCTTCCTCTAACTCAGAAGCATCTCCAAAATCAGGGATTTCTTTTCACCCTTTCGAAAGTCATTCATGCATTCATAACATCTAGGCTGGACTTGACAGGCAGTCCCTTCTCTTCAGGTTTCACGCAGGCAACCATCTTTCATTTACAACATTTATGAACAAGGCCCTAAACCTTAAGTAAATAAACGGCACCCTGTTCATTTCGGCCTTATCTTCATACCGTAACTTCACCACCAGACCCCTCAGTTCCTCCCATTGTTTCATGTTGGTGCAGTGGGGAATACTCCCCTACTAGAAGTAAATGGGTAGCGTTTGTGAACGCAGGCTTGGACCAACTCCTCCACGCACCAATTGCCTAATCAGGGTCAGTATATATAAGACACAAGGGTGCCATTGTCTTTGCTTCCTGCTCTCTGTCCCTGCTGCGGCTTGCAGTGTTTGGTGCTTAAGCGTTGTCCCATACCAGAGGTGGTTCACCTGCACAATAACCACTGCTGTTTTGCCTATTGTTTAGACCTTTAGTTGGACCTGTTTTGCCCTTTATGGAACGTGTTTATTTTGATGATTAAATGACTGACTCCATTCTGTTCCTTCAGAGCTATTTTGTCTTTCCTGGAGTAAGGTTGGACACAAAATGCAAAGAATACGTATACACTCTTAACCAACCGGAATAAATTGCACTACAACTTTAAAAACAAACTAAAAAAAACATTCCACAACTATTTTATAACAGAATATCACATTTATAACCCAAACAATAATTCAAATAAGAGCAATGAAAATATATGTAGCTTTCCCAAGCATGGTTGGACACAAAGAGGAAGAACAGTCAGATGAACCACAAGAAATACACATTTTCTCGGATAACCTAACTGACATATACCTCATCACCCTATCTGAGAAACATCCACTTAAAAAAGTGGATGGCAGGAAGGTGAAGGTCCTCTGAGCCCCCCCCCACTTTTTCTGTAGCACCTCCTCAGCTCGCAAATAGCCTGTTGATGGCTATTAGACAGGCTTAGTATGTTAATGCTTTTGAGATGCACCTTGAGACCTATTATTCTCTAGCTTTCACCTGTGATTATGTGGTTCATTTGTTTTTGGATTCATTTGCTGTTAAACTGTGGTTTAACTTGTTTCATGATTCATTTTACAAATTTTCGGCAAAAGACTTGGTTATATTGTCAAAAGGCATCTATCAAGAGCTATTTAAGGTAGGCAACTTGAAGATTTCCTTGAAGACGTTTCACCTCTCATCCGAGAGAATTGTGAAAGGATTTTCCTTCAACTAGGATTAATTTAACATTAGTGATATATCAAGCCTGAATCATAGAACAACAAAAAATCACATCTTTATTTGAAAGCATAAGCAACTTTAAAATAGCAGTTTTCCCCATAATTTACTTCACAAACGGGGGACGATTCATTACAAGTGCCATTGGTAACACTAACCCAAAGCCAATATCACAGCACCAACAGCCTGTTTAAGTTGGGGATACTTCTGTTTGCAGGGGAAATGTTAACACAGATCCAGTAAAATCCCACAACGCATTTATTGCGGTCACATAAGCTGTATACCTCTGTTATCGGTGTGTGTGTGTGTTTGAGAGACACTCCATCAGATGCCTGAGGACAAATGCACTGCATTATTGGCTACTCGACCTGCTCGTTAGCATTAGCCAATGTGTTCATATTCAAGATCAACATGGCAAGCTTTATATCCACCCACAGGAGCAACTCCGTTGGCGTTGCCAACATTGATTTCATGGCTTAATCAAATCACAATTGCTGCACCTAAAATAATTTATCAGATGACAACAATCGGAATACTGTGATTATTTCAAAGCAGGACTTGTTTTGCTTTGAGGCATTTATGAGGGCTAACTGGTAGATGACAATTTATCTGTCAATGGCCCTGGCAGAATTGTATAAAAAGTTAAAACATTTATTTAAGATATTACCTATGAACTTGATGTAGCTATCCAACACATACTGGACAGTACCAACACACTTTTAAAGTGCAATGAGACATTGTCATGTGAGCTATCTGATTTTTTTTAATATACCCATTGAACGGGTCATCCATCATCGCAACAAAGCCCCCCCCCCCCAGAGAACCCCCCCCCCCCCCCCCCCCCAGAGAAATTTGCCAGGAGACGCCACTGTTCACACACATATCCATGTTGTTTGAGTTACTAGGTGTGTTTATCATACACCAACAGGCTGACAAAGTAGTTTTCATGAACACACGGTGAGGAAGTAGATGTGCATTGTCAAGGATATTCTAACACAAACATGCCTGTCCCATTCATAGATAACATCATTTGTTGTTTTTTCGCTGATTTACCTTGAAGCAAATATGCAAAAAAAACATCTAGGTCACTATAAATGCTGTCACTGTGAATATTGTTGCAGGCGTTTATGTTTTTAATAATTTGAGAAAAAAATGCATTACATAACCCTCAGTGGTGGGTTGTCTGGGCGAGCAAAGCCTTCTCTGCTGGCCTAAACACTATCAGAATTTTTGACTTAAAGTTTCATTTATTTTTATCCCATAAATATGTATTAAATTATACCCAATAATATATTCTATTCATTTCATAGCTTTTCGTAGTAGTTTCTGAAAGCCTAGGTATGAAATGCACATGCTACTGTTAGGTCATCAGGTGTTCATTTGCCACATGCTGGAGTCTTGGATCACCATGCTGTCAAAAGTCTACCTGCCCTTATAAACTGCCAGCACACAGCGCGAAAATCTCAAGAAACTCAGTGTGGCAGTGGGGTGTGAAATTCCCCAGCCTCTGTTACATCAGCCTGATAATTCTACCTGATGATAATTAATAACGATCCACCAGTGAGGCGTTCATGCACGCCACCTCAGCTGCACCCCTGTGGCATTTGACAAAGCCAGCGTGGTGACAGTGGTTACACATTTGAGCTGAAAGGGAACATGATGTGAACTGGGAATAGGCGTTGCATTCAAGCTTCATCAGGTGTGCGACTGGCTTTATAATATGTAAAAAAAAAAAAAAAGGAAAAAAAACAGGGTAGCTTGGTACTGATCTGATATGGAAGCTTTATTTGAGGTGGTTTTAGCGAGCGAGAGAGAGATCAAAAGCCATTAGCTATTGCCTTAGGGAACAAAGAGTCTAAGTCTGCTGAACAGTTCATTAATGTTTCTGCTCCTTTGAAACCTACAAGAAGAGTAGAGTAAATATGCCCAGAGGCTTTATGGGTCTTATGAGAAAAGATTTAGGCTAAAAGTTAGCATGCTGAGGGATGGAGAGCATGCATCCATTACTTTGAATATTTACAGTATTTATGCAAGGTGGAGCAGAATGGATGATGAATGGGGACACGGCACCATTGTGTTCCCCGTGAACACAAGATTAACCTCTTTGTCACAAAATGGATGTCACGTGGCTTTAATGAGGATTGGGCTTCACTTGCCACAATTAAAGTTACCTAGGTATAGACATGTGTGCTCTGTGATTGCAACTATAATTTAGTCAAACACAGCATAATCAAAGATAAATAAATCACCAGAATAGAAAAAAAGTTATTGTGATGCCAAGAGATAGCAGGATTTCACTCCAAAAGCGAGAGGAGGAACAGCCTCGCTTCATCACTTAGCCTCTAAACTGAGCTTCTGACAGCCACGTCCACCTACGTGGATAAGTGACTGTCATCGGTTCTCTTGCAAACCCAACGTATGACAGCCACTTAGCATGTAGCATGCCTCACCTCTCTACAGATTCCCTGTCAACCCTGTCACTAACTGCCTGTCTGAGGGTAAACGCTTCTGTTTGGCAGTGATAGGACTCTGGCTTTAAACACAGAACTAATGATACACATTTAAAACATTTTTGGGTTCAAACATATGACTTTACTTTGTGAAAAAAAATGCAGATGAAAACACATATTATCCTTCATATCCATTAATTTGTAAAGTACATATTTATACGGAAAACAAGGTCTATTAAATCCTAGTCCACAGATCCCTGAGTATAAACAGCCTAAACAATGTAAAGCGGGCTGTTCAATAAGTGACTTTGCTATGCTCTGTGAGCTATAAATATGTATTTTTTTCAATTAAAGATACATTGCAATTTACATTATTATATTGATGATGTACTTTTGCAAATCCTGGCTTCTGGATCTGACTTTGTTTAACAGTTGTTTGTTTTATACATCCATAAGTCTAGTCGGAAGTAAATGATGGGTAGAAACAGCCGTGGACTTTATCAAAGAGGATATTATGTTTAATCCCCTGTGATATATATTATTCAAGTAAACATGTTTACTTTATAGTTCATGTTTGAAGCCAGTATTGACTGACTTTTCCAGTATTCAACCAAGGCCAAATTTTGCTGACACAATCAGAATCAGAATGATATTTATTGCCAAGTAATTATTTAGTAATCATTGCAAGGAACTCTCTTTTGTGTGGTGGTACAAAAGGAAGCGGGGACATTAAACATTAAATCATTATATAAAAGAAGTAATAACCCAATAGTGAACTACTAAGTGTACAGTTAAGTAAGAAAAAAAACTGTAAACAGTAAGCATAGTGCAAGTGGCAGTTAAGTGTCCGATAAAGTGACCTGAGCCTCGGAGAGGGGCTTTTATGTAATGCATTACTACATGGGGGGGTACGTTAACGAACATACGTTAAACGTTTAGTGTGTGTGCTGTGGTGGAGGGGTTGGGGCATCAGGAAGGGAGTTTGACATTGTTGATGAGGTTTATTGCAGTGGGGAAGAAATAAAGTGTGTCACGGGTGAGGGGGACAGCAGCAATGTTCCCTGCTCTACTCAGAGTCCTGAGGGTACAGGTCCTGTAGAGATGGAAGGTTGCAGCCGATCGCCCTCTGCAGAGCAGATGATACTCTGCATTCTGAACCTGTCCTTGGAAGTTGCAGCAGCCTACCAGACGCTGATGCAATAGGTGAGGATGGACTTGATGATGGCAGTGTAGAAGTGAACCAGCATTTTCTTTGGCAGGTTAAACTTCTTCAGCTGCCTCAGGAAGTAAATCCACTGTTGGGCCTTCTTTGTCAGGGAGCTGATGTTCAGCTCCCACCGAAAGTCCTGGGAGAGGATGGAGCCCAGGAAGCAGAAGGACTCCACAGTGTCCACTGGAGAGTCACACAAGGTGAAGGGGGGCAGGTGTTGCTGTGTTCTTCCTGAGGTCCACGACTATCGCCACTGTCAGGTATTGAGCTCCAGGTTATTCTCCCTGCACCAGGTCACCAGATTGTCAGTCTCCCACCTGTACGCAGATTCATCTGCCAGAAATGAGGCCGATTATGTCATTTGCAAATTTCAGGAGCACAGCCTTGAGGGGAGCCGGTGCTAATCGTCCTGGGGTTAGAGCCTTTTTTTCCCAGCTTCATGTGCTGCTTCCTCTCAGACAGGAAGTCTGTAATCCATCTGCTGGTGGAGTTAGGCACACCAAGCTGGAAGAGCTTGTCCTTCAGAAGAGCCGGGAGGATTGAGTTGAATATAGAGCTGATGTCCACAAACAGGATGCTGATGTAGGATCCTGGGGAGTCCAGGTGCTGGAGGATGCCGTTGAGTGCTGTGTTGACTGTGTAGTCTACAGACCTGTTGGCTCTGTAGGCAAACTGCAGGGGGTCCAGGAGAGGGTAAGTGAGGGTCTTGAGGTGGGAAGGTGTCAGGACTCTCCCATTGTCTTTCGGAGCGGCAGTAGAAGTCATTGAGGTTGTTGGCCAGGTGTCGATTGTTGGTAGAGTGGGGGGCTCTTGGCTTGCAGTTGGTGATCTGCCTGAGCCCCTTCTAGACTGAAGCAGTCATTAGAGGAGAACTGTTCTTGAAGTCTCTCAGAATCCCGGTGGAGAATTTAATAAATTGTCTGGATTTTGGGAGTTCGTGGGTGAGATTTCCTTTGTTAAAATCTCGAAGGACAATAACTAAGGACTCCAGGTTGGTCCGCCCCATGTGGTCCAGGAGTGCCCACTGTGCCTTCCATACGTTGGCCTCAGGTGGAATGTAAACAACGGCCAGAAAGAATGAAGCGGACTAACGGGGGGAGTAAAACTGTTTACAGTTAAAACATTAAGTTTCCAGGGCAGGGGAACAGTGGCGTTGGATCCCTGTCACGTCGGTACAACAGCCACTGCTGACATAAAAACAATTACCTCAACCTTTTGTTTTGCCAGAGAGGTGAGTATCACGGTCTGCTCTGAGGAGTTGGAATCGGTCCTGCTGCAGCACAGAGTCCTGTGTCGATCCTCACAGCCACGTCTACGTGAAGCAAAACAAAGATGATGAGAGAAAGTCCTTGTTATTCCTCATCTGAAGCTGGAGTTCATGTGATATTGCACAGTGAGTGCACGTTGGAGAGAAAAATGCTGGATATTGTAGTCCGTACTCCCGGCTTGCTGCGACGCACAAGCACGTGTTTCTCCTTCACCTGCGCTTGGGTGCCTAGTTGAAGGCACCTTTAACTGGAATTTCCATTAAAAGTGCCGCTGGTGAAAGGAAGTCCGGGAAAAAACTAGCTGGAGTTGTCCCCCCGGTGTTCATAAGCTCTTCCCGAGTGAAAATGACATTCGAACACACATGCAAATCTTTAGAAGCCTATATAAACGTAATTTCTTGTGTATAGGGCTGTATTTGTGAATTAAATAACCATGGAGGGTTTATTTCCAGCGGGCTTTATACTTACTGTGCTACTAATACTGGTCCCACTCAATTGAATGTAAGTATGTAATCCAGGTAAAATGCAAATTAATATCTTCCCTAATACCGAGCAGGAGCAACTGCATCCTAATAAAGTCCCAATGTACTTGTGGCGTAATCAAACCATTAGTAAGCTGAATGTAGTCAGTGTGTCACATCTACTTCTGTTTATTTCTGCTTTGACTGATTGGAAATAAATCCAGCAGACACTGCTTTCGTCATTATCCCCCCACTTTTCATCACGTAAGAGGAGATAAATGAGCACAAAAAAAACTGATAGGCAAGGCAGACAGACAGCAGCACAGTGAATATCCTCATGTTTCTCAAAGTGCTTTCAACATTAAATGGCCTGCATTAAATAATCATTTAGTGGTATGAATTTGTGGGGCATACAGTACAAAATGATGATTTAACAGTACTGTAGATTCTCTTAATGCAAGCAGTTCTGACTGGGAATTTGAAATTGCCAAAACAAGGGTATCAGTCACAATCACAATCCCAAAAATTATCATTCCGCTGAGTTCCAAAAGTGAACAGCTCTAGAACAAACGAGAGAGATTAATCATTTAAGTTTGTTCCACAGGCTCAGATTTAAAGTCTCGTGGATAAGGTCTCACTTATTGTACCTTTGTCCCACATTCTCCCAGAGCAAGAGAAAAAAATCAATTCTCAGCCAAGAAAAGACTTTCGACTCTTTGGGCTTGGTTTCTCACATCTTGACAGAATGGGAACATTGCAAGTTGATGAATGGCGATTTTTGCTTTCTCAGCCAAGCATAACAAATTATATATTGAAAAATGGTAACACTTAATTTCACAATGCCCAAATTATGGTGAGATAATGCCTTAATTATGAAAACAATGGCATTGCTTAACCATTGTGTAGGTTGCTCAAACAAAATCTGACCAATAATGAGAAAATAATACAGTATTAAGGAATTCAAGCCCACAGCTCCTCATAAATAAATAAACTAGGGAAACAATATGTGAATACCAGCTGCATTTTTTTGACTATTGCTGACACATACTTCCATATAATTAACCATTATTATAATTTGCGTTATAATATATTGGGCAACATGCATTACTTTAATGCATATGACCAAGCAGGGTTTTGTGATTAAAGCACCCATAAAATGGAAGGACCCTGAAACTACAGAATACACAGCTTGAGTCTTCTTGAGATTATATGCTGCATATCATGAAGGTGTGTCTGCTCAGCATATGTGGAGCTATTAAAAGAAAAAAATAATCACTGTGCTCTGTCAAATAACAAAGACAGGTTTCAATTTACAGACCAGGTGGCTCATACTGGTGTGATTATACCTGTAAATCAATATCTGCCTGACATGAGCCAGCCTAATGAGTGCTGTCATTATCATATTTATGAGCGACCATGGCACGGCTTCATGTGACAGAGAATGCGATATTTCCTTGCAATAAGTGTTTGAATGTCGCAGCCGCTTCCATTTCTCATTTCCACTAAAGGTTGCTAGCACTATACCCCCGCTCTGCAACAACATAATATGATTTGCAAATGCCTCATATACATTCTTTCGTATTCCTGACAACAAGTAAGTTGCTTGAAAAATTTGAGATCCTCCTCATGTTGGTGTGAGTACCAGCACGCTCTGCAAAAATTGAGAGAAACAGTTAGGCCCCGGTGTACTGCTTTGTGTACCTCTTTGTGCAAGCTCTTGTTTGTTTTATGTGCTCAATGTGTGTGTGTGTGTGTGTGTGTGTTTTCTCGATCTGCAAGGTAAAACAGCAGCCTTTTCTCCACGTACCTTTGATGAATGTTAGCTCCCTGAATGTGGTGTTTATTCCACTTGAAACCTCCGCAGCTCTGCCTCCCACTGCATCATAATTTAATTGCGGCAAACCCCCTCCCACATTTGACTCATTCATATTAAATGCATGACCTTTCTTGAGCACAATGATCGATCAATAGGTGTTTTCCCAAATTAAATCTGCTAAAATAATTAAAAGCTATTCACTTCTAAAGTTATGAAGTACAAGTGCTTTAACAAGGCTGAGAAAAAGGTCAATCATAACAGGCTTTATGGTATTTTGTTTACCTCTAGAATTCAAAATTAGTTTCAAAAAATGCATTTGTATGGATTACATATTCTGGGTGGGCGAGCTTCTATATGTACTACAGATGACCTTGCCTTACTGTGTCGTACAGGATTTTTAAAAGAAGAAGGGGAAAAGTGATCATGTTTATCATCATCTTCCTCTAACAATTACTAGGAAACACTCTAGATACATCTTCCAGCTGAGCTTGGGGAGGATCCTCCAAGGAAATGCTGCATTATTTATTAGACTTGTTAAAAACACCTGCCTCTGCAGCTGGGACCAGTTAAAGTTCGTACAAGGTGTGGCTCAAAGCTCCTAACAGTTCAACCTTACCTTCTGCAACTGGATAGGCATCTGGGGTCCATTATCGGAACAATATGTGTAAACGGGTTTCCTGCCAAATTATCTAGCTATACAACTTTGAAACCCCATTTCACTTTCTGACTGTTAGCCATCCTGTGCTACATATGGATATTTTTCATTTTTCCGTCCACAAGGAAACCACTGGAATTGATATTTGCCAAAAGTGTGAGGATAAAGGGTGAATAAAGCAGGCAAACAGGCAACACTTCTTTACATACTAAAATAATGTATACCGTGACTGATACGGAGAAACACAATGTATACTTATCCTCAAAATATTTTCCATTGTTTTTTTTAATTTGCTGTGAATCATAATTGAAAACATTAATTTTTTTTAAACACAATCTTACTTTTACATTTCAAGTCTACTATAAGTGTATTTTTTCAGCCCAACACTGTGAATACAAAATGGACTTTGGGTATATCCAAAATGTAGTCCACCAATACTCGAGAAATTACTTGCTACTACGAATGCATCTGCTACTAACACACTGTTCTTGCTATGCCTACTGTGAGGTAACATTGTCAATGTGTGGGAGGTTGTGATGACTTCTCCAGAACAATATATTGTCTCCTCTGAATAGAGCGTCTGTCTTCGAACGGTTATGAGTGACTCAAATAAGTAAATTACTGCAGAGAATTTCTTGCTCAAGGTTAAAAGCTGAATGTCAGCGTCAGCTGGATGATGAATGAACAATGCCGATTGCTTTAGTCCCTCATAAAATGAGCTTCTATTCTCGGTATTCATCGGTATAGGTTTGTATGGAAATATGTCTTTATTCCGATGAAGTACTGTTGGGTGTTGTGAACATTAATTATCTGATTTCTCAAAGGATTAAAGACCAAACTCTCCTCTGATTTAGAAAACAAGAAATGTTCCACTTTGATTTGCTCCTCTCACTGGTGAACGACAAAACATTAGTAGAGAGGAACAAGTTGCTGTGTGGGAGGGCAGGGCGCAAGAGGCTGGATATCCTTTGATTTCTAATCCGACAAAGAAGAAACAATGGCAAACTCCATCAATACAGCAGGTTTTGTTTCATTAATAAACTTGTGCCCTCTATACCCAAATTACTTACTTACCTATACCTAAGTGATACGAGTGCAGTCAAACAAAGTGCTTGTTCATTTATACCAGTATCTATGTTTCAATGACAGCATGCAGAACAAAAAAGTACTTATTTAGGCATATAATTCCGCACAATACATCGTTTTTCACTTTTGAAGGTTTCTTTGCAGCAGGGTTCTATAACGTCATGCCAGTTATATATGTTATATTTTTCATTTTTAGTATAGTTCATGTTTAGTCTCAGTCATTTATATTAGTCCTGTTATATTGCTATCATTTTCTTATGTCCAATCTACTGTCTGTCATGGCACTTCCTGTTTTATTTTGTACTCCTGTACCTCCTGTTCTTTCCTGTTACATTTACTTCCTGCTTTTTTGTGGTTTCCTGCTCTCATCATTGTCAGCGCCTCCATGAATTTTTAAGGGAGGTGGCCAGTCTGGTGATGTGGTGTGAGAGCAACAACCTCACCCTCAACACAGACGAGACCAAGGAGGTGATTGGGAAATGGGGAAGGAGAGAGACTGCTGAGAGGATCGTCAGGAGACCACTGCCATCTCTGCAGGACATCTACCGCCGCAGAGTCCAAATGAGAGTGTGCTCCATTCTTAAGGACTGTACTCACCCCAAACACAGACTGTTCACACTCCTGCCCTCAGGCAGGATTTTCAGAAGTTTGAAAAGCAGGACGTCCAGGCTGAGGAACCGCTTTTACCCCTCATCCATCAGACTGCTTAACACCTCATATTTGCCCTGACACACACCCAACCACCTTCCCCCACTGCGTAGCACAAGACACTTTACAGACACGTTGTACCTTTCGCTATTTTTGCAGATCCAATGGTGTTTAGATCTGACAAGATCTGTCATTTTTTGAACAGAGCACTGCAGACACACTTGCATCTGACAATCTGCACAGCTTCTTTTTGGAATTAACGTTGTTGCACTCTTTGCTTTGTTTTATTCAATTTCCTCCTGTAAATAATTTGCTATTTCGAACAGTATTTATTTATTTTTATTCTTTTTCTTCTTATTGGCATTCAGAGTGGACAGCATAATAAGAATGTCAATGTACATGTAATGCATACTTGACAATTAATGCTTGAATCTTGAATCCTGTGTTTACTTGTTTACTTTACATGTAAAATAGTCCCGTCTCCCTTGGTCTTTTGCTACTTTGACCATGGACTTTGTCCATGAGCCATGTCACTATCCAAGATACCCAGAGTTACCTGAACCATATTTCAAACCAAGTTTTGATTTAGTGTTAAGATCTTTTCTCTGTGAAATTTTGCCTTAGCCAATTTTTTCCTCATCTTGAGTGATTCTGTTTTGACTCGAGTGTTTTTAACAATTTTTTTTTTATCTGAGAACAAAAATGTTCCTTGAGTTCCACTGATGACAGATGAGCTTAAACAAACAAAACTACAAAGCATTTACTGCTTAATGTCTCTTCGTAAAAGTTATTTGAACAAGTATCTTGTTTGAATGATTTCGAGCCCATCCCACCACTAAATAAAAGCCATTTACAGCAGCGCTCCTCAACCTACCTCACACAGCAACAATCTATTTGAACATTTCCAGTCTGAGTTTAGAGAACCCCATACCACAGAAACAGCTCAGGTTAAAGTTAGTGTACTCTTTATGTTAGATCTTAGTGCCGCATTTCACACAATAGACCACGATATGTTATTACAAAGATTGGAACATTCTATTGGAATTGGAGGATCTGCACTAAGTTGGTTTAAGTCATATTTAACAGATAGATTTCAGTTCGTTAATGTAAATAATGACTCCTCGATGCACACAAAGGTTAGTCATGGAGTTCCACAAGGTTCTATACTTGGACAAATTCTCTTCACTTTATATATATGCTCCTCCTAGGCAATATCATCAGAAAGCACAATATTAATTTCCATTGCTACGCAGATGACACACAGCTGTATTTATCGCCAAAGCCAGATGTTGCAAATCAGATTGTGAAACTCCAGGCCTGCCTTAAAGATATAAAAACCTGGATGACCTGTACATATTTACTCCTTAAAAAAAACAGAAGTTATAATCGATGGTCCTAAACACCACGAAGAATCATTATCCAACCATATAGTTACACTGAATGGCATCACCTTGGCGACCAAACACAACGTAAGGAAACTTGGAGTTAATAAAAAATGCATTGGGATGATCCCACTATCCACTGAGCTCTCTTTTGTCTTTCTCTCTCTCCATATCTCTAAATTTATTTGAATCCCTGCATAACATTAAACTCTATGCTCCATCTCTCCCATAGTTTGTGCTTTCCCTCTTTGTCCCCTCTCTCTCTGTCCTCATCCTGCAGGTTCCTAAGATCTAGACCTGATCCTTGACCCGCTCACAGGTTATTTGTTAACATTTTACAAATCATTGCTGCTCTGCCTTTTCTCTCCTTCTCTTCTCGTATAATTGTTGTTTTTGTGTTGACTTGCCCTGTACATGCGGCATATATTAGACTTCTGTCTATCCTGGGAGAGAGATCCCTTACTTGTGGTTCTCCATGAGGTTTCTGCTTTTTCCCCCTGTTAAAAGGGATTTACTTTTTGGCACCCTGTTGAGGGTTAAGGGCAGAGGATGTTGCAAGCTGTACATATTGTAAAGCCATATGAGGCAAATTGTTTTTATTTTTGTGAATATGGGAATATAAATAAACATTGTAATGATTGATTGATTATTCCTTCTAACCCACAGTCAAAAGATAAGAGAGTGCGAACAAGATCCCTTCCTTCTACCACACGAACAGGGGAAACATCTGCGAGTGCAAATGTCCGCCTACTATGTGTTATTAATGATTTTGTTTTAGAAGGGAAATTACTTGCATCGGTTTTGTGATTAATGATGGAGGACAAAGGAGAGCAGAAGCTATTCCGTCACATCAGTCCACACCTGTCCGAAGCTTCTGAAGGCTTTCACCTGTAAATGCTCCAGGTGAGGCACTGGTAAGAGCAAATTGGGAGTTCCTTGGGGCACTCATGTTTTGTGTTAGCCTCATGTGCCCCCCTTGTTCTTCGTCTTTTTTTTTTTATCCTCTCCATCTATAGCTCACTCACTGGCTGTAAGACGACCCTTCCTTATGCTTACTGGCTTGCCCATTGTGTTTTTTTCACCGAATGCTTGGCACTTCTTTTCACAGCTTCACAGCCCTTGCACCTTGTGTGGGTGGTAGGGTGAAACTGAAAGTTTGAGTGAGCCCTCAGGTCCCCTGCAAAGCACACACAAACACACACACCGACACCCTGTACTCTCACAACAGCATACTACTTTGCCACCTTTAAGAGCCAAACAACACCCCACACTTCCACGCTTTGATTTTAGAAGTGCATTTGGCCAATAAATTTGAAAAGAGAGCTTGTTTGGAGACTTCCCAGACGTACACAGGCCACAAAGCAGGTTATTGGGAAATGCTTGTTTTAATGTTATATGCTTTATTTTCACTAGCTAGCGCTGTGTTTTGGCCTGGCTGGCTGATAATTCAAATCTCTAGACATATTCCCAAAGCTTAGACCTTGTTTGATCTATAGTAATTGGCTCACAGTCCTAAAGCGATCCCTCTGCTGACACGACATATTTCCGTATTCTAGCAACTGATTATCACTGTAGGTTTAACTGCAGAGATTGAAAATGATTAACAATCATTTAATGTTATTGCCAATTGTTTAAGAACAGCTTTTAGAGATAAAAATCTTCAACAAGGCAGACGATTGGTTTCTGCTCCCTCTTGGCCTCCAAGACATGCTGTATACATATTCATGCTCGGGATACAGCATCTGCCAAGGAGCCAACTAAAGGATGAATTCAAAAAGTGCATTCCCTCAGCACTCAAAATGGGTCACAAACCACATTGTATTTGTCTTGTCTCTGCACATTTAATCGCAGGTGCTGAGGGATAGTAACACACACAAAGGTGCCCATTGCTGTGCGTAAAATCCCACACATATGTCAGCAGCTTCAACTGATATTCATATCAAATATTAGAATTGGGATAAAACAGGATTTAGTAAGGGACTTAAACACACAGGCTCACTCACACTGGGTTTAAATTGAAAACTGAAAAATAGGAAATAGGGTCAAAAGCTAGCACCAGTAGCATAGATCCATGGAGCCAACTCACATTGTGTCAACACAAGGCTCCCGGCTCTTGTGATGGTGCCATGGTGCATGGTATGTATTTTTGCCACACTTTGGGTAAGGTTTGAATGCCTCACCTTACCATATTCTATTACACAAAGTAAAATTGAAAGACTGGCTGAATAAACATGGCAGTAACCTTATGTGAAACTAGTGCAGTTTTTCTGAAACTGTGGTCCGCCAGTGGTCCATTAGCAGCCCCTAGTGGTCCGCGAGTACATTGGTAAAATGTCACAATTGAACCCCCCCCCATCAACACACAGGGGACATTCACATCGCCCTTATACTCAGAGGCATCACAACGGGGCAGGCAAACTAGGCAGTTGCCTTGGGCCCCAAGCTAGAAGGGGCCCCCCCTAAGACAACCTGAAAGCCCCTTAAATGACCTGCCATGAGGGGGCACTGCAATGACATGTTCAGGAACCCCCTTATAGGGGGCCCCATGGTACATGCACGCTGTCAAAAGCTCAGTTTTTTTTATTATTATTATTTTTTTGCCTGGGCCCCCCAAAGTGTCCCTGCTTATACTGACATTATTAGCACATAAAGTGAAACCAAAGAAGACACATTAAGTATTTTTTCTAATTTGTTATGCATTTGCTAAAAACTGCATTATTCCTGTGACCTTTAGCCAGACGATGTCAGCTAATAAGGATACAGGCAGGAATGATAATATCTGCATTAAATCTAGTCTAGTTAGTTTGACAAAAGAGTAAGAATAAAGGGAAAAAAACAAGTCACAAAATTCAAAAATGAATAGAATGACCCATCATTTAGAAATGTCCACGATTTCCACGTATTGTACTACCATACACACACAAAAATGTTACCTCTTCATTTTTCCAAACATATATCCAGGCCACAGAGCAATGGGCAACCATTTCATAAGTGCCCGGAGACCAGATGTCTGATGATGGGGGGGTTGTCTTGAGATTGTTCAAGTTTTGGATCGCAGTTCAGTGTTGTGGTGGCCTCAAACCAGCAACCCTTTGGTCTCCTTCACTGCTAGTCCTCCAACTCCCCAATATCAGATACAATACAGCAATTGATGAAACACATTTATTATGTATTGATTATTTAATGTGTATGTCTCCAGTTTCGAGTAACATACCATGGATTTAATGTTTTGCGAACAGTTTTCATTTACTGAAGAAATGGTCCTTAATGTAATTCCAGTGGGGAGAGGTGGCCTACTGGCGAGGGAGACAACCAGAGGACCAGAGGGTCTCCCCTGGAAGGATGGACAAACCCCCCACTAACAAAAGGGACTCCACCTCTAATGACCTTGAGCAAGGCACTTACCCCATCTGCATCTCAGCTGTCTACTGCTCTGTGGCCTTGCATGCAACACAGATGGGTTAAATGCAGAGAACACATTTCCACTGACTTGTGTGTTTGCATGTGCATGTTTGTGTGGGATGATGTGAGCAATTCTAATTCTATTTCTAGTGTAAGGATAGTTACACTGGGCCATGACACCAACATATCTGTGCTTGCAGGATGTTATCAAGAAGCTTATCTCTTATGAGCTTAGCTGAATAACTCACTACAGGATGACAGCTTTAATCCTGTGAATTAACTACCTTCTTGCTGTGGTCCCTGTTATACACAGTGTAGTTACAAATACATTATCTACAGGTCACAGTTTCAAGCTATAAAATAACACAGCGTGAACTGCTGGGGTTCATTAACCTAACATTTAAACCAACTTGCATGCTCACATTTCTGTAACTCCTCACTTGCTAATGATTAATGTTAATGCTGATCACTAATCTCAATCACACATCCTGTCTGCAGCCCAAACCAATAGATTCCGACTGTCTGAGTCCTCTTTAATGGGACCCAAACATATTTGGAACATGCATACTGTTAGTAGACAAAAATTGCATCCTGGCTCATGTTACAGGGCAGAGAGGGTATTCGTGGAACCAAGAAAAAAAGTGATTAGTTGAACACTCGGTATTCAATTATTAATATGGAGGAATTGGATTCTGCTGCAGGGACAGTTTGGAATGCTTTCATTGATATTTTGTCACTGTGAGTATAGTAATAACAACTTATTATTGTAATCTATTGCTGTGGATGTGCATCCAAGCCATGTGCAGCTGCTGTGGTCCATGAAGGACAAATTGAGTCAACTTTCATCATTGATTCCCTCACACTTTTCGTAAGTAAAGTACAAGTTACAAAAGTAATTGTATTCAGGTAGCAGGTTTCTGTGAATAAAACCATAGACTGATTCTGTATTTGCAATTTCCTTTGCCCAGGGTCTACTGTATTTTCTGATTGTGTCCTGTCTAATCAGGATCAACAGATGTACTGTAAACGGATCATATGTCTCCAGTTTTGATTAATAAATGTTTAGCAATCAGTTCACACACATACAGAAATGGCCCTTGATGTAATTCCAGACAGCGTGTTAAGGTAAGTATAGTTACATTTGGCAATGACAACAACATTTCTGTGGATGTGTGCAGGATGCTATCAAGAAGCTCATCTAATAAGCTTAGCTGAATAACTCACCACAGGCTGAAATGTTTTTTCTTCTAAGTTTTATTTTGAAATCCATTGCAGAAATTAGCTGTTTTGTGAGCTGCTCGAAAGCAGAGGTTTAACCAAACATCTCCAGCATGAAAATTATAATTTCTCAGTAAAACCATGATGTATGAGTAAAACATGTATGTTTAAATTAAACGGTCCTGTGGTGGTGGATCAGGACTTTGTGCTTGCTGTGCAGCTGCAGAAACGGTGTTGCCAACTCTTAAGTTAGGAAAGTAGCTATTGGCTGTCCTAAAAGTGGCTATAAGTTGCTAAATGACATCATCCACTAATCTGCATTATCAACAATTTGCATATAATTGTAAGGGACGCTGTAGGAGGGAGGAATAATGTAGTGGGAAGGACATAAAGTGAGTAAAAAACACCCCAAGTGACTGAGGCTGTTTGAGTCATGCAGTGATTTATTTTATGTCACAGTTAAGAAACATTACCATTGCACTCTGTAAGCTAGGGCGCAGAGAGAGTGGCTCTCATCTATGCTCTGACTGCAGCTGGGACTGCTGCGCTAGGCTACTGTAAAACTGACTGCCTGTGAGTGCTTTGGGACATCGGAGGGGCTCACGTCAGCACGTACTGTTCATTCAGGACAGTAACTGCAGAGCAATACATGTTTTTACGTCAGAGTCACCTAACCACCAAAAAGTCTCCAATAAAATCTGAAAAAGTCGATAGATTAGTAGCTGGTCACTTTTGAAAAAAGAACACTGGTTTAAAAAAATGTCAGTTGTTTCATCAAATTGACACGAGTCATACATAACAAATATGTTAAAATTCACTTCAAGTCTTTTATTTTAAGCTTTATTTTGAAATCCATTGAGGTAAATTGCTGTTTTGTAATCAGCCAAAAGGCAGAAGTTCTACTACAGTTCTTTCGCTGGAAAATATGGTCTTAAACGAGTATTAAAATTTCACAACGTCACCAAGAACACACATGAGCTTGTGTGTGCCGGCACTTAGACTTTAATGATGTTACAGAAAAAACAAAACATGCTTTATTGAGCTTTCAATAATATTAAAACAGTTAACATCTATTATTATTTGACAGGACTTTCTGATAAGTTTGTTAAACTTTCTCAAACTATGAAAGCCCTCCTGCTCTTTTTTGACACTGGTAAAGGCACTTACAATTGTTGGTTTTATTTTAAATGAATGTATCAGCATAGCTCTTGTGGGTCTGAGATTGTAACTTTATGGTTTGAATGCACTTATTATAAGTCGCTTTGGACAAAAGTATCAAAGGGAAAAAAATAAAAATAAAAATGTTATGTAATGTAAAAAAAAAAAGCCAATCATAGTGAACCACTTTATGAACAATCCTTTAAAGTTAACATTTATAGTTATTATTTATGTGCGGAACAACCTTTACTCTCCGGGTCCACCTTTTAAAGTAGAATAACACATGAGAAAACATCTCATGAGTATGAATGGTGCATCTGCATCTGCGCCAGTGAATTTTGTGAAACCAATTAGCCTGACCCAGTTTTATTTGAGAAAAGCACAAGTAGCTGCATTTTTCCACTAATTATTACTCTATTTCACTTCCTTTTTTCCATTTTAGAATTCCATTAAAGCAATGCATTGTGTTAGTGGTAATTTGTGTGTTTAAATGCAATTTAATGTTGTGCAATTTACTTGCAAATAATAACCCTTGGAGCGGGAGCAGCTAGAACAGTGACATCTGATAAGTCAAGACAACAACATGGCACCCACCATGGCGAACGTGTTTGCTTGCTCCGCACTTGAATGTTGTGTCTTTTAAATGGTATTTGTCTATATTTGTTTTTGTACTTTGCAACAAGCAGGTACTGCTGGGTATCGGCAGCCAACATAACTTTGGTGGTTTCACCAGCATTATTCCTCCTGAGCTCCACCACATTGTTTGCTCCACGGGTGAACAGCGTCACACCGGGGAAGGCTCCCCAGCACCACACTCAGGTGAACCAGCTGACCTGAGGAGACCCCAACGGAGGCAGTGATGCAAGCGAGGCAAGAGGGGGGCTCCATGCTAGGCTAAAGGCTTGGGCTAGCCGACCACCGCTACCCAGCTTCCGTATGCGCGGTCCCTGGACAAAAAACTGGACGAACTGAGAGCCAGGATAACATCTCAACGAGAAATCAGAGAAGGCTGTGCCTGGATTTTCACGGAGACACTGGCTTTGATTCAAAATACCAGACTCCACCGTGCTGGTAAAGCTAAAGGGGGAGGCGTGTGTTCTTGTGAACAGTTTGTGCAGACTTCCCACAAATACTGTTCGCCCGACGTGGAGCTGCTTGTGCTGAAATGCCGACCCTCTTATTTCCACTGCTGTGTTTCTGGCCGCTGTTTACGTCCCCCCCCCCCCGAGCTAACGCAGCAGCTGCACTCAGACATCTCCATGACGTCATCAGCGCGCTGGAAACGTCTCGTCCCAACGCTACTTTCATCATCACGGGTGACTTCTGCAGACTCCGAACTGTTTTTCCAAAGTACATCAAGATGTCCCACATGTGATCAAAACACACTGGACCAAGTTTATACAAACATCCGTGGAGCATACAGAGCTGCTCCGCACCTACACTTTGGATAATCAGGCCACATCTCCCTTTTCCTGTGCCCAGCCTACAGACTGAAACAATCGAACCCCATCATAAAGCAGATGAAACTCTGGTCCCCAGATACAAAAAAGCATCATGCAGGACTGCTTTTCACACACAGACTGAGATATGTTCAAAGCTCCAGCCACACTGGATGATTCTTCCACCAACATACACTAGTACGCGGAATCTGTGACCAGATACAACACATCGAATGAATGATTAAATGCCAGTGGCACTCATCCCACTCATTGCCAAGTGTTTTGTGAGAGTGTTTCTGGCCCACATCCAAAAGATTTCACCTTAGACACTGGACCACAGCAGCGGTCCTCTACCTTTTTTGTGCCACCGACCGGATTAATATAATACAATATTTTCCCGGACCGATCATAAACGTGTGGCGGATTAATACGATGAAATAAAACAGTAGATCGGCATAAAAACAAACATGCGACACGTCTTGACGTGTGAAGAGGCACAGGCGGATGTAATTGGGAGAGATAAAAGATAAAATATCTTTCAATCTCTGATAATCAATCAAATGAAAAGAATATGCACTACATCGGTGCAGTCCCCCGTCTCCCTCCTCGTGAAGCCTCTTATCTCGCCGGTTTCTCCTGAGGGCTGACATAGGCGGGGAGGCACCTGCGGGGGTCATCCTATCAGTCGTCCGCCTCCCCCCTCGTGGGCCTGACACACACCCGGAACACACAACCGGCCTCGTCTGGTTTGAGAGCAACAACCTCTCCCTCAACACAGACAAAGCAGAAAGCAAATCAAGAATTTCAATGTACATGTGACTCAGTCTGTGGTACATTTTAAAATGAATGCTTGAATCTTGAATTTAATTAGATGTTACATGGTAATTTCACAAAACGAGAAATTGCTTTGTGTTCTGATTGTGAAGGCAGAGTGCGATTTTGTAACATGACTGAGATAGAGGCTCACATATAAGGAAAACAATTTTGAGTAGACACAAACAATAGATAGTACTGATATCATTATACTGATAAGCAAAATGCTCAAACTCATAGGCGATCTCAAGTTTAGCAGAGAACCATAGAGATTATGTGAAATAGATTCGAAATAAATAAGTAAATTTGAGCCACTGAATATAGTTTGTATTCATTTCAGACTGACTTCAGAACTGCATGATGCATAATGATGGATTGAAGGATTGAAGAAGCTTAGAGGATGTGATGCTGACAGAATGTCAACCCAAAAATGTAAAGAGGCCTAATTCAGGATTCTGCATGGTCAATACAGAAGCATCTACCAAAGGCCACAGTTAGTCAATATGACCGTGACCCAACTATGGATGCCTATTTGAAACTATTTGGTCAAATGTGCTCTTATATAGCCTTTACATAGCTTATAATAAGCTCGAGAATAGGGTTAGGAATATTGCAATTTTGGAGACACCAAAGTCCTAAGCAAAATGTATTTACAACTCAAACGATCTAACACCCCCTTTGTCAACCTGTTTTGATGTTAACTCAGTCTTCTACAACCTTGTTATTATTCTGCTATTATAAAGTTCAGTCAGGCTGACCCTGTCTTCACCATGTCCTATGTGACACTAAATAATTGGGGTGTGAATTTTTTTCTCCTTTTTTTTCATTTCTGTCCCTGAACTTGGATCTCTCAACACTTGGCGAGGAAATGTTATCAAGTGAATCCTTGGCAAAGTAAGCCATCAAAAGCAGTTAATCCATAGGAAACAAACACACGAGGGTTTTCCTCTGGTACGTTTTCTTTCTTCTGTCCTTGTTCTCTTATTTCATGAATGTCCCAAAAGGAATGTCAGGCATCTCCGGCCACCATGGAAAACTGACAACACGTTAGCTGCTGACAACTTGGTTGACTGCACAAATGAAAGGCAAAACATTTTTTGGATGGAACTGCTCTACAAGCTTTTGAATAGTTCTGTAAGGATTCATCCACATTGAATTTTGATTAAGTAAAAAATTCTAGCAAAAATGTCTGCTGAAAAAAATATTAAAATGTTCTCTTGATAACAATGGATCTCCTATGTAGGGTTTTTAATGCCCAGTAATTTATTTATTTTTCCCAATTTTTAACCAGTTTCTTGTTTACTCCACAATCACAGAGCCATATCCCACGACGATAGAAAGAACGACAAAACATCTGTAAAATATGTTTCCTTTTGTAATTATTATCTGAGGATATTGTTTCACTGACTCAAAACATTTAGGGATCCCCATTCGGGGGGCTAGAGTATTTTACCTTTTGCTTTCAACAGATTGCACAACCCAACACGACATGACTCCTAATCAATCAATTCACCAAATAAGCTAGAGATGTTAGGGTTATTTAAATCAATATAATCAGTAATGCTCTCAGCGCAGAGTAGACACAGCTACGTAAACGTTGAGTGGTGTGTAGCATGTTGAATTTTGTTCTGTAATCGCATTACTCAATTAGTTTATATACATTAGTCACAGAAAATCTAGCATTTTGACAGGGCTTTTTAGTCCATATCCCTTAATATAGGTCAAAAATGCCCTGATATCAATCCCAATGACCCAATCATGTCACATATAGAATTATAATGTCAATGTTTCAAGGCATATCCTGGAATAAAATAATGAGCTCTGACTCTCACAACTCAGGAAGCACTTGCTACGGTATCACATTGAGACATGCTGCAGACTGCATGTGTAATAATTGGTCAATCATTATTCCTTGCTCACACTGTGCCTCATACAATATGCCTGCTATATTACCCAACTTTTACAAGTATTTGTATTTTGCCTATGTATTGTTTGTATTTTACCCAACTTTAATTTGCATGTGATAGGTCTTGTCATTCTAATGAGGTGCTTTGCAAGTTAACCACCGTTCCTTCCGGTCCCAGTCAAATTAGAGACTTGTATTTCTCAGTGATATTTTAGTATTAATGCAGTCTCTTCAATCAGACTGGAAATACTTCATGTTAAGTATTCTTTCCAAAAGTGGAAGGTACTATGTGAAGTGTCATGCAATGTCATTTCTTTCTCAGGATCCCTTATCTTACATTGTATCAGACAACCACCTCCAAGCATACTTTTTCTTATTCCAGAGAGAGCTGACACTATATGGAGAATAATTCCAATTGGAGACCAACTTCACAGCCAATAGCATGTCACTTATTTATGCTTTGCAATGCTGTGATGGCACTCACCAGGAGATTAATCACATGCTGACGTCTGTCTGTGCTCATGTGGCTCTGTCAGTCACGAGCGCCTGACACATTTTTCAAAACATTGGCTCTCTGATGTCATGTGTGCTTTTAATCTAACAATCTTCTTGTCAGGACTTTTTTCTGAGAACAAACACTTAGTTGTTTAATATAATATATATATAATATAGTTGTAAACTTTGTCATATTTATAAATCCCCAAACAGTGTAGTAGTGTAGGATATTTCATCAGTGTTCCAGGTTAGAAAAGAGCAACGCTGCAGGGCACATAATTGGTTAAGGCAATTCTACACAAAAATCAGCAATTTCAAAATTGAAATGTATATAAATAGCATTCTCCAGTATGAAGAGATTAAACAAGAGTGTGCATTGTCTAACCTGAAAGTTTTCACTGATAGCCGTGGCCATTAACTTCACCGAAGCAGGGCAGATGGCACAGCCACCTTTCAGTCTGAAGTATGATGCGTGTGAGAGGGTACATTCACAAGCTATTAACTTGAATGAGTCTTAATGGGCCAAAGGGATCCATATTGCATTGTCCCTTAAATATACTGTTTTCCCCAACCATATATATCTCGCAGTCCTTTTAGTGGCCAGCAGCCAGGGGTTCAGTGGACACTACGGAATAACTTATGTAGTCCCCCGAGTTGAAATAGGGACTGAGTCGTGCGGTGCACAAAATAAAGGTGAGGCTCAAATTGACAGGGTACATATATTAAGTAAACGACCACAGAGGCTGCACATTTATTGGCCGCCCCTCTCTGCACAGCTCTTACTTATGTCACCATCACGTTGGAAGATTTAGCAGCACACACTGTCGAGGGTTCGGCGTCTCCCATCATTCAACAGCGAACACTGACAGGGAATCTGACAGTATCTCAGTTTACACTTTGTTAATTAAATTCCGGCTCACATTAGGCAGCGCAACCGATACTGTTCCTGTCTCTCCATATGTCTCCCATGTTTGCCAGAGCCAGTTTTCCTCATATCACTGTCGCCTATCATAGCTTACTGTGAGGTGTCTCTCTACACACCATCAGCCATTACAGTGTGTTTTTGCGCATGTTTCTGAATGGGCAAAAGTGTATTTGATGTGCCACAGAAAAAACAAGCATCTAATAGTGGAGGCAAGCGATAACACATGTAAGTATGGTTTAACTCAGGGAGATGGCTGCTCAATTTAGTGCTCTACCAACAGACACCATCGCTTTTCTCTGAGAGAACAGTCCATTATAGCAGGTGACATATGAAAAGCAACCGGTGGAGGAGCTAGACAAGAAAATGCCACTCCGTTGAAATAGAATAATAATTTAAGATTTAAGAGATTCTCTGTCAAGTAGAGAGAGATGTCAAGTAAGATTACCCAGCATCTCAATTTTTGACGATAACACACAAACACAGATGCAGGACATCAGGCTCTCTGGTTATGAATGCCTGTATATTACATTTGATATAATAATGTTGCCAAATTTGCCTTGGTGTCTGATTCTCACAGTAAGGTTGGTTGTAAGCTGTGATTCCTGTCTTTTTACTACTAGAGTAGTTTAAAAACACATGGCATCAAATTTGCAAACATATTCTATGATTTTTCTAAATTAAATGTTTTTAGTGTTTTGGTTTCTCTTCTTTCATCATGTCAGTCCTCTAGATTCAGTTCTACCTTTTCTTACTCTCTGACTGTTTGAATGTATTTTGAGGGAAGGTGAGATAGCACTGAACAAAAGGATATCAGCGTTAAAGGCCTTTATGTAATGTGACTTTTAAAAGCATCCATTGTCACAAAACCATTTGATCATTGACGTGTCTCTGGTGCAGTTTGCAGTACGTGGAATCAGACAGGAATATAATGATATTACCCTTTAAACATGTAAAAGAAGGTAATATCAGCTTTTAAGAGCTACATAAGTGCCAGAATCTACAGTATGTGTATCAAAACCATCAAAGTGAGCACAGACCCCATAGGGTTGTTACAAAAAGCATAAACGGCCCATCTGGCTGATGGTCATTAAATTTGTTCTTTTTTAATGTAATTACCATGCACTTAAAAAAGGGGCTTGTGGGGTGCTAATGCTAGTCAGAGTAAATATTAGGAATATAATAAATGAAGAGGTTTTCGTCGTGGTGCTGTGCGTACAAGATTTTGTTGGCTCTCAATAACACAGAGGTGAGGAAGGAACAGCTGTGCTGTGAGAATTCATGTCATGTTGGAGGCTGAACGCGTGAGCCCAATGAGAAGCGCTGCGTGACTCACAACGCTGAATGCTCGACGGGAAGTGCAGTGCAGACACAATTAGAACAGGGAACACCCATTCATGCACACATGCACAGGCATGTGCACGACTCCTTGGTGGTGAAGCGCCAGCGTAACCGAATCAGCCAAACCAGCCGCGGCCGCTAAAATCATGGATGATTTAAGTCAGTGATTTAAGTTTTGTCAGGCCACAGGTTGTGCTTTAATCTCTTAAGTCCGCCAAGTTGAACACAATGCAAGGCATAGTCAGTAGAATAAAGCCTGGGATCATCACAGTGCAAATCTTTTCACTCTGATGTCAACACAAAAGCAACATATTTGTATCTTGCTGAATGTTAACAGCGATTGTGCATATAAGCGCTGGGGTGTTTGGCAATATCGTCATAAGGCCATAGGCGTAGGAGAGATGGCACCTTAACACTGAGGTAATCTTATTGCAGCTGCGAGAATGAGGAAAACTGCAAAATCTAAGCAACAATGTTAAGATACATGAGATGGAAGAAAAAGATACATGGAAATATGTGAGAGTCAGGATTTAAATCTGATCCTTTATATTATGTGATTTTGATTTATGTGATTCTGTATTTAACCCACAACGTCTTACAAATATATGCCGTGCTTGCTTTGCACATTTGTGGCTCAGGATAGTGACAAATATTTGTATTTATTAAGCCAACAATCCTGTTTCCTCTAACTTCACATATATCTCTCCAGTTAACAGTTTCATTACTTTACCTGTAGATGAGGCATTTGAAAATAGGGCTAAAATAAAAAACCTGCGACCTACCTCTTGGTGATTGTAGTTTCCAGATGATGTTGGCCTCAGGTCGACCCACTGCCAGGCACATGAGATTAACGTTGCTGCCCTCATTCACTGTGATGTCCTTTGATATGTTAGTGATCCTGGCGGGTACTGAGGGGGGAAAGAGAATCATGACTGATGGTTTTCAGCTTAATTAATGACATGTGAGCAAGTGGCTGGCTATTCCCCATGATCAGAAATAGCGGTGAGGTTAAAAATAGCCCCCGGGTTGGGGAGTCAATTAGCATGATATTAGCTGACAAATTTGACAATTATCTGGCTCGCTGTGGTGGTATACATGATTGATTTTCTTCTTTGTCATGTGTCTTTGCCAAACATCTCATTAGACAAGCATCAGAGGGATTTAAAGTAAGACATGATTTCCTCTTTCAGATTGGACTTGCTCAACCTATTGGTGTGTGTGTGTGTGTGTGTGTTTGCATGTGTGTGTTTCACTGCAAAACAAACCGTGGCAATCTGAACTTTAAAATCACTACCAAAAATATGGGTTTTCATTAAAGGAAACATTTGGTCATCCAATTTTAATGCCACAGTAAGCCAAATAGCTGAATTTACAATATGAAGAGAAAAACTGGAAAACATATTAAAAAAGTGACCTTGCATGTTGCATTAAGCAGGGTACTGGTCTTCAATGAATTTGTAATTGGCCTTTTATTACCGCTTGACATTGACAGTAACAATTGCATAAAGCTAATTCTGTAAATGTACTGTAACTGCTCATTCAGGACCATACATGACATTACAAAAACTGGCTTTCTGACACAAACCTTATCACGTGTATATACATTCATGTATACCAGGGTGTGAAATACTTTTTTTGTTGCCTGCAAGATTGCAAGTTGTCAGAAACAGCCAGATCAAACTGCACAGTGAGCCGCAGAAGGCCCGCGGGCCATAGTTTTGACTCTGATTGGCCAAAATACTAGAGACATACCACCAAAGATGTTTTGGAAGAAGATTGTGAACTGACGGTTTTCAGAAACCTTGTTGGTCTTCGGTTTAAATATGTGTTGGCCACATAGCCGCTTAAAGTCATCAATCATGATAGCTAGGATTTTTTTTTTTAATTGCAAGTCAAAAATATTTTTACCTGGAATACCATAATTTGTCTGCAAATTGCAGGTAATAGGTGGGTATATCACACCCAGGTATATAAGCATGTATGAGCAGCAGTAAGCATTTGACCTACTGTGGTCCGTTAAAACGAATTAAGCCATATTCAGAGGTAGCAGACCTAAAGCTGTGTTGCATCCATAAATCTATTTTTGGCTAAATCAATTAAGTATGTCCACTTCAAGTAATTACTCGTAACATTTGCTCCATATCTCTTCAGACATTTACACATTAAGGAAGCAGCCATTCACAAAACTAGATTACAGCAACACAACCGATAATAAAATGAACCATATAAGAACAATTACATGCAACATTTATTCCACATAATTACAAGGACTAGTGTTGAGTTGAGACAATTAATAACGTACGACTTTAACGCAGGCAGAGTATTTCCATATTCAGCCATATTCAACAAATAAACCAGCAGATACATGATTATGGTTTTACAAATAACATCTACAAACTCATGTTGTGATCAGGCTCAGTACAAGTACACTCATGTTTATTCATGATAACACCACAATGGAGTCTAACTACCAACGACTCCTATGTTGGATCTGGGAGAAGACCTCTCTACATTTAGAGTTAAGCTTAAAATGTTACTATTTGATAAAGCGTATCGTTAGGGCTGGCGCGGAGACCTGAACTACATTTCTTTTAGGCCTAGAATGCTTGAGGAAACCCAATCCCAATGTGCACTGAGTACTCTCTTTCTTCCTCCCTCTCTTTTTCTCTAAATGTATATCACATCACCACATGTCATTACATTAATGCTCTGTTTCTTTTGTAGTTTTGTAAATCTTGTCCCTTTATTGGGATTTGAAGGTAATGCCAACATTAAAATGTATAGTAGGCAAGATGCACTTGGCTCACTTGGTATACACAAAGTTAGCAGACCAGTGTGGGCGCAGGTTGTTGCCAGGACTTTCTATATTTTGATATGACAGATATCAACCGTTTTTCTTTCATTATTTTGGAATTTAAACCTTTCTAAAATCTTTTTCTCTCAAACTATATATAGTTCACTTAAAAATTGGCACAATAGTAAATGGGGGAGAGGTGGACTAGCGGCGAAGGAGACCCCCCCCCCGGCCCAACATCTGCTCCCTGGACGCCCTTCAGCCATTCACTTCTCTGTGGCCAAGTTGCATGGATGGGGTGAATGCAGAGAAAAAATGTACCCCTGCTGTGTGTGTTGTGCTGTATGTGCATGTTTGTGTGGGACTAATAAAGCTGGTTTTAATTCTAAATTCCTTCAGATAGGAAGTGGAAACATTTAGTGAAAATGATCTGAATATTTCATTTTAACTTCGAAGTGTATTTAGATTTTCATTATTATATTGAGTTCTAAGAAGGTGATGTCGCATCAATTTTAACCCTAAATGTGTTAACCGTACAGCAGGTGAAATGCAGGGTTTCTCTGCCCTCTCTTCAGAACCTGATCTCTGGCCAAAAGCTTGGCTGACTGATAAGGGCAGAAATGTGTTCCATAGCATCAGTAACCTCAGGCAACAGTGATGCCACAGTGTGCTGAGTGGGTGTCCTCATCACAGCAGCAGACTAGGAAGTAACGACACTGGAGGTTGGCCGATAAGATTTTCGGGAGGCTTCTCTCAAGGTTTTCCCCCCCCCTTTTTTTTGCTTCCATTCAATTCGTACACTTATCCTGTGGAACCCTAGCTATGTGTAGTTTACCAACGTGTATGAAACAAGATCAAAGTGTTGGCATGGTTGTTGTGCTGTTTGCCTTTTATGCGACATAGATACAAAGTGTCTCTCAAAGTGGCAAAACTGTGTCGACAAAATTGACAAAAGTTCACAAAATCTATCAAATTGCTCATGCTACAAAGAGGGACTGATGTTGCAGTCTCTTGCCCATATCATTGATGTTGCTGACGAGGAAAACTGATAGGAAATGAAGGGACTCTTTTGGTCCAGCTGCCAAAAAAACAGCGTCATGCGTTCAAGGCCTAATGAGGTTAAGATTCGCTAAACAACCGAAAGGTTACCTAATGTGATTTTCAAACTATTCTGAAGTCTGAAACCAAAGAAATGCGGTGTATTATTTGCCACACCAAACCAATTTATAATAAGTTCCCCAAAGCAGCCCCTTTAGGACAGCAGCGAAACGAGCCAGTAGTTTTCCTGCCAAATCTGCGTGGTGGCAGACTGCAGTGGAGAGCAGCAGTCGTCTTCTGTTTACACAAATTAGACTAATGCCACAGAACTAATGTGGTAATGATTCATTGAGGGTAAAATGCAACATGGGGCACCTTTAAGAGGCTCTAAATGTGGAGGGATGAAGCAGGGTGGTTTGAGGATGTGTCAGGCACCGCTTTCTCCGCCACACTGACCTCTGGCAGAGATGAATGAACAAGCATCTGTGCTCAGAGCGGGGGAAGGCTCTTGCTTGGTAATGCCACCAGCCAGGTGATTAAAAACACCGCTCCCCTGCCACCGGCGCTGCTGCTGCATGTGACTGTGAGCCCCCGGGACACGTCACTCTTCATATGGGCACAGCCAAGGTGTTACATCCCGTAATTAATTACAAAAAAGGAATCAAGAGGTTGCCCCAAGTGGAATGGGATGTTCTTGCGCTTATTTAACTTTAGGCCTAACATGATTGCATTTCTTTGTAATAACACACATATATATATATATATATTTTTTTGCTCATAAGAACGAGAAGAGATTTTAAGAGACTGGATTTAGAGGGCCGGACCAATTCCAACCAAAATCTGTTTAGAAGTTTAAAAAGTCCCGCTTTCAAAGTTAGACAGGCAATCACATCTACGTACCCAACAGAGTTATGCAAGCAAATAACACTAACATTAAGTTGACGTTTCAATGACAGTGCATGACTTTGGGGCAATGCTGACCAACCACTTCCTGTGACTTTGTGCCTGACAAAAAGTTGAAGTAAAATGCAATTGTAAATTTAGATTTAATAAAACACAAACGGCAAATGCAGTGTGTAGAATGCGCAGCTGGGAAGAGATATACCTGTACATGAAATGAAATGTTTGTCCGTACATTACATTTGCTTATATTCAATTATCTCAACTTTATATTCTATTTAATAAACACCCCTTGTATAGGTCCACATTAATCCCCAGACCTGGAACAAGCTGTTCTAAAAGAGAAAGGGATTGTAGTTGAAGCACAGGGGTGTCAAGTGTGACTGTGTGGTAATGGCTAATGGCTTATGTGGCTCACAGGTCAGGCATGATCTTACACCTTAGCAGAATATTGCCTAGTGCAACTTGGGAGGTCAGGACTGGCTCTGGTCCTACTAATGACCCTGGTCAAAATGTTTCACATCTTTTCCTCCCTGCTGACAGAAAAACAGTATTGTGTTCTTCAAGCAGGATCATCAATAAGTCGGGTGAGTTTGAGAAAAAAACATGCCGGATTCTGGATTGTCATCGGAGTATTTCATTGTCAGTAAATGTAGATAAAAGTGCTGTTTTAGACTGTATAAGCAGTGCAGCACGAGGCAGACTGACAGCATAGGAAAGGAAGGCAGCAAAGTCACGGAACAGGACAGGCCCTGAATTTAAGAGATTGTCTGCGACTGTCATAAAAAGCTATGATTTAGAGTGGTCAAGCTTCCCGTTGGTGTAGTAAACAGCTGAATCCCATATTGAGATGGCTTGGAGAGGGAAAGTAGGGGGAGGAGTGGGCCATTTGGCTCCGCTCGCCTCTGCAAAAGTCACCGCACGCTACTGGTCACTTTTGAATGTGATCTGTTTTCACCTAATGGTTAAACGTTAATCGTCGGTAGCTGTACATCAGCTGTAAAATGTTTGTCTACAACAAAAGGGAAAACAGGGGTTGTTTGTTTGGAGCCAGACCAAATGTGACCCCTGCCAATGAATGGAGAGGTGTGGGGGTGAATCTGAAACCATGGATGTTTTTTAAATGGCTTAAGGAATTGTTGTTCAGACCAAACAAGGTCTGGGCTGTGGTAGAGGCTCTGTGGGGTGTGTGTGTGAGTGTGAGTGTGTGTGTGTGTGTGTGTGTGTGTGTGTGTGCGTTTTGCTTGCCCTCTACTCTCCCCCCTTCTCTCTCCTCTCTCTCGCATGGCTCTTCCAGGCCAGAGCAGATGAGGTGTACCTGAGATCAATCATCTAAATTACCTGACTATATAAGCCTGATCTCCTCGCCACTCACTGCAGTGTCAGATTGTCTGCTTACATCCTATACCTATACCTGTGTGCTCTTTGGGGTTTTGCCCCTTTGAGACGTTCTCTTATCCTTCATACGCCAGACTGCCAACAGTAAACTTTTTTACATTTTTTTAATTAACTAATCTGTCGCTGCTTTTTCATGGTCTGGTCAAAGGCCTTATCCTCCACCGTAATGTTAATCCAAAGACATTTTAACCAAACTAACAAATAACAAAAAAAAATGTTAACTGGTGTTTGAGATATTATAGTTATAGCTTGAGATTATATAGTTTGGACAATTGAAGTAGAATAACCCTCCGATTTTGGTTTTGCCTTTTGGGATGATAGTTAGTCTGTGTAAACAAAGTTTAAAAGCTGGAGGACATGCTGATCAATTCCTGTTGGGTTGGGAATCAATCACATTGACAAAGGAACCCCAATATGTGGTATTTGTTTACATAGACAGTGGGAAAGAATCCTGTGCAGTTTCTGGACTGCAATACTTGCCAAACTGAAGAAAGCAAATGCACATTACTAGTACATGCATATGCATCCCATATGGTCTGATTTTTAGGTGATGGGGTGAATGTAGAACAGAAGTATGTCTCCTTCACAATGAAAGAAGCAGATCAAGCACCAAAGAGGTCTCCCAGTGAGGTTTCTTTGGGAGAAATCTTAGCTTGCGTTTGTGAATGCCTCTGGATCAGAAGTGCTGGGAAGATATATACTTTTTTAAACCTCATTCTGAGTTGTTTTTGCACACAGTAAATCATTTAGGGGTGATGGCTGTTACTTTGCATCCTAATTATGGGTAGAGATGCAGTTTTTGTGTATGCAGGCTATATTTTGTTTTGACGGATGTTTAAATGATGAAGAATTTCATTGGGCCATTCGGAATGCCTAAGGCTTCTCTGTTTTTATTGAGCTTGTCATTACTCCCACAGATGACAAGGTAGTTTTCGCAGTAGGATGTGCAAAGTAACTAACTCCTATACACTTTTGTTTTCCTATTCATTCCATGCATCCATAGACAATGCAAACAGCCATATGTATGATTTTGCAACACCTTACATGCCCAATGCAGCACAGCAGGTCACCAAAGGTCACCAAAAAATCGAATGAAAACAAAACCAGGACTTGTGTTTGATGTGAATGGAATTCATATTAGGACAAGTAGCTGTTCTTTGGATTGTTTTTGGGTAAGGCCGAATCCTTGGCATCCCCCAACATCAAAGCTTCTGCCCCTTTGCCAACATTCACCGAATCTATAATGGATGCAAACTCTTCTTTCATAACAAATTACTATGCAAGGGAAGCATCAAAGGAACCACTGTCAAGTGAGTTTTCCAATCTGCCATCTCATCTCAGGAACAATAGACATTCATGACAGATATCTCCGTTACATTCAGTGTTCTTGTCAGTGGTTATTGTTAATTCAGAGGCACACCCTACTCCAGGAGACAGGAGAAGAAAGAGCTTCACACCTTCCAGCCTGGGACGTGCTATAAAACACTTAGGGGACCGCTCCTACTGAGGTAGAAATAAACTAGGTTAGATTCTCCCACTGGCTGGTAGAAGGCACAAGCGGCGACATATGCCTTCAAACTGCCAAGATTTCTCAGTTCAAAGGCATCTTTCATAGGGGACCCATCGCGTCTTGTGTTCCAGGATCCAGTCCAAAGTATTGACAGCGGCACTGAAGAGAAACCAAACGGCAGTGTGATGCGCTGCTCAAATATATGTCCTTGTGATCAGCATGGGAATAGCAGCACACACTTTGGCTGAATTTTTGAGTCTTGGTTTGCTTAAAAGTCCTCACCTCTCTCTCTTTTTCCTCCTACACATTCATGTTAACTAACCTCTCATATTCTGTTTTCTGTGGCCAGCACTAGCAAGCTCAAAAGCAACCTGAAGAAGATAAAATTCAACACAGAACTCTACAATTTAGTAGAGGACAGAATTATGACAACTATTAAGTCGTAGGTGACACATTTTTAACTTTAGTAGTTGAGTCTCTTGCTTATGTCTATCTTTTTTTTTATATATAATTAGAATAATGATGAACTGAATGAAGGTTATACGTTTAGTTCATATCCAAAGCAAAACAGTCAATAGTGATTTTAAGTTGGAGATTAGACAGGCTAGTTTAGCTTTTTCCTTTCGCCTTTTTTTCTATTACCTTGATTGTTGTTGCAACTCCTGTCCTGCTCTAAGTAATTATTTCCCGAAGGGCAAAGTTTTGCTGGATGCAATATTTCATTGCAGATTAGAAGTAAATAAATAGGGCCAGAGAAAGATAAATTCTAAGTCTGCCTTTCCAAGAAACAATTCTGGGCCATATACTGTAATTATTTGTCATTGCCACACACAAATCTAACACCCCATTCCCTCCACCCTAATAAACATCTGCAGAAAAAATGTTTTTATAAACCAAAAATATATTTTAAATAATAAAATGTTCTACAAATCAGATAAGTGAATTATTATATTATTTATATATTATTTGATATATTAATATTATTTCTTTATCAAACTTACTTCAAACTGGTTGCCTGCAGATTTCTTTATGTACTTTTTTAAGGTATCTAAGGTACTACTACAGTATACTTGTTTTTTTTGTCCTGGTGTTCCTTAATATTCAACATGAAAAATGCAATATTTAATAGATAGTAATATAGTCAAAAGCATTACATTTTGATTCAGTTCAAAACTGTAACAGATAAATATGATCTTTTAGAAAAAATATGTGCACATCACTCTCTTATATTGCCTGGACTGGTCCACACAGGGGAATTTGCCACAGAAAGTTTTGATTTTAATTTTAGTTGTGCACAATAGCAACAAGCTTATCTTGTTGGTGGTAATAGTTTCTGTTTCCATATCATATCATATCAGGATCATGTAGTAACAGTGGGATAAATAAACGTATCGATGCTGTGGAAATGACATTTGAAAAAATAAGAAATAGGTGCATGTCAAATAAATGTAGGCGTGTTAGCCTCTTTTTCTATCGCGATTAATCGCGATTAATGGCATTGTTTAGCACAAAAATCAATAATGAATAAAAAATGTATGTATTGCTCACCTAAATCTCAACTTAAACATTAATCAATGTTATCAAATGAAATATAACACCAGCACATACTGAGCAGCTGCAAGTTAACATTTATTAATCCCCCCCTCCCTGGAGCAGAAAAAAAAGTACACAGCTGGGATTCACTGTGCAGGGGACTTTTAGTCTGTGAAGTAGCTGCATTTATCCATTACTCCTGCTTTACGGAGAAATGCGCTCCGCTCTGACTTTTCCTTCTGTTCATGAGAGCGCTGCAGAGGTCTTAGGCACCGCCCCGAGCAGCTCTCATTGGCGGGACAGGAAGAAAAAAACAGTTAACACGCGATAAAATACTTTGCAGCATTAATGAGTTAATGTGCAATAATAACGCGTTAACCTGCCCAGCACTATTAAAAAATAAATACCCAAATAGTTGATAAAATATGAAAATAAGTAAGTAAATAACAGCACAGTAACATCATGCCAAACATTGTATATAAATAGAAACTTGTCAAATTCACAACATACCTCCTCAGCCAACAGATTAAGTGACTGGCAGTGAGACACAGAAACGGAAGGAGGCCTTAAGATAACATTTTCATGTGTTTTCTCTTCCATTCCGTGTCCTCATGTCTCCCCCAATCTACATCCTTGTATTCTGCCTTTTGATGCAGTCATGTTTGCACACAACATATTTTATGGTCTGTGCCAAATTAAAATGTATTGCATCCTGAACTGCACAGAGAGGCTATGTTGTATTCCCTTGCAGGCAAAGGCATGCTCTTAATCACCAGCAATTCAAAGGAAAACTATTTTTACAGTTTTTAATCTTTGTCCTGTACCTTCTCCAAACCCCAGATTTACATCCGCAGACTGCATAGGTCTGTGTGGGTCACTGGGCTAACAGTTGACTTCGACATGTACTAAGATTTCGAAAGCCAAAAAGACACAGGTAGAGATGAGTGTTTATTTTTGGGATTTTGGTCAAAATGTATTCTGGGTCTGAAAAGCACAATGTCTGCTGGCAGCAGGTAATCACTTCATGTAAATCAGTACAGCAGGTCCATTTACACTGCATGGCTATACAGCAGCCAGGGCAAGCAAGGTCATTTTATAACACTGCAGTACACATAAAATAAAATAAAAATGGTGTTTCCTCATTATGTTGTAATTTTCCAACTTTGTGATACTGAACCCAGGAATCCAGTGGTGGCTGGTACAGTCTCACTAATTACAAAGCATTACAGCGAACAAAACGGACAACCCCACTTCCCTCACAGCTTAAAAAAAACGGAAACAATACAGAGCTTGTCAGGCAACGTGACAAGGAAAAGTGAAGCAATTAAAAAGACAAAAGAAAGAGGCCACATCCTTTGTTAGTTTTATGTTATCAGCGTGTTCGGTGATGTCCTCATTTTGCCCTTGTTTTGTTCAAAAGCAAAACGGTCACTGGAGAGATCCACTCATAACTAGATTTTCACTGAAAGGTCACCAAAGAAGAGAAATCACGAGCAAACCCTCATCCTGCACAATACGACTTAGGGTGTGCAGTTTCCACATGAATACAAAGTATCAGGTTAAATCCCCTATAATGGATCTGTTTGGCTTCATTGATTAATGGTTTGCTCTTGTTATGTTCCATAAAGGTCATGCAAACAATCCTTCATGTAATCAAAGCCCCGAATAGAAAAATACACACATTTGAAGCTGTGATAGCGGTTTTACTCTGGGCATGAGAAGTATAACCGAGGGCCTGACAGTGGGAGAAATCAATAGAATAGGATGTATTAAATGATGTTAACTTGTTACTTTCTGAGCTTTTATCCAGAGGAGCTTACAGTCCAATGAGCGCCACCGCAAATTTACAGTGTAATCTCGGCAGTGGATCAACATCCCAAGTAGCCAAAAATGAGAATTGCCCATTCCAGGGCTTTAATGTTAGCCCTGGGCAGTCGTGTCTAGCAGATTCTGGCCTCAACAACAGTTGTCCACTGCAACAAGATATACTTTTGTCTTAATACATTGTACACCTATGACACATACACAATAAAAACATTTCCATAAGTAGATCAAAATCTCTATCTTACACTGGTCCTTTATTGAAAATCAGACTGATACGAGGAACAAAGTGTTCTACCATGTACGGGACATAATGAGTTATGATAGCATCACATTTGGTTTTCGTCTTTGTAGTTGCTATCTACTGCAGTAAGGGGATCACTGATTTCACAGCAGGGGAATAGGAGTTCAGTCATGTCCCATGTGATGTGATCTGCACCCTGTCTGAACAAACAGATAGCTTTGCTTTTGTTTTTCCCATTGAGGGTTTCAGTCTCACAAAACATTCTGACTAATGTGGTGAGAGTGGAGGGACCATATAAACCACAGATGTTTGGGAAATGTGGCAGCCCAGATGTATGCTAATGCACCAGCATGTATAAAAGCAACTGATGCTGATCTTTCATCCAGTCATCAGTTTTGTGTACTACTGTGCAGAAGAAATGAGCATTCCCAGCCTCATTATTAAATTAAGTTGAGGCGTATCAGTGGCAGGAAGCTTAAATCTGGGGAGATGACCACACATGGTTATGCATTTTAGCATTGAAATTGAATTTTGGTGCACAATCAAGGCTACATGCTGATTTCTCCAATAAGGTGATTTCTTAACTTAAAGGTAGGGAAGGGTAATTAGATATATCCCACAGCCAGGATTTTTTTTTTTTGAGAACACTAATTTCTCTTCTGTAAACCAGGTTTCTGATCAGCTTTGTACAAGTATACATGTGAATTAAAAATACTTCCAACTGGAAGGCAGCAATCGACTGGCCGGATGACAGATCATTACACAGAGTGATAGATTGGGGATTTTTCAAATGCCAGAATCTAAAATCCTGCTCGAAATAAGCCTGGAAATACTGCTCCACATTTGACAAGTTTAAATTCAGTCCTGTCCCCACACACACACATGCTAACGCACTGGCAGTCTAGAAGCATTTCCTATCATTACTGAAGCTGAAACAAGTTAGGGTGGAAATACGGTCAATGGTATAAAAGAAATCAGATGCTTTTAGCACTGCATAAACATAAGTTTACAGTATCATGGTTACATACCAAAATAGGCAAGTAGTTGGTTGTGCGATTGGTGTTGTGTTATTAATATTATGATTACACTAGGAAAATATGTTTTTCCAAAAAGCTATTTATTTCATTCATTCAAGTACGTAGGGAAATATAATGATCCCCTTGAAATCACGAGTTGAAATGGGCTGTTTTCCAGTATCCGGCACAGGAGGTTTATTAGACAACTCAGTGGACTATGCTAAATTAATAAGCTGTACAAGAACTAAAATTGCAAAAACTCAGTCTAGCTGAGAGAGCAGCTGCTTTGATCTGTGTCAGCACAGGCACAGTGTAGATTATCCAACACAGTATTAATAATGAATACCTATCCAATTTTGTAAATCTACAATCCCTTCATTGTCACGGTAAAACTGTGTATTGGTCTACATGTGGAGCCACATGGCACCAATAATTCAATTGTGTTTTGTATCCAATATTACAGCTACAGTACATACAGTATATACTGCCGTGTAACAAATATTATCAGACTCATACAACTGATTGAACAGACAGGCTTCAATTGTAATCAATGCTGCTGTCAAGGCTGCATTCAACTCAACAAATTTTACTTTAGCTTATATGTGGATAATCGTGACCTGGGTGCTTCAGAACACTGCAAATGCAGGTCTGTAATGCATCCTTTTCCTTGACATCTGCATTCACAGATTGTAGAATGTACTTTGTCTGGAGGTCTGAAAAAGTCCGGTATCAAAATGGATGAAATTACTCATATAATCAAAGTGTTGAGTGTTGTCCTTATTGTGTCCACATCCTAGTGGACGGAATTAATGTACACAGGAAAATGACCACAAAGGATTAAAACCTTAACCTTTCTCCCTGACCTGTAGTTCCCCACAGATCATGTGTTCTATTTGCATAATGAGTAAGTTGTGTTAGTTAACACTGACGATTGTTTAATGATAAATATCTTCTTTACTTCACATTTGGCTATGGTTTAAGTTGGTCGTGGTTTAAGTCCATCGTGATTTTGAAGAAGGAACAGAAAGTATTCTAAATATTTAACAATTATTTAAAGACCATTTTTAAATTATTTTCTATCTGTGATATTTCTAAGATTTGATATACAAACTAGTTTTCAGTCCTCTCTTGCATCACTGACCACTATATACCAAAACCACAATTTTGGAGATGTTCATCTAGCATCGCAAAACTTGATCTTTTACTTGCTGTCTGATGTGTCTCAATCTTTGACAGCTGCCAGTGTAATAAGATAATTCACTTTATTCTTTCCACCTGACAGGGTTGCTTGGACTGAGTTTCCTGACTATAAATAAATAGCACAAAAGTAATCATCTAAATAATGAAAATAAAATTCTGCTTGAGGCTTATGTTCCGGGGGGTATAATATCATTACAGATTTGCCACCTGGCCTGGTGCATCACATTTGAACAGAATTCTTGGAGAGGGATCAACACTCAAAACTATCAGTGTCTGTTCTGACCCTCAGTTTCTTTGCGTTGGGTCACGCTGAAGAATTAAAAACAGCCAATCATGATTCTTTGCTTGGTAGTCTCTTTTTAAAAGATAGATGTTGGATGAGCCCTTGGAATGGACTGGCTTCCTGTCCAGAGGGGTGTACGGCTAAGCTGCTTCACGCCTCAAAAACAGGAGATAATCTCCTTAGCAATGGGCCCCATAAGCTCAAACAGGGCGTACTTTTTAAGACTAAACAAACTGACTCCCCATCAGATGTTTGTATCATTGTATACTGCTGATGCTCTTTCATTGAATCAAACCATCTCAGAACGCATATATATCCTAAAATTAGGCCTCGGAGCAGCACGCACCGCAGGATGGGATTTAAAAATGTCTGTTAGCAAATGACCATTGCACACTGTGTTTTGGCATATAAAGCATTGAAGAAACTATACAAATAAAAGCCAAGAAATCGGGTTTAAAGTCTCCGCATCTGTTCATCATGTGAACACGGCTATTGTACAAGAGCAACCATATGAAAACAATGCAGCCGGTGAGAAATTAAAAAGTGAATTGAAAGTGAAATCCCTAGCAACCTTTGGGAAAGAACAAGCACTTTTAAATGTGTTACACAAGCAAAGCTTATAGGCTTTACTCTCCAATTTCAGGTATCCTAATGTTGTGGAATATTTCAAATGCCTCATTACTTGCATTTTGCAAGAAAGGGAGAAGTCTCTCTCTACTCTATAATGAGCCCTGGAGCTTATGAGACCAGTGTGTATTGAATTGAAAGGACCAATGCTTTTCTCTTTTCTCCTTCTCTTTTATGGCAGAGACAGGCTTCGGCCCTAATCAGAAAAATACAGAGCCACAACATTACACTTGATGGGACTAAAGACGATAATCCTGTCGGTCATTTAGGTTACTTTCTGATTGAATTGAATAACTGATTTATGCCATATGTTTCTCTCCACATGATATCTTCAAATGAACATAGACACAGAGCAACTGTGCCAAGTGTCAGCAATGCAGAGCCTCCCCATGGTCAGAACCTATGTTGGCAATGTGTTTAAGAGAATAATTCTCTGTTGACCCCTCCTTCATTTGAACTTGCAGTAGAATCCAAGTTTGGACTTCGCTTTACAAAGAAGAGGTAAGTGTAGTGTAGCACATCTTTTGCCACCTTTGGATCCATGTCAAATGGAAATGGAAATGGAAAACGTTAAGGGTAACTCTTATGTCGAGTTATAACACGTATCTAAAAGAGGATACCTTGTTTTTTTTAAGAAATCTATCCAGCTATATAAACAGTCAATCCTCCGAAGTCGGATTTAAGGCATTAGGAAACTAATTAAACGGTACATTTAACTGTACAACCACTGTACTGTACGTGCTGAACATGCTGTGTTTCAGAGCCTAATCTCTTTGCACTAAGTATTGGTTTCCGTATGTCCAAATAGTAAAGATGCATTGCGGCTAGATTTAGCAGTCTGACAATATCATCATGATGAAGTTAAACCCAAACTTCATTATTAATTTAACACAGGAGGAGAGATTTTTCTTTTAGTTTCAGTACTTATTACTATTAAGGAAGAAAAAGATGACCTCTATAAATCTTTAATTTTGGTGCAAACGTTCATCTTTATCTTGCTTGATCTGACTCAACACCAGTATTACTGGTGTTACTTTTTTATCCACCTCATGATCATAATTAGCAGCTACACACAGATCCCAATTGAACGATGCTACCTGGGTCATCGCACAGCCCCTGCTATATTTCTTCATGAAGGCACAGTAGCAAAAATGCTAGGTGAGGTGGAATATAAATAAGATGGTATGATTATTAAAAGTAGACTATTCAGCTAGGCACACCAGTGGCCTCACCGCTCTGAAACAACTTAGCCAATCATAGAGATGTTAGATGACCACATCTCAACAAAGAATTTGCCTCTCTAGGACTTTCTAATATTGCTAGAGGTTTTGGTATTTTTTAATGCATACAAACATCACAGGGAAAGTGTTCATGAACTCCAGCCTCTGGGGATTCTGCTCCTAATTCATTCAGAGATAATATATTTCAGGTAGAGAGGTGTTTTTCCTAAAAATGATTATTCTCAGAGTAAAGTCTAACAGTACTTTACTAATATGATCTAATTCCCAAGTAATGACAAATATCACACAGAGTGCAGCTGCACACAGCGAAAATGCTCTTATGAAAATATGGCATGGTGAGCATTAATTATGAAACATGTTGAGTTTTTGATAGTTTTACTGTATACAATGACCAGAAGAAGCACTTTTCTAACGTGACTTTTGTGTTACAGGCAGTCAGTCAGTCTGAGATGGACAGCAGTGTTATTTTCCAGAGTTTGCTGCCAGAACTGTAGATGTCTAAAGATTTTTATTTTACCACTTTTGTGTTGCAAGAAATTGGCAGAGCACTTGTTGGAAACAAATGCACTTCAATCCTACAAAGAAAATATGATTCTAGTGAGGTCTTATTTGATCTATAAAACAAGCTTTTTTGAGTTCTGGAAAACTGTGAGTCACGTCAGTTATGTTGTGTTAAATTATGTTTTTGAGCCTTGTTTTGTGTCTTATTTTTTATTTTTAGAGTAAATCTCCCCTCCCGTTCTGGATTCTTTACTTCCTGCCTTTGTTTTCTCACCTTTGTGATTGCTTTGCCCCCACCCTGTTAGTTTCCACCTGTGCCTTGTTATCCTGATTCCTTAAATAGCCTTGTTTCCCCTTCTCCTTTGCCAGTTCCTTATGTTTCCATGCCCTGACTTCCTGTGTACCCCTGGTCCTGGTAACCACGTTCTTGATTTGAAAAAAAAAAACCTTTTTCACTGCAAGTGAGTTTTGTTTTTGTAAGAACCTTTTTGACCACGCAAGTGTGATTTTGATTTTGGGATCGGATCCTTTTATTAAAAGAACTTCTCTTAAGACTATTGCCTCAGAGTCCTGCATTTGGATCCAAGCCTGTGTTTCGCAGTTCACGACACTCAAATGTCATAGTGAAGCCTCAATCAGTGATATAAAGTTGAGAAAATTAAGTTGAAATAAATGAATCCTGGTATGCAGACTGTCTTGCATTTATGGCAGATAAGAAGGTAAGGTGGCCACATATGTACAGGGCCCATATTTTAGTTCTATGCCTGAGGCGACACACGACAACCAGACAATGAAATTTGGATTGGCGAGGCCAATTGACTACCCCTCCACTGACGTGGCACCCCTTGAACACAAACACTTTCCGCTCCTTAGTGCTAGAACGATCTTCCCATTGAGACAAAAGATTGTCTATTATTCTGCAATTATTTTGTCGTAATCTTTCAAAAAAAAACAAGAAGGGTCAAGCGCTTGTGCTTTTTTTCAGCTTTGGTAAATGCACTTACATTTGTTAAAAAGTGTCAGCCAAACGAAATGTAATGTTATGTAATGGAATCTGTGTTCAGCCTTGGAGCTAGTTTCCACTGTCTCCAGTGACTGATATTGACAGAAGGAGTAAATCAAGATTGGCTCCAGTGACAATGTTTTTCCAAAGCACGTGTAGGCAGGGGTTCCTAAATATAGTGTGACCATGGTGCTAAAAATAAAGGCGTAGCATCCATAGGGTATTTATTTAATGCATCCCTAACTTCATCATTGACCTGTCAATCACATTTTTAATTGTTAGTTTGTCATTTTCAATTATGACATCTATTGGTCTGCCAGTCACTATTATTCATAAACATATCATCAGCTCCTTTCAGTCACTTAAATATGGCAGGTTTCATTTTCTGTGGTGTTGGCAGTAACTCTGACTGAGCTACAAACCAAAAAGTAAGTATTAACAAATTACATTTGCGACCACAGTTAATGTTCATGCTGTTAAATCCAAACCAAGTTACACAACTGCAGTAGCTGTGGAAGATGCCCTTCACATGCTGAAAGGCAGTGGATTAAATAAAGAATTACATTGCACTGAGCTCAGCATACACTGCAAAGTGAATAGTATTACACCAAGCAATGTCCATATTTTGGAATTTTAAATACACTTTATTGAAAATCCATAGCCATGAAATAGGAAACATGTTTCTCTGACACCAGAATGTCAGTGAATATCCAAGTACAGCCGTGTTCTTTGTTCTTATAAATCAGTGGTGGGGAACAGCAGGTCTTCAGGCTGTACAGTATAGGACCCATGAGAGAAACCCAGACAGCATACTCAACAATAAATATGACCTAATATTAGAAAATGTTCAGCAATATCATCACCATTACTATCCCAGAGAGACATTTCGAGCCATTGCACAGATTCACTTTGAAATCACAGCTCTTTTTCCAATGACAAAATCGATCCAGGCCAACCAAAAAAAATATTTTTCAGGATTGTAACGGAAATGTTTAACAATTTTGAGCTTTGTTTAGCTCAGCGATGTTATGGACGGTGCTGTGCCTGTTTCCGCTTTCCTTGGCATAAACTATGGGTGAACAACCCAAAGGAAAAACTCAATCAAGCTGCAGCATCTTTACTTAAGATGAGCATTTATTATGACCTCAAAGTTCCCGACGACCTCTGCTGCTGCCGTCTGGTCGTGGGTAACGCAGCTTCCGGGCCAGGACCAGAAGGCTCAGACACAGCTTCATTGCTCAGGCCACAAGACCAATAAACACCCTTTAATTGCCCCATCTAACATCTGCACCTTCACTCTGCACATTTACATTAGTTTTCTATGTATGTATGTTTTTTTTTTTTTGCCTGCAACCCAAGAACTTCAATGCCATGGACAGCACCATCTAATCGTTATGCACATATAAATAAAATCCTGAATCTTGAGTCATGACTGGTAATGTGAGAAGTATGTCAAATGTAGATAAAATCCAATCATGTGGTGTCACGGGATCAACTGCCCAAGACATTTTTAGTTTATTTTGTTCATGAGCTTTTCCACTAACTCTCCTGTCATTGCAGTTTGCCGCTACCTGCCCAGCAATCAACTCATTCTCCTCACCTGAGCTTCCCCAAGTGTTTCCACCACAGCTGATTCTCATCTGCCTCATCAGCCTTCCTACCTTGTATATAGGACCCGTCACTCGCTCTGTCAGACTGAGAAGCCACATGTCCTGCTCAGTTCTGACTAGGACATTATCCTGAACACAATTTTCCTGAACTACAAATCTCCTGCTGGACTTCAAAATACATCTACAGAATTGAGTTGTACTGTTTAACAAATCATTTGTATAAACCAAACAATAAAAAACACAATAAACATTATTTACAAGTTGTAATGTAAACGTTAATGCCAATAATAAAAAAAATGGTAATGTATGATAAAGCATGCTACATATGAAAATAAACAGGCACACAGGTAACAGTAATGCGTATTGATGTGCACCTGTAATTGGTCATTTGTGAGGATTGACCTTTTCTATCTATCTAATGCAGTTAGCAAAGTTCGACATTAAATCCTAAACTCCTGTCTAGCTACAGTACTGTGGGTTATTAATTTTAAGTACATCTGCAAAGTCACTTGTGTGACACCTGGTGACCTGGGGAACATCTATATCTTCCGGAGTCGCCAGGAAATCTGTTCTAACTGGATCTTCTCACAAATCTGAGAAGTCAGAGTGACAGAAAACTCTGGCGGTCATCCATAAACCGTAGTTAGATATTATCAGCTGTCACCACAGGAGGAGGAGCAGCCACATTCACCCTGTAGAACCGGGCGAAGGTGGATGCTGATGACCAGCGCATACATCACTGAAAGGAACGTCCCTCAAATCTGCCCATCATGTCGCCATACTCCAGATAGTGTCCTTTAACCATGCATAACACAGGGAACCCTCGTTGTCACTCTGCAGTGAAGCGTCACTGAGAGTCTGTGCTGAAGAGTCAGAGACTGACTCTTGCAGGGTTCATGAGATGGCCAGGATTAGGTGTGAGAGGGAATTGCCAAGGCGGCCCATACGGGCTGCTACGTTGAAACTTTTCACCAGGAGGTCATCTGTTATCTGGCACTGTGGCCTGGATTAGAGCCTCGTCAGGGGACACAATAAGTGAAGCAATAGGAGGCTCAACCCGAGCTAACCGGCCCAAGCCATAGCTGCCTGCATTATGCTTTCGGCCGTCTGTGGATCTGGCCAGCACCTATGAAGTTCTGTAATGTAAGGCTTAGAGGGAGGCACTGCAAAAGCAGAGGGCTGACGTGCCTGCCTGAAAAATGCGTTCACGGACGCAGACTGTACTGGTGCTTCATCCAGGCTCAAACGTGCCGAGGCCAGACGCATTGCTGGTTTCATTGCGTCACGGCCAGGCTGTAAATCTCCTCCTGAGCTTTCACCAGACTCTTGAGAGACATGGGAAGCAGCTTCATCCTCACGTGGTTCCTCAGAAAACAGGGTACAGGGCGTCTTCTTCCAGATAAGTAGGGTGCTCAGTCAAAGGGTCACCCCTCATGGCTGGTGTGCAATGATCTGGCTGTAGGTTTGGTAATAGTGAAGGCAAGAGCAACTGGTCTGGTGTGGCACAGTGCAGGGACAGGCGCTAGCATTCTGCTGGCTACTAACCGCACACCCAATCGCACACAAGGCTGTAGGATTGAGCACCAAGCCTGGTGCAACACAGAAGCAAGATCATGCAGCTGGGGAATATTTGAGAAATAATATTTACAGGCAACACTAGTCAATCGTCGAAAACAACATTACTATAGCATGCGGGTGACCCGTGTTTGAAGACAAAAGCAAGTCGCAGGACGAGTAAAACTTGAAGACCATATGAAGCTACCAGCGACAAGCCAGAGTCTGTTTTGATTTTTTTTATTAGAATTTTTTTTCCTGCTCATCATAGTCCGCAATCGCGAGAAGATAGAAGGAACAGATTTCCTGGTGACACCGGAAGATATAGATGTTCCCCAGGTCACCAGGTGTCACACAAGTTACTTTGTTAATATACTGTAATTACTTGACCTGTGCATGCACGAGCTGGAAGCATCCAGTGCTAAAGCACCGTCTTTGGCGGTCATGAAGAATGAAATAGAACTGTGCACGCTGTAAACACTTGACATGTTTACCTCATAAATGGAGCCCAAATCTCTGTAAAGTCAGAGGAATAGATCAATAAAGTTAATTTTGTGATTGTGTAATTAGTTAACCTGCATCACTGAAAGTTTATTTTTTTAATTTTTTTGACTTAGATTCTACAATCTCAGCACTGGAAATCAACAACAAACATGGACTTGACACACTAAAAAGTCCCCTGCACAGTAAATCCCAGCTGTGACCACTTCACCTCACTCTAACAGGGACACTTGGTCCTTAACACAGACTGTTTAAGCTGCGCCCTGATCAAAGAAAAATCTTTATAGTACCTGTCAAGAAGAAAAGAAAACAGATATTGAAATGTTAAGTTGTTATGATCGTGGCTCTGGCCTCTGAGGGTAGTTTGTTTTTAGCAAGCAAACTACATAAAACGTTAATGCCCTCGGTGGCAAATAGCATTTTTTTATATTTGATTTGATTACATGAATTAATGTTTCAGTTGAACATTTCCAGAGAAATATTTTGGTGGTAGAGGAAAAGTGGTACTTTTGATAGTAAAGGTTGTAGACCCCGGCGTTAGGGTTTGCAGGAACGTCAACATCTAGAGGAGCGATGTTGCAGTTTTCAAACACAGAGGCTCCAGATTGTACAATAAATTGGATAATAAAGCAAATGTCCTGCATGTCCTGCATTTTTTCACCAGCATAGTTGTTTCAGGTTCAAGTGAAATCCCAATATTCTTTCAGCGAATACAAAGCGTAATGTTTTACGGGCTAACTCTCCATCACAAGGCTGAAACAGCCACAGGATATAATTATGGGAAACTAATCATAACACTGTATCTTTAACTGTATCTGATTGGACTGCATATGATCTGATGCTTTTTCTGCTCGGAGACAACACAGCAAACCACTGGTCTATTCCTCCATCACTGCTGGGAGCTGCCTTCAATTTAACTGGGTGGTCGACAGACAGCTTGGTTGAATTGTATCAACGTGTGGCCTGCTTTGTCTCATCATGAAAAGCATTACGTCCCTGATGCATGAGCAGACTGCGTGCGGAGAACGCTGTGACTTCTTGATGTGCCGAGAGTTTGAACCAGCATACAGCGAGGAGAAGGGAGCAAAGTTGCTATGGGCCAGCCGAGGAGCCCAGAAGGCAGAGGAGGGAAATAAAATGACGACCAAAATAGTGTGTCCGGTTTGCTAAAGACGTAGACTGGTACAGCTGAAATCCCATGGGATTTCCCTGGTTATTTCGAGCAATGGTGGAAACAATAGCAAGGTTCGCACCTGCAGTGGTGTCATAGCAACAGCAAACGAGAATTTACTTATGCGAGGAAGAAATATCACTTCAGGATATCATTTAATTCACTAAGGATTTGATATTTACTCTATGTAGGAGCTATTTTATTTCATGACGGCAGTAACATAATGAACACCCAATTTGAATCGTGTAGTTGATAAGCGTGCTTAACGTTAGCTGAGTAGCAGAGTATTATCAGAGTATTACCTGCCAGCTATCACTCATACTAGACCATGTGAGGCTGTACTGTTGACTTTTGAAAGGACACATATTTTGATTTATATATCGAAAAAGCAATACTGAAAAAAAACAAAACACCTTTTACTAATACCATACAATAGAACCACTGTTCAGGATGCACGTTCCTTTTCTTCCACTCGTAGCGCTTTCACTATGCATCGCAAAGCACTCCACGGTGTTATTCTTACTGGTAGTGTGGCTTAACTACAGTCACTGCTGTCCCTGTGTGCAGTCACCATGGAAGCAGATGCCCCATATTCCTCTGGGTATCGGCTGACAAGGTCACTGTGCTGATTGATGTTAGCCTCCGGAGTCCTCCTCTGTGTACAGGTTCAACACCAATCTCCATTTCTGAAGTGCTCGAGAGGAGAGCACCCGCAGGGACTAAAGGAACCACCAACACCCCCCATGGACCACCTGATCTGTCTTTGCCATGTGTTCTATTCATTTACTCGTCTGTTCAGAGTGGCTCATAAATCTGGGGCCCTTCCTAAAAAATGCTATTGCAACGGAGTGACACGGCAAAGTCTGAGAAGTGGCGGTAAGGGTGCTTTATCCCTGTATATCATATCATGCAGTGATACAAATATAATCAGGTCAATGCAGCACCACACCACTGTCAGGCCTCACACTAGCATCAGCATGGGAAATGTGATTTCATTAAATGCCTGTTCCTACTACTCATTTAAACAGCAAGTATCCTAAATAGCTTAAAATCTGCTACATTAATATCACCTTCACTCTCCTTATGGAATATTATCGTACACGGTAGCCACAGAGAAGTACAGTGCATCGGGCATTAGGAAAGAATTGTTATACCAGGTTTCCCACTTCACCCATCCTTCACGCACCAACATGTAATGGCAGAGAAACAAGTATATTGTTAGGTATTTTTTTAGAGATATATACCCCCTCCCCATGGAAAAGCCCTCAGCCAATGCAGAAAGCAAACAAATGCACAATTTAAGAATATTTTAAATAACCGGACCAGATATTTGCTTACATATATTTTGTTGTTCTGTTGGTCAGTTGTATACTCAGGAATGTTTAGCTTATTATTTACAAGCTCATAAAGAGATGTTTATGTAGCAGTATAAGTTAGGTTTTAGACTGAGACAACAATGTAACATCACCGATACTTATGTTTATTCCACAACTCAGACCAGACGTCTAAAGGCATGGACATGTAAATTCACACTGCCATGTTAGAATATGAACAATACACAGGAAATGCAAAAGTCTTCCCTCACACCACCTCAGTTTAGAACAAAAGAAATGCATGTATATGTGTAGGAACGTATTCATGTATGAAGGAAGAAATGTATGTAGTTACTTGTTTATAACTTATTACTCATCACTTATTATTACATTACTTTCCTTCATCGCATAACTCATATTCTGTAGTTATAGCCTGCACGGCCCCAAACTTGTTGACCAGTCTGACACACTCAACACAAAGGACAGTAAGACCCAAACAGGACTCCCGAGAAGGACCAATCAGGTGCGAAGAGGTGTCTGGACAAACATGTCCAGCAACAAACAAGGAGGTGACATGTCAATGACCACCACCCACCTATAGTTTAAACCAATAGGAAATGTAATGTACTGTAAATGTAATGTTATGTTAATGTTTACACCATTATTTAATGCGCTGCAAACCAACATACGGAGTTCTTCGCTCCGAGGTGCATCGTTTGATTGCTTTTCCTGCGGGACTGGAGAAACCTTGATCGAGCCTTTTATTCTTTGTTTTTTTTGTAATAAACCTTTTGTTAACTGTGAAACTAGTCTTGAGCAACACTCTTAAAGCTGTTCAAATTTAAACATTTTTTTTTCTTTTCCCAAACCGAGTACACTCAATCTGAAACTCCATTTGAAAAAGAACATAAGAGATGAGACAGCTGGGGAATCTATATTATAACTGATCTTCCTTATTGATACAAATTGTATTTATTTAACTTTTTCAAAAAGGTTGGAGAATTAATATCATGAATAGATTAAATGCCATTTACAATGGCAGATGATAATTTGTTAAATTACTTGCTTGTCTTTTTTTAACAGACAATAATGCAAATATAATCTATTTGAACTAATAGCAAATGCATCTTTGGGTTTAAGGTTTGCATGTATGTAAAGCCCAACTCAGGAAAATAATTCAACTCTGTGGCCACCCAGTTAAAGTAGACCAGAGGTGTGTGTCGCTTTTTTTTACACAAAAAATACAAATAATTATTTAGCATTTTGTGCTTTTCTGTTTGCCATTCTTAAGACATATCATAAAATGTGATGCAGGTCTCACAGGAAGAAGATTTCAGAGGACTTAGACTGTTGATTTGCTTAAAGCTGTGGAGGGTAAAAAGAGTTTAAATATCCATCAGTCCACATTCAGACAGAGTGTCTGTAAATAGAGGATGTTTACTTCTTGGACTATGGGATTAGACCAAGCATTGCTGTGCACCAGTTGAAGCTTAGTCAAGGTTGCATGATGCACCAGGTCAATGAGCTTAAGCATCAAAGTAAAAATCTAAACAGTCAAAAATTGGAACAGCCCAGTTGACCAGACTTCAACCCAAAATAGAAGCTGTAGAATGAACTTGCATAGCTGTTCACACCAGACACACTGAGAATATGAGTGAACTTGAAGCTGCACTGTAGGGCGGATTTTCCAAATGGCTCTTTAATGTTGCATGAACAAGAATTTGATTGAAGTTATTGTTGCCAAATGAGGGTGTGATCAGTTAATAAACATCTTGTTGGGGTGGCAGTGGCGTAGTCTGTTGGGCAGACCCCTTTGGAACCAAAAATCACTTATAAGAATCCCACTCCGACCAACGTCAGAAAGGAGATGGTGCTGGAGAGGTGCCAGAGTGAGGAAACTGAATTTCCCCATTGTGGGACTAATAAAAGTGGCCTTTCTTTCATTCTTTAATTTCTAGCCAAGTTTGTGTCAAAAGGAAAACAAAAATCTGAATATATTCTCAAGAAACACAATTTTTCAACTGATTTTAAAATCTGTAAAGGTTCATTAATCTTATCCATTCAGGGGTTTGCCAGCAGCCATGTCTTAACTTACTACTGTATATCCTCTTGTGAGTCTTTACACATTTAATAAATGTTTTATCAGTTTAGTGCAGCAACATGATCTAGACCTCAAATGTGGACTTGTGTAGTGTTGGTAATTTTTAGTTTGAAAATGATTTCAGCCTTCAAATCTCAGAGCTGACGTTTGATCCTGTAGAACTTTGCAAAGAAACTGGGCCCCGACATTTTCCAGTATACTAAATAAATATCGATCAGCAATCGTAGCTTGAATCCCAGTTTCATCACAAGGTGTAATGCTCGCAAAGTTTCACATAATCACAGCATCCAAAAACAGAAGAGGGAAGATTCCTTGTTGGATTTGACTCCATACTAGCCAAATCCACACAGGAACAACTTATGGTAAAGACTACACGTGGTTCCAGTTCTTATCCGCCACAACTACACTCATTGACGGGGCATGGAGGGTAACAGCATCTTACCTTGAACAATGAGATGCACCTTTGTGGATTTTGGTTTCTTGTTTGTGAGGATGGAGCAGACGTAGGGCCCCTCGTCATGGACGTCAACATTTTGGATCTTGATGCTGTACTCTGTGATGGCTGTGTTTTCCATCAGGATAACGCGGGGATCCAGAGACCACTTTTCACTTCCTGTAAATAAAATGGTGGTGCGGTTGAGCCATGCCACTCGGGAAACTTTGCTGTCCACGTTGCATCTAGTAGGAAGAAAAGAGAAAACACTTAGTAATGCTATTGTGTGCCTTAAGTGATTTGTGCAAGTTCACATTGGTACTGCAAACTTCTGCTAATCTGATGGATTAAAACAATAACATTAGCAATAGCTTTAATAATACTTTGTTTTCAACAGAGTAACCAAACAGTATAAAGTTAACACAAAAATAAAACTATACTTAGAACACCCTAGGGGAGCGATACTATTTAAAACAATAGTTTTGCAGAACATGTATTGATGTTACCAGTAAAATAATGGAAATACATTTAAGCTTTGTTGTGCCAGTTATTTTTATTTGTTCTTCTCCTTTAAATTAATGTTTACTATAAATGTGGCATGTGTTTGCATGAACTGGGAAACAATTCCAAAATACCACAAAGTTTAAGATGAGAGATGAAGAAGGATGAATTAAGCGCGCAGAGACTCAGTATCTGGTTGATTCTGCAGGTCTCAGCTGAAGTTAGGGCATACAGTCCACACAGCACAGCAACTGGGAAGCTTCACACTGCCAGCAGTGTTGTCCACCCCATAGTGACACACAAGATACATAGCCAATGGAGCAAGACAAAAACATTTTACTCCACAGATTAACATACACCAGCTTAAAGTGATGTGGGCAATCTGTGTGTGGTGCAGAATGGTAGGAAAACAAAGGCACAAGGGTAATTTAGAGGAAAAAGGCCATAGATATAGGGACACTCACTATCAGCAAATCGGAATGACAGGAGAGGAAGCTCAATGGAGCTTATGTATGGGAGAAGACCCTGTGAGTGATATATATAAACACAGTACAACATGAGTAAACTCGCCAAAGAAAAAGACTCCAAAACGTACCTTCAACTTAAAGAGGAATATTTGCAAAGGCTTTAAGGATATAACTTTTGGCCAAAGAATGCAAAAAGTATGTTCACAAATTGTCTTCTTGATTGTCTGACCCTTTATGTTCTTAAACTAGGGGGAGTAAATCCTTCACATTTTAATCAAATATCCCACACATGTTGCGATTAAGATGTCAAATCTGTGCTAAATCTGGTATTTTGCACAGCGTTATAAAAACGACTCAACATTTGTAGTTTTTTCAGTATGCAGAGCTGTGTGATTGGGGTTTTAAAAAGATATATCGACTGATTTGATCAAATATGTAGCATGGCCAAATTGGCATTGATACTTCACTGAGACACTGTATGTGAAGAAAAAAGAAAGATGTTTTATTTCAGATATATTTTTGTCCGTGTACATCGTGAAAGAACCACGGTAGATCCGTGATATTTGATGAAGCCAAAATGTATTTATTTTCATCTTCAATATGGGTTGCATATTACTAAAAAACAAGTGCTTCTGTCAGCGTTCTTTTATTTCACATGATCAGTTTTAAATATTGCAGATATAATGAGAAGATCAGTGCAGATAATAATAATAATCTCAGAAGTCACTGTCATGTTTATCTGTATCTGGTGTTTTGTGCCCCAATATTTCTCAAAGTTTTTTTCCACACAATTAACGCTCCTGTAGGAGCGTCTGTCAACAAATGCGAAACTAATTAAGCAAATTTGACATAATATTAGAGCCCGCACTATATACTTGAAAACTCCTGTACACATTTCTGTGTTTAAAAAAGCACTCAGCTGAGTGTCTCTTTACTAAAGTCATAAATTAGGTCATACAATTTATAAATATAAAAGGTTATCTCCCTATCTGGATATTGTCCCGGCAGGTGACACTGTGATTCAGCTGAATGTGTGCCAAGCCACTGCAAATGAAAACAGGCTGAAGGGGGAAGGCACAGCACGAGGCAGATTCTTTTTTAATACATTTCATTAGTCTTCCTCTGTAGTTACTCTGTGCATGTCTTGAGGAGAAGCTTTGTAGAGTGCTCAGCTTTGTCCTACTTCATATTCATAAAGGTGCAAACATTCACACTAGGAGCTCAGTTCACTCCTCCTCTGTGGACCACTGAGTCGCTCCTGTGGAGCTACCTGAGGTTAAATGTTCAAGGGCGCCATGTCAGTGGCTACCCGGAAAGGAGATCATACTTAATCCTTTTTCCCCCCTGTGTTACTCCCAGTGGGTCCAGGGATTCAGACCACAGACCTTCTAGTGCACGTCTTTGACCTTCAGAGGAGGAATTGACCCACTTATCTGGATGGATATCTCTTTATCCAGATACCTTTCCTGAGATTTGCCAAACTTTAAGAATCGCTCTTATGAAGCTCAGAAATGAAGCTTGTTTTTGGTTTTCACAAGCAACAAAAAACATACTACAGCAAATGTGTCGTATAACTTGTGACATGGTTATTTCCGGTTCCCAGGCTGCTATGGAAATACATAATACTCAAACAGGGTATCATAAAATATGGCACCACAAAACATGGATTTTATTGTAATGGGGTGACAGCAAACAATTCTTGGAGTTCTGAATGAATATACTGTTTCCTGTATGTCCTTTAGGGAAGGTGTCCTTTAAAAACGCCTAAACCTCTTGGGTCTAGTTGTTGGCTTGGTTTTCAGATTTTCTGGGTTTTCTGATTTTTGTGGATAAAAGGCACCAAAGACACTGACACATCCGGATATTTTCTTCTCGGCTACAATAGCAGCACTGCTCACCTGGGATACAGAGAGAAATCAATCATAAAAAAAAAACATATACCAATTTCTCTACTGCAATGAGACTCACTAGACCAGAATGTAATTCCGACACAATACCTGTTTCTGATAGTAATGCTATTTGGCTTTTCTTTCCTCTTTCTATGCTTAAAAAAAATGTTGATGGTCCAGCCACATTCTCCAATTGTAGATATACAATTACCAAACATATAAATTATGTGTACTGGGAATAGCCTTCCTTAGAATTGAAGCAGGCCAGTTTTATTGGTCAAAGAGCTGTGTTGCAGAAAAGAAAGGAAGTTTTTTTTTTAAGAATGTAGTTTTGATAGGTTTTTTACCCACCTCAAACATCTAGCTGACATGATGGCAAGATCTCAACTCTTAAAAGCAGACAGCTTTCAAATTGTCTGAAAGATCCACTGCTTAGAGAGGGGCCAACAATGGGTGGCACTGTCACTAAATGTCCTACCGCAATGCTCAGCTGACAGTCAGGGCACCTTTATAAATTGCACTTCACAAAAACGGTTTGTGTGTGGCGCCTGTAGTGATAACACTTCAAGATATGTTTCAAATGAAATCCTCCATGCACATGTGAGAGCTAAAGTAAATGAAATGACTGCTGATTAAAGGATCATATCGCCACTCCACCCCATGCTAATATGACTTCTGAATTGATTTCTCAATAATTGCCATTTTATTTAGTTCTATTCTTTACCTCTTTATTTTAGAATGGTTTCACTTCAAGTATTCGGATTCATACATGATTTAAATATCCTCCCTTGAATGTAGGATTAACAGGATGTAATCACTGATAAATAACAGTCTTCTATAAATGTTTACATCTTAAATTAAACCCCAAAGACAACCTAATGCATTTTTATTAATTGTTGATCACAGAAATGAATAGGCACTACAATAACAAGAACACTAACAAATGAAGATTAAGCTTTTTCTTGGGGAGCAGGAGGCTGCACATCGCCAACACCCCAGAAAGCTAACCAACTAAACTACACCATGTTGTGGGGAAAACCACACGCACTTTGTTCAGCATGAAATCAGTTTGTGGCTGTGCTTATTGAGTGGTTTTTCTATGAAACAGAAACAGCAGTTGCCTCTCTGAAAATAAATGATCAATGAGCATCCTGAATGCTTGGCTAAGCAATATATCACCGGTTATGCTGTTAGTTACAGGATCAGTCACAATTGCTCATTATCAAGCCAGCGAAATTAATCTTAACTCTCAAGCCATCATAAGGCTGACGTAAAGTGTTATTTAAAAGTGTTGAAACTGTTCAATTAGCCACAGCATCCGGTCAAAAATATTTTTTATCCTTGTTGTACTATTTATCCTCACCCTCTCACAGCTGCGAGCATGGCTGTCGTGTTTGTGGGTGATGGAGTAGGCCTGTCGTGTCAAACAAAATGCCACCAATTAACTATGTCCCCATCCGACATACTGAAGAACATACAGTTTACTCATCAGGGTCAAAGAACTCTGCCTTTGGACAGAGCTAATTTCAGTCAATGGAGAGTAACACACGGTTTGAGGATTAATGTGTGATGGTGGATAACCATTTTTCTCTGCTTACTCTTTGCATTTAAGTAACACACTGTGCACAAGCTGTGGGTGTTCTAACATATTCTAAATTTGATTTATTTAGCAATGCAACAGCAGCATTGAGCCACACCTTTATTCCTTCAATGAAGCAAACCGACATAAGGCTCTTCTCCAAACGGTGTTCATTTACAAACTGGCTAGAGTTAATGTTGAATTATTACCATTTATTCCGTGTGTATACATTTTTAGAGCGCACCCAAATCTGCTTGTTCCTCCAAGTGCTCTCACATTGTCTTGTTTGCGTTTTGTTTGTTGTATATCGACACTTAATCAAAGCTCGCCAAGATGCCCAAACACATATTCTCAAATGTGTTTAAACTCGAAAATGTAATAGCAGCATTCATTCTTTACACTTTCTTTTTGTCACAGTGAAGTCGCCAGTGGGTGAATGCGTCAAATGGTTTATATCTTCGCCAAGCTAGAATTGTTGTCAACTGTGACATGGGCAGTGGGAAATTGTAAAGGGAATTGTAAATGACCTCTGGAAACGAGGAAAAAATATGAAATTTAACAGGATGTGTTTACTTCATGTGGTAATGTCTTAAAAACATTTTTATCGCTCTCAACCAAACTTTAGGAACATGTTTTCCTCAAAAATGAAAGTATCGATTGTGAGCTCTTGACAAACAAGAGCATGAAGATTGTTAGCATTGTGTTCGCTCTCCCAACAGGTGGGGCACAGTGCGTGCACACGGACACACACACGTATATATATATATATATTTCATTAATATTTCATGTGCCATGAAACACAGGAACCCCAATACCGCTTCTACTGTATGTAAAATGCTGCTGTGAGGATTGTATACTACATTGTATACACTGAAAATCCACATCTGTGAGTCTGCCAACCCTCATGGGTATATGGTTAATTTAACACAGACGTTTGTTGTTATACATGAATAATACTAGGCAAAACAGGCATAGCTCTCAATACTTGTGGTCACTAGTTAGCAGAATGTATTGTTCTTTCAAGTGCTGTGTTTTAATGAGATATGAGGATTAAATGAAACTTTCACTCAGAATGATTGCAAATTGCCAATGTGTTAAATGGGGTTTAAACTGCAAGCAAAGAGCCAACCATTTCCAAACACAAAGTGAATGTACTGTGATGATCATCACGCTACACTGCCCAAAATGTCAGCACCTGTGAAAATTGCAATTTTTCCTGAAACTACGCCAGATTTCTAGAGCTGAATTTACATACCTTTCGCATTCTCTGGAAAGCAGTTTGCGAAAAACGTGCTTGAAAGGAAAAGGTTATTGCACGTAGAGCCCTCTCCCTGCAGAGTCCCCAGGACAGAGCGGGTGACAAAGGATTCATATTAGAGACAGATTATTGTTTTCTCACCACACAATGCCTAGCCTTCAATCCAATGGACCACACTGGATGAATAGCATTACTCATCCTGTCATTTCCGACTGCCACTGCAGGGTCAGAGGAGAAACCCGTATGGGGATCCAGCTCTATCACAGTGCTCCATCAAAGTCGAGACGTGAATCAGAAACAGTGGAGAAATACTTCCCACAGGACAAGTGTGAGGGACATTTTAAGTACAGAATATGTTACTCACTGCTCCGCCACTGAACGTCTGGCTATACTCACAGCTGATCATTTTATTTTAGTTATGACAAGGGAATTCACTTTGACAGCTAAACAGCCAATTAAAAAACAACATTTTGAACAGTAAATGGCTCATTTACATGTAAATAACTTTCAAACACGTACATTCTATTTGAAGATACAACAAGGTGCTATGACATACAACAGTTGGAATACGATTCACTGCGTATCATGACCACAGACAATGCTAGCAGAAACTGCGGAAATGATGCAGATAGCTCAAATTAAGCTAATTAAAAATGATGAGTCAACTTGAGTAAGGTTCTTTTAAATCACTGTGCAAAGTAAATAAAACATGCATAAAAACGACGCTTCAAGCCACTTTAGTAAGTAGTCAAATAGTTTTCATTAAATGACTGGAGTAGACATCCTGTCTTAAAATCAAAGCGTATGAACAATGACCGTCAATGGGAACATGACCGCAGTGGATTGTGTGCTTTACATAACAGAGCAGGTACTATAGGAGGTAACTAATTCACAGTCCAGTATAATTGGAGTACATGTAGAAGGAGGTTTCAGAGAATGGCACTCAGAAGAGCTTATATTGGAAAATAACATTTTCTTGAAAGAGCCTAATTAACTGAACAAGGATCTGTATCCTACAGACAGCTGATTGCCTCTGAGATCAGAGCTCTAAGAATGGCCTATTCTGACTGTGAGACAGAGGCCAGAGACAATCAGTTATTCATTGTGAAGGATAACTAAAAGAAGAAGCCGACAAATCTGTGATTTGTGTTACACACTGAAAGAGCAAGAAACGCATAACCAAAACCATCACAAGGTCTTAGCTTAACAGTGATCTTGGACACAGCAGTGTATGACATGTGCACCAAAGAAATGTTGCACAAGTCACGGGGGGGCAACGTTCTCATTTGGAGTGGTGTTTCTTTTCGATCTGTTGTTGATGTCTAATTTCTGAGGCAAACACATGACTTGTGAATACTGGCTTTAAGCTTTTTCTCTGAAAACAAGTGTCTGCCCAAATCAGCGCTTTTAGAGTGATGAAAGCACCATAAATCTGAGGGGAGTCGCGGATTCAGATGGAACATTTGAAGGACCCTTCACAATGCCACATTATTTTCACATTGCAATTTGATGCATTGTTATTATTAAATATCGACTGGAGACATTTTAAACTCAGTCAAGTGATGCCATGTCAATTAACTTATCTGCCACATCAAATCACAAGTCAAAACACAATTATTCCTGTATGATGCCTGCAATCTCTTTCCGTTGTAGTATTCCTTTCTTTTCTGACGTTCACACATCATTAAAAGTAAACATTCCATTTCCCTCTTAATTGCCTCCACCCATTGTGTGTTTTAAATTAGTTGAACAACTGCTCCACTATACTGCTGTCATGTTGCAAATATTTCCATAGATCACAGCTGGCCTTACTTATTTTCCCCCTCATTCTGGGAAAACTTTTGTTTGATTAAAAGACTCACCAGAGCCACCAGGGCGGCTACATACAATGGGAACATTGTAAGTGCTAATGCTTTATAAAGACAAGGCATTCAATAGTACAACAAAATATTACCATAAACTATTCATAATTATTCACTTAATATTCATTTATTCAAGGTCATGGGTGTTGGCTGGTACATATATCAAATGGATCCTACTGCCTTGTCACAATTAATCGTTAAGAAACAGATAACTGGTAGGCGGCCTTGAGGTTCATGTCAAGGATTCTTCATCATTACAATGGTGGGTGTATGCACAGATAGGTGAGTCTACACACGAACAGCAAAATAGTGTGTGATAATGACCGGCATTTGCAATCATTGCACAATAAGTGTTGTTTCTTTTGAAAAATCTCTTAAAGCTTAAATAAATGTAGTGAATTCAGTTGTAAAAAACACATATAACACTAACTGAAAACGCGAGAGCTGCTCAGTGTCTTTCACTTACAGAGAACACTACTTCTACGTTCATAAATCTCTTTAATATATTTAGCCCTAGCTGCATTGAGATAAAAAACAGCACCTTGAGCTGAACAAGCAGGGTTCTGTTTCCATCCAAGCTTGGTGGATGGACAATTAACCTTCAGAGCTGATCAGTCAAAGGTCAGGGTAAACAAATATGGTCTTAAAAAATCGTCTCCCAACACATATTTCATTTAGAGAGACAATCAAAAGCTTACATTGGTTGGAAAACCCCAAAAAGATATCATAGAAAGAGTGGCTTAAGGAAGTTGCAAAGAAGTCAGAAATTGACTTGCATAGTACAAAAGCATTTTTGTTTATTTTGAAGTATTTCTGCATCCTATGATTTAGGCTGTATAAATAGGAAATTCATTATGATTATATGGTAGAAATTATGCAATCACAATGTCAGAAAATGTCATTGTTGTCTGATTTTTTTCAAAGAATTTAAGTTAAGACTATTTGTTGCAGATTGTGAAGGGGCTAATTGTTGGTGGTGAATATGGGATTTACAAACTTAATTTGATTGATTGAGTGGCTGGCAGCTGGAAAGATAAAAGTTGTTCACTATGCATCTTTGCTCCTAAGGTGGAAAACTGTTTCTATGCTGACTTTTTTTAAGCAGAGAAGAAAACAGTGAAAACATTTAAAAGGATGGAGAAATATCTTTTTAAACAATGACTGGCAGTGAGTAAATTAAACTTACAAATTCGATTGTGCAGGGATAATGAGTGTGGTGGCTGTCATTGAGATCACATCTCCAAACCATCTTCATAATAATGCCATTAGGCCACCAACAAAAGTGTTGGCAACATTTGGAGATTTGCAACACTAGGACTCTTTGCCAAGGCCAAGAGATCACGTCACAGTATTCTCAGTATGTTTGTTTATACAGCCCCAGGTTGTCAGCTAATGTATACAAACAGATCATTTGTAATAATATGATATATCTTGAAGCCAACATTAAATGGCATTACTGTGATATAAATGGTTCACCATTGTGAGGCACAAACAGTGCAGAATGTGCATTGCCCCTCTAAAACTTCTAATAGAACAAAAAGGGTTATTACAAATGAACTTGAGGCCTTTTAGTGTAGCCTGAAGGAGGCAGTGTGGCACTTCACTTCTCCAATGGACAACTCATTTTTCTCATTCAGCTGAGCGACCCTGCATGGAGCAGAAGCTCATGTCGCCTTTCAATCCTTTGTCTGGGTTCTACAGGAATCTCGTCTCCTCAGTCTGAGACCTGTTGCACATTTTTCAGGCTAGTCGGGGATTTTCTAGTCAGGGACACCTGCGGTTTTGGAACATGGGTGATCCATTGATGTCTGAATCTGCAGACCAGTGTGTGACACATCAGAGCAGGTAGCTATACCAATGCAGGTATTCTCACTGCTGCCAAGCCATTGGACTTTAAGTCTGTAAGTGTTCAAAGACAGAATATGCTATAAAGACACCTTTCCATTGGCTTACTGTTCGAGCTTGACGCAGACATCTCACCCCCCTACCCGAACAAGATTGTTGTATGTATTCACAACCCCAATCATGGTACATATTCTATAGAGCTTGATATAGATGTCGCTAATCAAACTAACTGGATGTCAGTCATTTATAGTTTAACAAGCTGATCAATGACCGTTTACAGTACCACGGCGCCATGCCATGACATAGTCTCATTCAAAAGCTGACAATGGCCCTGTAGGCTTTTCACCTATGGCCGACAAATGAGGGATACTGCATTGGATTGAGTCACAGCAATATCAGTAAACAGAATGATCAAGGTTTGAAAGAAAAAAATAATGACGAGAGTAAAATCACCAGAGCTGTGTTTTATATCTTCAAGCCTTGCAACTTGAAGGATATGCTTGCCAGCGAAGATGACATGAGAAAAGTAGAGCACGCAAGTTTTTGACAATCAAAGCTCTGAGAGAATATAATAACAGCAATGTTTCAGGAGCATAATAAACCACAGCAGTTTCTTTTTTCAGATTAAGGGGGCTCAGACCAGAGATTCGGATAGTAATTGCTTAACTTGAATAAGAAGCATAAAGATAATGGCAAATGCTATAGAAACAGAAAAACTATCAACATTTGAGCGCTCTGTACCTGTCAATATCCCAATAAACAGAACAGACAGTTTGGAAGAGAGAAACCACATGCCTGTGATGCCAGTCAAGAATCTGTGGAATTCTTGTCAGATTGGATATGACTGGATCTCTCTTAGTAGCTCATGTGTAACCTGATACCATATTAATTTTCTAATCAATGATTATCCAAGCCTTACCATTAAAGCTCCCTTCCCTTATTTTTGTGTCGATATTGTGAGACTTGCAGTGTATTAGGCCCAAATTTGTATTAAGAGCTCATCCTAGACCAGGTGGGTAACGGAGGTCATCGCTTATAATTTAGTTGAGATCTTTTTATTTAGATTCATGTTTGGTCTTTGTTTACATATGTTTTTTCTTGTACACATTATGTTATGTTACACTGACTCACGTCTAGTGTTATCACACACTTCCTGTTTTATGTATGTACTCTTTTCTCTCATTTTAGATCCCTTTACGTCCTGCTTTTGTGTGTTTTCCTGCCCTGCTCTGTATCAGCCCCTCCCCTTATTGTTTTCACCTGTGTCCACTTAAGGAGTATAAACGGCAGCCTTCTTTATCAGATAAATATGCTGATTGTGTATTTTAACATTAGAATATATTTTTGGCTTAATGTTACCAACCACTTGGTTTGTGAGGCCAGCAGCCTCTGTGGTGGCCAAACGGCACCCTTGTGAGACTCACCACTACACCCCAACCGACATTCAAACCACAACGCAACTAGTCCCAGGGCCGTGTAGATAGATATCTCCAGGCAAGGGGCCATTAGAGGAAAATGGTTACATTAAAATAGCAATTGAATTGTCTTCCCCTGTCCTGTGCCAGTTTGTTTTGTCTCCATGTGTCAATTTTTCAAGCAAATATCCGAAGCGCAGTACTTTATTTAATGGTTGTTATTATTCTAATTCTAATTTAAAAAAAAATCAAAAAATCAAATAAGTCATGGGAGACAGAGAACTAGGCACTAACCCCATCTTCTCCCCGGATGCTCTCAGCTATCCACTGCTCTGTGGCCATTCATTTTTGTTTTTTACGCCACCATTGGGGCTGTGTTTTACGTGCCATTTTGTGTGTGTAATTGAGGTAGTCAGAAACTACCTAATTCATTTTAATGAAATTTTGGAGGGGTGGTGCATGACCCAATGAAGAATATATTAATTGAAATGGAAAATATTACGGGGGTAAATACATGATTATCCAATTTCTTCTGATTTCCTTAACATTGTTGGATAGAGCTATTCGAAGTGTTAAAGGAGGTATGTGCTCTCAAAGCAATTAAATTCTATGTGATGCCATGTTAGAGCATTTATCAACGTCACTTATTTAACTAGTATCCCAACACCACGTTTACATTTAAAACCTAATAACAATGCAATAGTGCATGCAGTTGTGACACATGCAGTTGTAAGACAATAAACTACATCTTGTGTTTAATATACTATACAGCTCGAATATTAACTACAGTAGGCCGCAGTATTGGCTATGGGTAATGTAATTGCAGTTCGGTTACCTTTCATCGAGACACACAATTGGGGATGTTTTTTTAATGGATTTGCATATTATGGTCTTAGTTTACACTGATAAAACCTACACAGTTTTGTCACTTCCTGTTTTTTGTTATGAAAGTAACCATGCCCTCTCGTTTCAGATCCAGAGATTGCCCTGCCCCACCCTGATCATTTTCAACTGCACCAATCAACTCTAATCCTTAAATTGCCCTTGTGTTCCTTTGTCCCTCACTAATTAATCATGTGTCTATGGCTTGACTACCAGCAACCCCTTGTCTTTGTGGCCACGTTTTGATAATGTGATTTTGTGATTTTTGAAAGAGCCTTTTTCCACTTTGAGTCTTTTACCTACAAAAAGTGTGATTTAGTTTTTGGAAAAGATTCTTGATCATTAAAGACCCTATTTTGTGGACAAATTCCTCTGAGTCCTGCGTTTGGCTCCTTGGTCCTTGTGTCTCAGTTCACGACACGCACAGGCTTTCACTGCATTGTAAGATTGATTTTTGAGGCCACTGCCTGTTGTCTCTTAAGGGCTCTTTGAGACCGAAGCACGTTTCTCATTTACTTTCACAATCTAAAAATAAATTTACATCTCGGATCCATTGGGAGCAATCTGCTAAATGTACCAGACTTTGAAAAAAAACGGGGTGAAGCAAGACTCAGCTTTTTTCTGCACTGCCTTCCAAAGGATTTGACACTTGCCCTTACACTGACTCCTTTTGAATCAGCCTCAAAGCATTTCTTATCAACTGCCTTTTTATGCCTTAAAAAACTTTACTAAAATCGAGCTGCATGAATATTTTAGTACATAGGTGAGCCTGATTGTTCCTCCTCGACTTTCCTGTGGATCACAACTCTGGACCATTCCTCTGGATTTACATTTACATTTCATGGTTCCGGACAGCCTCTCAACTGTCCCGACCTGGATAGTCCTTGTCGGCTGGGTCCACTACTGAAATTACCGGTGACGCACAATACAATATTCAACCATGCAACTTCTTAAACTCAACAACCACAATACTCAATCATGCGACTTCTCAAATTCAACAACCACATAACTTCGCCTCTATGCATCTCTGTCATCAAAAGTCTCTGTCTTTTACGTAGACACCGTTACATCAACAGAAGAAAGTATGTTTACAACTGGTCGGAGCACTCCATTCCATCATCCATATGGACAACTAATCACACATGCACCCTGCCTACAAACACTGTTCAAAGCAAACTACACTCCTCAAAATCATTAACACCTGATCCCTAAATAACAAGGGTCTTATCCTCAGTAAATCTATAATGGATGATAAACTTGACTTCCTCTGCCTCACTGAAACCTGGCACAAATCCCTGAAATAATTGGCTCTAAATCAAACTACACCTGTTGGCTTTACATGTATGGATAAACATTGCCAGGATGGGCGTGGTGGTGGAATAACCACACTCCACAGACAGACCATAAAAAACAGTCCAATATCCATTCCCTCCATCTCCTCATTTGAGCAACTTGCTTTTGAACTGTCGAGTCCTAAACCTATGGTCACTGCTATCATCTACTGTCCCAGCCAAACCCTGCATTTTCCTCTGATCTGGACTTCACTTGAGGCATCACCATCTCTAACCTGACCTGCACTGACTTCACCACCTCCTTTCATCTGGCCATCTGGCTGAACATAGACCTCTCCACACCCCCTGTCAAACAAAACTGCACAATAACGTTCCAAAACTTTAAGTCCATCAACCCATAATCTCTCAGACTCTATTCCCAGACAGAATGCCTCCGCCATTCAACTGATCAACACCCACAACAACACACTGTCTCCTGCCTCAATGAGATTGCCCCCACAAAAAACATACTCTTTTCCCTCGCCCCTGGTACATTGATCAACTCCACCATCTTAAAGCCAAGGGTCTACAACTAGAATGTCTCACCAAAAAAAATTGTCTCATTGTCCACCTTACAAAGTCCACCAACAGCAATATAAAGATGCCCTCAATAATGCACACTCATCCTACTACTCTGCTTGGACTTGACCCTGACACCCCGGACAACTACTGGCCCATCTCCAACCTCCCCTTTGTGTCCAAAATCCTGGAGCACGTTGTCGCTGCACAACTCAAGTCCCACCTTGACTCCAACAACCTCTATGAACCTTTTCAATTCGGCTTCAGATCCAAATATAGTAAAGAAACCACTCTAATCAATATAACCAATGCCATACCTTTCTCTGCTGACTCTGGCTTCCTCATCATTCTCATCCTCCTTGACCTCTGTGTCGCATTTAAAACCATCAACCATTCCATCCTCCTCAGTCGCATCCAACACTCCCTTGGCATAAATGGCACTGCACTCTCCTGGCTCACCTTGTATCCCAACCACAGACACAAATACATCTCACATAAATAACTGTAGTTACTCCACCGCCCCAGTCAGCCATGGTGTCCCACAGGGTTTATTGCTTGGTCCTATGCTTTTTATTCTTCACCTCCTCCCCCTTGGTCAGATCCTCTGCCAGCACGGCCTTTATTATCACTGTTTTGCCAACAACACCCAACTCTACCTCTCATCCAAAACCATCACCTCAGCCACCCACTCTGCCCTCACTACATGCTTTGCAGACTTAAAAACATGGATGCAATAGATTCAGTCAAGCCTGGGTCAAGGCCTTCCAAGCTGTCAGCGTAACCTAGCCTCAAAGTTGCATCCTTCGCAACACTTCCATGGGCATAACTCTGTACATCCTACAGTCTTGTTCCAGGTACGATGTTTGCCAGCACCCCAAAACATGCAGGGACCCGTTCATCATCACAGTTTTAATTATAACTGTGATTTTGATTATATTTATTTATTTTTTAGCATGTGCACATTGATAAAACCTAAATATGTTAGGTATTAAAAAAAGCTGAGTCTTTTGTGGTGGAATAAACATAGCAAAAACTAGAAAATTAAAGTTATGAATGGTTAAAGATGACAGGAGTGATTGGACTCTCTCCTGCCTGTGCTTACAGCCACAGGCTGTCTTGTTTGTGGCTTAGTGTCTTTGCTGTCTTCCAAATGTACATGCAATCTTTTAAATATATTTAAGTCTTTAATAACTATTCGATGGCATTATCTTTGAAATTCAAAGCATTTAGTGAGATTCATTATATAACGTTTCTCACTAAGCCTGACTGTAATTATCATGACACCATCAGTTATAACCACACTATATCAGTTGTATAATGTTCATGATTAATTGTGTCTTGTTTGGCTCATTGTTTATTTCTCGGGTATAACACGTGGGAGTTAGTTGGAACATTCTCTGTGTAGCAGTAATCAGACCTTTAGCCATGCTTCGCCAGAGGTAGGACAGTCAACACATTATTTATTTACGGCCACATGTCCTGTGGCTAATAAACTGCAGAGCACCGGTGTAGCTTTCAGCTGGTGGTTGAAACGTAAGCAGCTCCACCTCAGGTGACATGAATGGTCACTCGCTACAGAATACTGATTCACTTTGTAATTGCCAATGTTTGTGGTTCCGGTCTTTTTGTAAGTGTTAACCGGGCTGTGCCACGGTGGTTGGCTGCTTTTTAAAGGTGGGCTCCTTTTGTTCACAGGATTTGTCTTCATTTCCCAATAAAATAGATTTCCAGGTGGCGTGCCCCGATGACTAATGTAACAGCAGGTGTTTAGCCGTGTGTCCGTACCCCGTGTTTTTAACGGTTGTATTTTCCTGCTCTGTCATTGCCGTATCCTTGTAACTCAACCTTTTAACCAAACATCGAGGTTCTAAAATAAATCTATTGCACGATTCCCATCTGACAGTGTCACATTTTATTTGCTAATAAATAATTTGCTAAATGTTAAAACCACAAACATCATTCAGTTCCAGCGCCATCATTCTGTCTGCGTTGAAGTGTTGAGCAAGAGTGACAGAAGCATCAGTGTTTTCTCTCTTAAATCATCAAAGTCAGTGGAAAGTAATTTTGATCTGATTTGGTTGCCTTTAAATTTGATTTCACCCTGTCAGTTTTAGACATGTCCCTAGTGGCAGATGCCACTGGACCCTTTATAAATGTTGTGTGCCAGAAGTGGTTCATCACTCTGGTGTGAGAAAAAAAAGAAACAGATTGGAATGAAATGGGTAAACATGATTGGTATTTGGTTCTTTATCATTTTGTGGTATCATTAAATGGGGGGGCACGTCAGTGGTAATTACACGCACAGATATTTGGAGGGCATCATTTAAACTCAAAACGTAGGCACACCAAATGTTGTTTAAAGTGGGACTAAAAAATACACACATTTGTATCTTTATTTGATATGTAGTTCGTACAATATCAGTGCCCTTTTTGACCATTGTGCTCAGCGGGAGAGGAGCATAAGTTTTGGGCATATCTGATTAAGAAGAGGATATTTTGTCCATGTATGAAACAGAGATTGCCTCCAACGATATTGTAGCACGCTGTGGACTGTGTGTGGGTGGGGATTTCCCAGCATGCCTCTAGGCAGTGTAAATTATTGTTGTTTATTCTGTTTGATTGTTTGCATGTTTGTGTTGGCAGCTTATGTCGTTTTATGATGTTATACTGTTTATTTAACTGCCATCATGTCGTGTTTTGATGTGTTATATGTCAGAGAGGACTTGTGGCACCAGGAGTTATAACAGGAGTGCTGTTGGTCAGTTTTTGCCTGCTGGGAGTGCAGGGTGTTTATCAGACTTGTCCCTATTTTCAGTAAAAGTTTCTGATGAGCAATCTATCTCTGCCTTCTATAGTAAAATATGAACTGCCTACAATGTCTTTGTTAGCCACAGTTGGTGACACAGGACCACCCCAGTGTCTGCAAATCTACTCTCACTTTTAAGTTTGGCAGAGGAAACTCAAATTGTCATTTCATAAAAGAAAATATTTTCTGTCGCATCACCACAGCAGGCCTAAGTGCTGAGTACAGACGTGAGGGATAGACAGTGACAACCTGCTACAACCCCTTCTATCAGTACTAAAGGGCCGCTGATCAAGGTCATGTCACCATGCTGACCACACACCTGGGTGAAAAAAATAGTTTTGCACAAACTCCTGACCCAAAAACCCTGCACAAGGGAAGCATCCACCGTAGCATGTCATTCACAAGAGATCGAGAGGCAACAAGCAGTGACCTGGTGAGGAGACAGATGCATTCAGCAGATGGGCTGAGGTGTTTACACCAAGACAATGCAGAACAAAATTAATTGGAGGAGGGTGGGCCCTGTCTGTTCATGAATAGGAATGCAAAATGGTGGGGAAATTGGGTTAATATATAGGACCTGCCAACTGCTATCTTCATAAATGAATAAGCCAACAAAAAAAAAGGATAGATTCCCTCCCAAAGTTCTGGGACTGGTCCAAGGGAAAGCAATGCACCAAAATCTGCAATTGCCATCCTTCAGACTAGTTCTCAAGGCTCAGTCACTGTCTTTCATTGCACCTCCTGTTTTATTTTTTACTTACCCCTTGTTTCTAATTGCAGTTACTTTTGCTTCTTGCCTTCGAGAGTCTTCAGGACTTTGTCAGCATCAGCCCCCCCCTGATTGTTTCCACCTGTTACCTCATGTATCAATAGTGTTGTCTGCCTTTCAGTGTCAGTTTGTCTTGATCAGAGTTACTTAAACCAAGTGTTGCCTCAGTGTGTTGATCTTTTTTATGTGACGTCTTCTGTAAATAGGCCATTTATGCTTTAAGGACTCAATTTCCCATTATTTAGCTCTACACACGTGAAACAGTCTATTATTTATACTAACACTACAACATTTAATGAAAACTAAAGTGATACATGACTGAGTAGCAAGTGCATGGCGGCCTAAAAAAGGTATCATTTGTAAAGGAAGACTGTTTTTTACTTCAAATTAAATAAATAAATAAATGGTGGGCATTTATACAGCATTGTTATAAACAATGGCAAGTATTACTTTGCTGTGGGGCTTCTATGTCATTGTGTGTGTAATTCAAACAAGTGGGACTGAAATGACTGGGGGTCATTTATTGGAGCGCATATGTGTTTAAACACAGTTATTCTTAAGAAAAAAAAAATCGAAATAATTATTTGAACTTGCCTTGAGTATCTCACAGGCTGTGTGGCCATTATTAGTGTGGGCACCAATACAAAAGGCAAAACATTTAGGTAGGCCGTGCAGGCAGAGGTGATGACATCAAGTCTTGTTTGCTGCACTTCACTGGTAACCGTTAATTACAATTGATGAAGATTTAACTATTTGTTTTCAGGGCCTTTAATGGCGAAGTTCAGGCATATAGTTACCATCTTTATATGCATTATAGCATCTTGAGATCCTTGGCCCCTTAGCTGCTGAACGTTGTGACTGTGGATCACAGGCACTGCTTCCCTTAAAAGTAAAAGGCCAGTCTTGAAACAAAAAAGAGTTCACAGAGAATTCAAACACAATCCCTTTCGTTACTTTAAATTGCAATCTTCCAGTGAGCATACATTATTTGTTTATTTATTGTATCATGCCTGTGGGTGTGAATGCTGGTCTCTTGTGGGACAGTTTTGTGCACCATATATTCCAAACCCCCTAACCTGTCAAAATTAAGAAAGCCTGTGATGTATGTCTCCTACACATGCATCTGCATATATAAACATAACAAAAATCTTCAGGGCACTAGATTGCCGCCGTTTGTGATCTCCTTAAAAAAATGCTATGAAACGATGTAAATGTCATCCCTTTATGTATTTTTCAGTTTTAAAAATTACTTTGGAGTGGCTGTGTAGCACGTACAGTCCTAAATAATACCACATTTCATAAATCTTTGGAGTATGTGATCACAGCAAGTCTCATAACACACAGATTGAATTTAACCAAACTATAGAAAGAAAGAAAAATGCCTCCAAGCTGAAAAAAATGTATTCATGGGCTGATGACAGGATAGTCAAGGCAGAGTAACAATGTCCCCGGTTTAATCAATTTCCTCATCTGAACATTTATATAAAATAACAATTGAATACCTTACACCACAGCCCACAACAAAATCAAAGCAAGGCTTTGTATCCCATTACTGGCCAGCCCAAGAACATACAAAAACCTAGTGCACTGTTGCAATATTAATCAGCCACTTTCAAGTGTGCCCCAGTCATGCATTGCAGGGTGGCCTTTCAAGGTGAGAGTATTCTAGTATGTCACCTTTTGGAAAACACACATTTTCCAACCACAAGAACTCATTAAGGTGTTTGTATCATGAAATTTTGTATGTAAAATGAATCCCCCTAACTTTTATTTCTGACATAAACACTACAACTGACATTGTACAGTATATTCTTAGTGTGTTATTTATTCCACCAGTAAACCGCTGATGTTTAAGCTGTAGAACTATAACAGTATACTTTACTTCACCAAACATTTTAGCGGTGGGAATCCGAAACTGGGGATACAAGAAGTACTCTGTGAAAGATGTTGCCACATCCAAAGATGAAAGTGTTTGTAGTTGTTGCAAACAGCTTTGCACTGCCTTCTTTCCACTGCACACGTGTCCAGTCTGTGTGACGTGGGTGTAATTTCTGTTTTTGGAAAATTACAAAAATTGAAAGAGGCAGGTCTTCCAATTCAGATGTTTTAAAAGAGAAACTCTAAATAAAAAAGTACTTGGCATGTCTATCAGGCTGCAGATATTTGATTAACTTCACTTTCGCTATTGTTTGGATAGTTTTTTTTGCAATATAGTGCGTTCTAAGAAGGTTTCATATTTCTTCATTAAATCAGTTCTCCATAATCAGAATTGTGCTGTCCAGCATGTTTACCTCAGGTGCTGCTGACCGTGTTATAACCACAGGTTAAACCCTCTTAAGCATTTTATATACTTGAAGCCATAAAATAAACATGTTGAAAACATATAGCATTTCAAACGATACATCAAAAGACTTTATAATAATCCTTTAGCCTGACACATTTTTTTTAGCACAAAACAAAGCCAACCGATATTACAATGGATACTGCAACTTTCTGCAAGCAAATGGGAACACAATTTCAATGTTTTCATCAGTTTGTTTACTGCAAAATATCATGATATTTGTAATTGAATGTCCAATGTTTGATGCATCTCTATTCACAAAAAAGATAAGTGAAAGAAAAGAGTTATAGCAGTGTGTATTTGTTCACTTCTGTACAGAGCACTGGCACAGTGCAGAATGGAAGCTTGTTTAATTTGTGTTTTGGGACGGATAAGTTCTGGAGAAGCGGCGGATCAAAAGGAACCAACAGCCCATAAAGCTCATCTGTGAGTTGGTTAAAAGTTCACGGGTGCCAGATCCATCACTTGAACCTCATGTCTGTCATCTGGTCTGAGCCAAAAGCCTCGCCAGATCAAGAGTTCAATTTAGAGCGACATCATTTTGAAAAATTTGTCATCACTCACAGTCCTTCCATTGCAGCAGTCCGTTAGTCCTGCCAGCAATCACAGCCTATCCTCCTGGGGGGTTTCATAAAAAAAGCAAGGGCCTGTCCTGCTATCTCTTGGATTTCTGCTGATTTAAGGTGTTTTGCAGCCACTTCACCATGTTTGCCAGAGGGGATAATATCTTGTACAAAGTTGACTACCCTTCTCCAGGGGGTTATACCACACAAATCACTTACAAAGGTTATTCACTTCATTGACTGTTCACTTTAAATTTGATTGACATCTACAACTTAGTATACTGCAGAAACCTCATTTAAGAGGCAGAATGACGGAACTTAAAAGGATCTCCCACTATAAATATTTATCATTTGCCTCAGCTATATAAATCTGATATAAATAACACTTTAGATGCCTTAGTATAAATACAATTTTAATATCTCTTTAAACTGCAGATTGCCATTGTTACCTGTGTCACAATGATGTCTGGGTAGTCCCATGAAATGTTGGTCACGTCATTCAGTCTTGGTCTCTTGACCAAAGGTGACACAAACATGTCATCCGTACAACCTTTTCAATGTGATCTATAATACGATGTGAAGACGACAACGTAAAACACCAAATATAGATGAAGTGACGACAGTCAGAGAGGGAAAAAGACTGGAGTGGGGCATATTTGATGGTGTTATGGTACGAATACAGAATATGTGCAGTTTGCTCTCATTTGCAGCAAATCAAAGTGTCGGGTACACAGAGACGACAGTAAAGCTGAGTGAAAGAGAGACCTGCATTCCAGTTGTAGGGACAGGTACAGCAACAATTACAATGGCAAGGCCTAATGACCTACACATACCATCAGCATCATAATTGTATCAGTCTGTCATTACTTCAGTCAACATAAGTTTTGCAGGAAATATTAATAAACGGCAGTGAAGCATTTTGTCCATCAAGACCTGAGACCCAAATCGCTGCCTGCAGCTATTTTCTTTTTCGTCTTAGCTGTGTTTTCTCTTCCAGCAATTTGAAATGTGCTAAAAGCGTATGAACAACATACTATTTAAATCACACTTTGCTTGCTGCAATAGATTCTGCTGAGCCTTACATCCGGATATGACAGCACAAAAGTAGATGATTGACTTGTGGGTTGGGTGGAGGAGAGATAAACTACCACATCTTCCTTTCACTCATCCTGTCTATGATGAGAACAAAACAGAGCCTTTCAGTGAGAACGTGCATGTGTCAAAAAATGATCATAATGCTACCTTTGTGAATTGTGATGATTCACCACATCATACAAGATCCAGCATTTTGATAGAGAACTCTGCCAGCTACGTGATTTGTCTGTATAGCTCACAAATACCTGCCAGTCAAAACAACTCGGAGGGAAATCGCAGGTGGCCAGGAATATGAAACAGCTGCTACCTTATTCTACTAGACATTGAGCTGTGTGCACTGTGTCGATGTGAGGATGATGATATGTTGTGAGGAAAAACAAAACAAAAATGGCCTTTTCACCACCTCGGCTAAGGCGTTTGAAATGCAGATGACAATGACATATTGAAAAAATTCCCGGTCTGCTGGGAGACCTGAGAAGCTCAAACCATGGTTTAGTCCAAGGGGAAAATAAGCAAGTATTTTTCTCCTAAAGCATGATCGAAAAGAAGAAAAAAATCCACCTTGCTTGTCAAGTCCATATCTGTCTTACAGCAAAAACCGAGAATGCAGCACTGGATGTTTGCAATGACTTGAAGTGATTGACATTTCTCGCAACTGTCAATAATGTAGACATAACTATAGAAGTAAGTGGATCATTTCAATTGCTCTAAATACAAGTGATTAACAGAAGTTGCTTTGGCGCATGGTGGACTATATCTGGCTCTTAACTACCAAGACAATTTTCAGAGTTATGAAGAGGAAAACGTGGCCGAGCAGAGCTACAGCCGCATGCTGCGGTTGTTTTAGGGTGGTTTTGTAATATCATCCACGACATACACAACTTATGCCTCCCAGGCAAGTGGCTAGACATCATGTCTCGCTAAGGTGCGAGCAAATACGGTAAGAGTTTACCCAGGCCAGAGTAAAATATGTCTCCAAAGATTTGTTATTGATCAGCACTCAGACTGCCTCATTGCAAAAGCGTAAAAGCCTGTGCCCCACCACTTAACTCTTCGTGCAAGATTGCGGAACTACTTTCTTTTCATTGTGGCTCACCTGTTCCTAGTAGCCGCAGTGCCTGCGTGAGACACAACTCAAGCTCCGCTGCAACAGCATGTCAGCCAGAATTTAGGCGTGGAGTCTGTTTTTACACACAAGCCTTGGGCCACACACTACCTATCTTACCTGTGTGTGTGACGGTTACCATACTGAACTGCTATGGTTTTACTAACTCCAGTGCCACTGCCGGACCTACTTTCCCACAGTGCATTTGCCCTTGATAATTGCCATAAATTATACAACATGTAATTTCAATTCACTACAAATTTAATTTATATTCAGTTGAGAGAGGGACAGGGGACAGCAAAAGCTGCTGCCTTTCCAATGTTTGATCTATTTGAATGAATGTTCCAATTCCTATCTCCTGTTAACTTATTGACATATGCTTTTAACTGATGCTGTAATAAAAGTAGTGTCCACGTGTAGCCTCGACTAATAGCATGCAATAACAGTTAAAATAGTTATATCATAGTATTTATCCCTGTTTCACGAGAACTATAGTGTAAATACAGTTTATCTTACTATTGTATTCATTTTGATTGTTATATAAGGATATGGCGCAGCCTCCATGTGAAGCTAAAACCCAGTGTAGCTACAATTATTATAACCACAAATATATTAATCCAAAAGTGAATAGAACATCTAGTGAAGGGCACTCGTTGCTAAGCCCCCTATTGCTCTCTCTTTCTCACTCACACCCTGTCTCACGCTGTCTAAACAGAATATAAATGAAACTTATAATGGAGTGAAATGAAGAATTCTATTATTGATGCTCATTATTGAAGGCAAACCCACTGTAGATAAATGGGGTTGGCAGTAGCAGTGTCCGGGCAGCAAAACTGTTAGCGTGGAATCTCCTGACCCAGATACTCTGCCCCACCACTGACTCCATTAAACGTTCATAGCTTCTGCATGATTGTTTTTTCTTTGTGTGTAATTGATATACATTTATGCTAAAGTAAGACCGTAACTGTTGCTGGTTGGAGTACTAATTGTTATCAGTTGTAATACATTCAGCCGTGAGGTGGATTTTCTGGTGTGTTCTGTCTCATTAGATGTAGCTGGCACGTACGTATATTTAAAGCCTGACCAGCCCTGTTTGTAATAATGACCCATTTAAGCACAATTGCACTCCCAATCAGTGTTTTTTTCATATTGCTATTATTTTCATTCCCAAGACAACACAGTAAATGCTGTAAATAACCGCTTTCTCATTTGAAATTGACATGGGGATGATTATAGCCGGGATTTACATTTAAATTCACGATAACAGATAGTTATAGCTTCAGCCTTGTAGACTGTGTTGTTGCCAAGAATGAGTGCTAGCTACTTATTATTCATTAACACTGTCAGATTTGCGTGAATGGACGTATACTTTAACAGCAGGGCACATATGTTTGTACTCTGGGATTACAGAGTCAACAGTTCTGAAATAATGCATGGAGGAGCCCGAGTCTCCTTGACTATGGCATTATATTTGTGCCTCAATCCTGAGCGCTCAATGAAAGATTTGATGCACATAAAAATATAATTTGTAAATACATGACCCTTTATAAATACAGTCTATGGACATGTCACAATATATATATCATATTGCAAATACCACTGTATTCACTATTATCTACTGTAAATTTAAATTATGTATGGTTATAGTCATATCATTCACACTGTATATTTTCAACTGCATTTAACTCTGTAAATTAAGATTTATGCATACTATATACGTTCATCCATTTTGTAACTTTTCATCTGAATACACTGTATTCAAATTCAATTCAATTGTATATATTCAGGACTGTATACTTTTTGTACTTTAGCTTATCTTTATTCTCTATTCTGAATTATTCTATTGAGCTGTACTGTTGATTCTCTGCTGCTGCAAAGCCGCACATTTACCCTGTGTGGGACAATAAGGGAATATCTTATTGTTATCTTATATATATTAATGTATATCTCACCTGACGCTCCAGCATAGTGTTCTCGTTGTTTTCTGTCATGTCCTGTTAACCGGTGAATGGCAACCTAAAATCCCTCTCTTGCCGTGTCTCAGATAAAAGCCAATCAGCCTTGATTGACTTAATTGATTGATTTTTCCAGTTCCATGATTGGTCGGTTTTGTGGCCCATTTGTAATGCTGTGCCAACTTGAGTGAGCAAGAAGGCAAACTCAAGCACGCAGAGGGTGCGAGAGAGGTTTAGCGAGGGAGTTCGAGGGAGAGCGAGCGTGCGCAGACGGACACGGAGCAGGAGTTTGCGAGAGTGCATGACAGGCAATTTCTCTTCAAAATATAATTTATGTGCTTACAAAATATATTTTTTATGCCGAAAATCTTTCATTGCGTGCTCAATATTTTTTTCTGAGCACAAAATTCTTAATTTCGCGCACAAAATCTTTTATTGCGTTCTCAGGATTGACGCACAAATATAATGCACTATTTTATAATAATTCAGTAGTCTTTCTAAATTGGGGGCTTATATAAAGTCTTACTGCAACAGTGTTGTCTCGTAGAATAATATTTCTACAAGAGCAAATACAGTTGCAGGCTACAGCAAAAACATAACAGTTTCTGTGGCAAAATATGTACCATGTGCTGAAAACATCAGTGACATGTCCACAAGACAAACTGTTTTCCAACAATTTATCTGATACCGCGGTGCAATATCCACTTGTGACTCCAGCATTATTAAAGTGCTTTATGTCTGTGAATTGAGAAAAAAGTTTCATAGTGACTTCACATACAAGCCATTTATGTAGGCGACACATAACCGAAACCACCAATATCTGTTTAACCTCATAAAAGAGATGTTGTTGCCCAAACCACAGATAGGACTCTGGATGTGCATCCTTGTGTCTGACTGATTGACACACACATACAGCAACACTGAAGCACCCAGCCCATGACCTGTATAGCCCTAAACTGGACTATCTCATATATGGTATGCAGATAAATAAAGATAATGTAAAATCCACGTGTACCAACTGTCCTACAGCTGACTAAGACAAAGTCATGTGTTTATATTATATTATACATACTGTATTTCTTATTGTGATAGAGGCTTTATTCAACCTTATTCAACATTATGTGTCTGCCACAACTCAACATTATTGCTTTGGAACCATTAAAAACCTGAAAGCACCCATTTGAGAGCCATGCTGCTCATCTGCTTTACCTAATCTTTGATTAGAATAAACGTAGCTGTTGCAGTTTCCCCAGTAATAACTTTGAAGATCTGTGCCTGGGGAGCAGCTCAATGTCAGGTCGATGTTATTGAGCATGCTCTGAGGTGATGGTTACACTAGCTTGATGAATGAGCATGTTACTCAGTGGTGACATATTGGCTCTTTTATGTGTAGTTTTTTAAATGACAGTGGTAAAAGATAAATTAGGCTTGGGCTACACAGACAAGTAAGATAAATGTGTTGCTGGTTACTAAACATTATATTTACATATAAGTGTTATACTGTTAGATGCAATTTCAGTGCAATGCCTTTCCTGAAACAAACAGAATATCATTTTATCCAGAAAAAATGTACTTGTAAATGAGATGCACCCCGAAGTTAATTTAAAAAACAGTAACCGACTGCCTCACTCTCGCTCACATCCCTCTTCTAGTTGGTGACTGTAGCTGGTTGAAACACCCATTGATATCCTTCTGTGCTGATATTAATGAAGTTGCTCAGACTGCTGCATTTTCATGCAGGTACAAGTCCGTAAGCTACATTACGTTAAAAATGCTGCACACAGTCAGCAATAGTAATAGTCTGCTTTTTTCCATGTTTGCACATAAGTAACACACAACGCTGTAGGAGCAGATGCACTGGAATGTTGTGCCAATTGCATTGTCCAGCCTAAATGATGACAGAGATTTCTTCTGCACATGTGTAGATATTTATGTATACATTTCAATGCAGAACAACTTACATCATATTTGTAAATGGATCTTCAAAAAGGCACTGCTTCAAGTAATGGACAATGTCTTAATGTCAAAGACGAAACCTGTTTGGAAGCAATTAAATCAATAACCAAAAGTTAAATTTGATGTGCCATGTGTCCTTGGAGTATATGCAGTGGTTTTGCTGGCATATTCATAAGTTGAAGCGGACATCTGTGTTATTTGGATTTAAATAAAAACTAAATATTTGGTTTGGAAATGTTCACATCATTTCATACATATCTATGCTTGCAGAGAAGAGCACTGGGAGTTCCAGCCCTCAGCTGACATCTCACTAACATGCGTGACGGAGCCAGAATAACTACCAGAGTCTGAAATAGAAGCTGCTCTGTGCTCGCAATTGTCAATTTGGCCGGTTCGGAGATAGTCTGATTTATCTGCGATACAGCTGTCCATCATCCCATACAATCAGTTTTCCTTATCTTTCATCAATCTGAATTACTACAGACAGCGTCTGATGACTTGCAGCAAATCCCAGCCTAGGGCGCCCAGGGCACCCGGGTCCCCATGGTGCCGACTTGTCTCACAGTTTTCATTTCCACAATCACTGGGAGAAAACAGCGATGGCAGGCGTGATACGCTCTGTAGGTAGATCCATCAACTGCATGATCCATCATGTGCGAGTCAGTCTGTTCATCTTGTCGTATCTTGAGCCGACCCAGCAGCTATTTCAGTCTCAAGGAATTAATCAGATGGATCTACATGTCTCACCTAAACAGAGGCAACTGCACCTTCAGTGGTGATGACAGAATGCTATACCACCATATGCTGCGAGTATGAGTAATTAATTTGAAATTAACAGCGAAAGAGTAGTGAAGGCACGTCTGGGAGGGGATTATCTGCAGACTGCCTTTGCACTGGTTAGACATTGGCAGCCTCCCCTCAGTTGGATGGTTTTTCTTGTCTGATTCATCTGCTTTCTTTTGCTGTTTCAAGTCCAGCGTTTCACCAGATGCTTGTGTCATAAATAAAAGGTGGCTGCTGCCAATCAGGATCTTAACATTTCACTAATTCCTTCACTCTGCCTGTATGAAGCCCCAAACTACAAATAATTGCTTGGTTTGGCCCTTAATCTGTCATGTCATGGATCTTTAAAACTGGACCTGGAAAGGACAGTGGTACGCTTTCAGGAAGATTTTACAGATAAAGGTGTAGATCTTACCATTTAAAGCATAACAAAAAAACGTAAACAAGTATCTTTTCCAACATGGTGCCCTCAAGATTGGTAATCAAGTTCTATCATTCTATTTCAAGAACAAGACAAATTAAACAATATCGCTACCCTTTAATATGAATACATCAAATATGATGCATTTAAAAATATATATCATGCATTCAGCATAACCATTAAGCTAATGATTTATTTAACATATTGATGAGTTGAAAGATAAATGATCTGCTATATGGATTTTTCTCCATTAAAGATCAAGCAGCCAGGATTTGTGTTTGATGTGAGAAGGGGAGCCGGGAAGTAAGGCTATTTCAGAAACACATAAACAGACACGCACACGGTAAGGGATGAGAGGCAGAAAGCTAACCCAAAAGCAAACTCATCACAAGCATAACTACGGCTGCAGAAGCATATGGGTTTAAGCAGAAACGGCCAACACTAGTGGGCTAAGGTTTTCTGCCTCGTTCTCCAGGCCCCAGGCAGAGACGTTGTGACGCCTCACCACATGACCTCCATTTTACAGACATATCAATCTATAAACGACGGGCTAATTGCCAGGAACCTCGCAGCATGACCCATTAGGCTCCCGGTTCCACCCACCAACACATAGGCAGGGTGACATGACATACCAGATCGCAAAAATTGTCTATAATAAAGCCACATCACTTGAATCTTCAGCCATTTTGCACACAAATTTGTTTCTCAATCTTTTTTGCCAAAATAGCTTCAGGAAATCTCTCTCCTCACTGCATTGTTGGTATTATTTCCGCAGAAATGTTGACTGTTAACAGAAAGGAGAGAAAATCATTGCCTTGAGCCAGTCATCAATAAATCTCAACTAAATTGAGGAACAAGCAAGCCAACCCAAAAGGACTTTTAATTTGTTAAATTGTGCAAAACAGGATGTACTGGTTCACTGCAAACTCAGTGTCTGTTTGACAATTAAGCCTGAACCTCAGACTTAACGACCAACCATATGTTTTGTGCTTACAAGCATGGAGAAATCCGTTAATACGGAAAGTAATGCCGGAAACTTAAAAGGGCTTTGTTTTACAGTGTAGAACAAATATGAACAAGACAGAAGCGTGAGAAAACTCACTGTCAAAGCATTTGTTTTCATTTTAACTGTCATTCTTCCTTTTTCACATTTACACTCACACACTCATACATTCTAAACAGCCAAGTACAGGTCATTCCTTCCACATGTAGCGGATGATTTTCAAAAGCTCGCTTTCAAATGCTTCTTGACCATGGGCAGCTCTGTGCGAACCAGGCCTTCCAGCTTTGAACTGGCAATGAGCATCCAATCAGCAAACAAAAGCACACAGACAACAATCAATAAGGCATTCTCTTCTTCGCCTCAACCTACACTGCTTGCATTCTGCTATGGGAGCTCCTGCACAGTGATTGACTGCTACTCCCAACACTGCATGTGCGCTTTCTTTCGTGCCCGATTGTATTAACCTGGCATTAGTAATGATGAAGTAATGATGTCAACATATGCATTATCTGCAACAGCAGGGAAAAGTCTGACGCGAACAAAGATCTCATAATTTCACTCTTACTGAAAATAGATTTGTCTACAGGATCACAAACAACATCTGAGGCAATATAGTTATTAGTGTTATTTTGTGTTATTTAAACGCATATTCTGAAAAATTAATGATGCCTGTTGATCTGGATTCGGTTCGTAAGCCACCAAAAACATGGTGCAAGTGTGCATGTGTATTCGGTAAGATGACGATGGACGATAATAACAATAACAATACTTGGCAATTTTCCCTTGCAGTTCTGACAGCTTTCAGTTTAATGTCACTCACCACAGTGCCGGATGTCTGTGTCAAATCATCAGGTAAAATAACACCACAAATAACACCACATTAATAATATTAAATATCCATACCTATCTGCTTAAATTTGTTTAATTTTCAGAAAATATGCATCATGGCTAGTCCTGACGCTTTGGCTATGGTAACTTTTTTAAGAGCGGCTTATTTTCTACAAATGTCATTTCAGCTACATTCAGTGAGAGCCAGTCATCTCTGAATCCAAATAATTTAATAAAGATTTCCATCTCATTCCTTGTTTGATGCTATTTCTCTGCATTTGTCTCTTTCTCGTCAAGGTTTCTTCCCTTCCTGCTTCCACTTCATCATGTGTTTCCTGCTTCCCTGATTACCTGCTCTCCCCTAATGTGTTGCACCTATATCCTAATTGTCTCTTCTAGTACATAATCTCTGAATATTGTACCTCAGGCTGATTCCTGTTTGTGACTCCTCGTGTACTGTTTTTGTGTATTGGAGACTCTTTTTTTATTTGAAGTTGTGCAAAAAAAGGAAATATGAGGCTTGTGGTCAAACAGATTTTGTGAAAAAACAATCAAATTTAAAACAGTTCTGGGTCAATGGCTGTGTCCAATGTTTTGCACACATGACATGGGGCAATGCATTATTTGTGAACATTGTGTAAAGACTGAATCCAGCACTGACCAAAATGTTTTTATTTTCAATTGCCTTTATGATGCGTTCACTTGCAACTTGCGTCACATGACATGGGGTCTTTCTTGCAGGCTCTTTGAAGTCAGCTTGGTTTGTCAGCACTCCAAAAGGCAAGGCAGTGAGTAAACCAAATGACATTAAGGGAGGATGAGAAACACTCAGCGCCCTGATGACTGAAAGCTGACCTTTTCAGTGTGATGCAATTGAATCTTAGTCATCCACAGCATGACTAGTTCAAGGCTTTACAAAAGGATATATGAAGTAGCCAGCCAGTGGCAAAAAGTAGCCAAATAAGGGGGTATCGGTGCATGCTCTTGGCCACTGATTTACCTTCATGCCTTTGTTTAGATAAAAAAACTATATAATATAAATACAATACAATTTCAATCCCATATTTTATCTACCCTATGTAATTTTAAATTAAATCATGAAAAAAAAACATGATTCAAAACAATGTGCAGAATTATTCATCAAAATGTGCATGGTCAATTTTGAAAAATGCGAAAAAGTTGCAGGAACTTTTAAGCTGTGATATTACAGTGTCAGGCTGAGGCACATATAAAGTCTGTGTATATCAGAGAAGCCAGTCACTGTGACAACATTCCTTTTCTTAAGAATTGGCTTGCAATTGGACTTTGAAAGTACTTTGCTCTAAAACGAACAAAGTAAATGATCGGTTAATTAATTTTGCAAATAAATGTCAGTGTGGCGTAATTGGTAAATGCTGTGAACTTCTCTCCAACTCTGCCTAGTTGTCGATTTTCTGCCACGTGTAGAGAGTAAATTATGCTCAAAATATATTCACAATGAAAATGTTCTTTTTGAGAGAACATGCCTATATGCCTTTCTAGTGCCACAGATAAATCGATGCTGTATGACTATTTGAGTAAAATTGGAAGATTTTGTGCGCAGAGAAAGAAAACACATTGGCATTCTAGTAGAGTTTTCTCCAAAGCTGAACAGCATTATTGAGCCAAAACCATAATCAACTTTTGAATAAACCCTGGCACTGGTGAGCTGTCCCCTTAGACAAGAAACAAGGATGCACAAACACAAAAATCATCCATAACACATCACATACACGGCAATACACCAATTAACTAATTTCCTTTTTAATCTTTTGCTTCGCCTCTCTGTCACTCACACACAGATCATTCTCTCTAAAGTTGTGGATACACATGTGTACACAGTACATCCCCTAGTCCCTTACCCTAAACCTAAGTCATCACAACTTAATGGCTAACTTTTCTCCTAACCTAACCTGACCTACACACAATTCTAACCCTAAAACCAAGTCTTTACCCACAAAAAGCCCTTTGAGGTTGTGAGGATTGGCCAAAACATCCTCTCAACATCAAAATGTCCACGCAACTTTGGTTTTGAACGAACATTTGTCATCATAACCTTTAAAAAACTAGCATGTGCACACACTTGCACCACTATCCTTGTTGTAACATTGCTGTAAATTGAATGTATGTTGTTATGGACTGTTATGGACCTTTAGTTCATAGAACATCCTAACCTCACCCTTAATTCAATTCACAGCTTACCTGACCACACCTCGCATAGAGCCAACAAAAACGCACACTTCGTAAACACACTCATCACACTTGTCTATGGGAGGATTTCTGGGAGCTTGAGTCTGCAAAAAAAAAGCATCCGGTTCTCCTTTAATTACAAATCAGACCATAATCGGGGATGGAGCAACTATTTACTCTTCGCCATGGGTTATATGGGAAGTCACCATTTGAATATGATTTCTACACATGGCCTAGATTCTGCCTGCAATCAAATTCCCCTCTGCCCTGTCGAACAGCTTAGCATTGTACCATAACAATGTCAGGGAATAGGGCCCCCCCCCCAAGATCCTTATTATCTATCATCATGTTGTGCTCTATCGCTCTCTTTCCCGCTCTTTTTCTCTCTGTCAGCAAAGGCAAACACCTGGATTGTAGGAGTATGATTGAAATTCCCGGCTTTGTATTGGACAGAAAATGTTATGCGCAGCTTTAAAAACCTTTGCTGACACGCATGGTGGCCCGATAAAAGAATATACTTAACCCGTCTTTAAATGGAATAAAAGGGAACTCTGCAGCAGCCATTCTCTTCTCAGCAAACTGCTATTCAGCTTTGCAGTGGGATTTCGGGAGCAGCTTCTCCTCTGGGCTCAGTTAGGGTTTGGATTAGGAGCTCACAATGTGTGAGGCTCAGTCTGTTGAACATCTGGCTGGAGACTTGTCACCCGCTTTCATTTTCATTCTCATTTCTCTTTCGCTGAGGGAAACATTTCCTCTGCTGTACATAACAACGCACAGATCAATGTGATGTTTTATGGTGCTTATAGCATACTCAAGTTAAAACAGTTATAGTTGTTGCAGCATTCCTTGCGGTACATAAATGACCCAAACCTCCCCAGTTCCTCACTGCACTCAAAGAAAAATCATTATCAGTTGACCTGGCACTTAAACTCCAATGTAGACACAAAGAAGAATAAAACAGCGCTTGGCTGAACAGGAGTGTAAGCTGTAGACGCCTCCAAAGTGAAACCGCTCAAAGGAAAAGAGAGAGGAGGAAAGAAAGTGAAGCTGAAGGAAAAAGGCCACCGTTCCCCTTGTCTGTGTATGCTGCCCGTCCACATCTGCCACCTCGCTGAGAACATATCCTCTGGTCAATCAAAAACCAAATCAACCTTGGAATATAAGTTAATACCAGACCTCGCACTTCAGTTTCCACAGTAACACACAGGTGAAACTGAGATGCGTATTTTTTGCAGCTCGTCTGTGGGACCCAAGAGCGGCGTTTATTCCGTCACTGCGTGGACGTCATGCCTGCTGTTCTATTTAAGCTGTCAAGCATCACAACCTCAGAACAGGCCCAGACGGCTGCCTATAAGAGCTTTCTGCGGAAAGATTGACGACAGTAAACCTGGCAGAGTGTGGCCGATGCAGGCAAGCCTTTTGTGTTGCTCTCTATGTGCGAATCATTTTCTCTCATTCCACCGGAGGATCAGCAGTGGCAGATTAAATGACAGAATGAATTTCCATCAGACCATACACATTTGTTCAAGTGAATTTGTCTAACCATTCAGTGTGGAATGGCATTAATTATGCATGCTTGGTGCGGTAGACTTAAACATAATTGATATATTCAAACATTAAAATCATATTGTCAGACACTAAGCCTGTTTTGTTTTCTTTGTACTTTAGCATGCACCGTAAATAAGATTTGATGTGTAATAATGCCTCATAAAGAGGCAGTTAGTAAAATGTACACTTATATTTAATTCACCATATACTGTACATGGATGCTACTGCTTGGCCAAGGTATGATCCATTTTCAGGCTTTTAGTCGGTGGCAAGCAGTGGCTTTTGCAGATAAGCAAGCAGAACAAAGGAAGTAACTACTGCCCCACTACCCAGAACTCCACACCCCTCCCCTCCTTCTATCCAGCTGTTTACTATCCAAATGAGACTTTAGACTTTCTACTTTATTGTATCTATGATAACAACAATCCCTTCGTCTTGAGGATTTGTGAGCTGTTCATGGATGAATTTTCAATTTTCTTCAATATCATAAAAACAATTAGACTATGAAAACTCTGTGAAGTTGAAAAGATCAGCTCCAAATCAACGTGGCTACTAGATGTCTAGGGGACCATGAGATACCCCATTTGAGCTGACGAACATGTGCTACCGCTAAATGATGAATAAACAGAGCTGCTTGCCTGTTTGGATTTAATCTAGCATTTCAGTCTTTAAGTTTATTATAACCTCTCCTCAGCCAGATGCTGCCAACGATGTTGACCAATGTACTTCTAGTGTGCCTAGAGCTCATAAATAAAAGGATTGAACAAACGGGTTTGTACAACTGGATACTATTTTCACACTCTGCAACATGAGTTTTTTACAGCCTCGGAGGAAATGCATGATCAAACATCAGTTTCTTTTCAAAACAAGAACTTTTCCATTTAAATTCCTCTTTTTCAAGCAGGACTAAAATAATTGCAGTAGAGAATGCCAAAAGACTTAACACAGCTGTGTAACTCAATGTATTTGGCTATAATCCACAACCTGACTTGTTTCTATCCTATTTGATTACCCACAGGTTGAGTGCTTGCTGTTCACCACAGCCTTCTCCCTACTCGTGTATCTGTAGCAATGGGGAAGTAATATCAGCTAAATTGATATTCTGAAGACATGGAGCTACTTTCCATCATCCTGAACACAAGTGAGGAGAGATTCAGAGGGCTGAGAAATAGTGGCTTAGGAAAACATTCCTCTCTGACTCATTAGCAGGCTTCTGGATTTTGGTGTCAAAAGATCTATTTTTATCAGTACCAACACGGTGAATTGAGCTGAAAATATTCTGAGGGGTCAGGTAAGAAAAAAAAGGTCTGGTCCTTCATATCTGTTTTGTTTTTGACAAGCAAAAGGCTTCTTTGATTAGGTATTAATATTTTAGTTTGAGCCCACATAACTATTTATGTGAATGGTTCCCAGGCAGATGAGAAACAAAATATATATCAATATTGTAATTGAACTATGTACAAAAATGTTATTTAGGGGTGGGTGGATGATAAAATGAAATTTTTATTAGAACAAGTTAGACAAGGATCCGTCAAACAAATTACCAAAAGTAAAGTTTTGTGTTATGTAGATACAGTTCAACACATTAGTTATGCAAATATTACAAATGTTACTCAAAATGAATGTCTACACTTTATACATGTTTAACATATTTCAATGTGATTTAGCTATGTTTTATTGCTGGCAGCAAATTGTCAATCTCTACAGACTTATATTCCATGAGCCAAAGACAGACTGAACATCTCTGTTCAGACTAACAAGTAATTACTGGTAAAGTTTCCCAGGAAAGAAGTCTAAATAGATGAAGATTAAATGCATTTCAACTGCAATTACCTGCTTTATGACTTTCTTTTTTTATATATATATTTGTCATTCTCAAATGTCATACATACTCATACTAAAAGGTATTTATGAAAATGAGCTTTAGTTATATCAAAACAGCAGCAGATGGGAGTATGAAGTGTTATGGTCGATGCGTTGGATATTACTCAGAACTGGCACACATGGTGAGAGTAATATCGAGATAGTCAGCACATTAAGTGGGGAGAGAGAAATGGTGCCGCCCTGAGACATACTAGTCATGATTTTTTGCGCACAGTTCCGCATGATGAACATTAGATCAGCTGATCCTGCAAATGTTGACAAATGGCTGTACTGTAAATGGCTGAGCTTGGTTTTATATATTAGCCTTTGGAAATCAATATATATCTATATTTGGACACAGTTAACATGCTCACAATCAAAGCTGCATGTCAAACAATTGTAATCATGAAAACCTTATTTTTTTAAATAGGATTGAAAATGTGTTTGGATAGTGTAAACATTTACCGGTGCAAAAAACAACTTGAGCAGAATGAACTCACACCACAGAGTAGCATAAACACCCTTGCATGTGGTATATTGGACCATTGAATCCCAATTGATTAAAGAGCTATGAACCATCTGCCACCTTTTTGAAGGCTGTACAAAGATTGATGATGTTTATCATGTTCCTATAAAACTCTAGAGGTGGCTTCGGAGCCAGCTCATAACTGGCCTGTAAATCGATATCTCTATGACAGACAAGGCGAAGCTGATGGAGGCATGATTTCAGTCCAATGTGTGCACGTGTGTGTTGGTGTCTGTGTGTGTCTCTGTGTACACTTGTGCCACGGTCTGAAATAGAAGCATCTGCTACCAAGCACACCCATTCCAAGTAGGGAAATGGGTTTCCTACAAACCAAATAGGGGGCCAAAGATGAAGAGCCTAACCAAATAAATAACCAAGGGTGATTTCGCATGTGGATCAGAAAGCTTAGTTCCGGTTTGCTGAAGGTATCAGACATGTGCATAATGTGTATCACGTCATGGTTAAGACACGCAACCTCCGCTGGAAAAAATTAGCTCACTGATGCAAGCGGACAAAATAAGTAGGCTGGGCTCAACCTTAGAAACAGGAAAGGGCGAGGGGCCCGTGCATTTGGAAAAAAAAAAAAGATTGATGAAACAGCACACACTTGCACTGCATGACAATTGCCGATTCTGAGTTCATAATTCATTACCATATTTAGATTATCTGTAATTACATACTTAACTGTTCTCTACCTTGGCCCTTTAATTTCACTCCTGGTGAATCATTGTTGATTTCTCTAAAAACCTGTGTTGCCGAGATAAGAAACACAATTACTGTCTGACTTTATACATACTATAAATCTTGTCCTTATCCATTGCTACTATCTGTCTCATGTATATAAATAACCAAGGGTGATTTCGCATGTGGATCAGAAAGCTTAGTTTCGGTTTGCTGAAGGTATCAGACATGTGCATAATGTGTATCACGTCATGGTTAAGACACGCAACCTCCGCTGGTTATTGGCGGGAAAAAATTAGCTCACTGATGCAAGCGGACAAAATAAGTAGGCTGGGCTCAACCTTAGAAACAGGAAAGGGCGAGGGGCCCGTGCATTTGGAAAAAAAAAAAAGATTGATGAAACAGCACACACTTGCACTGCATGACAATTGCCGATTCTGAGTTCATAATTCATTACCATATTTAGATTATCTGTAATTACATACTTAACTGTTCTCTACCTTGGCCCTTTAATTTCACTCCTGGTGAATCATTGTTGATTTCTCTAAAAACCTGTGTTGCCGAGATAAGAAACACAATTACTGTCTGACTTTATACATACTATAAATCTTGTCCTTATCCATTGCTACTATCTGTCTCATGTATAAAATCTTTATTTATCTCTATCTCTCCTGTCCTTGCCTTTTATGAACTGCTAATGATTCAGTGAATAATAAAAAAATCTGCAGGTACAATTCTGTAACGTCAGGCTTCACTTGCCTCGTGGGCAATGTTATCTTTATACATCTGAATGTAAGCTCTGATCAGAAATCAGTTTGCACACATTTACCAACACATTTTCAGTTCAAAGATAAGATAAGAGAAAACTGACAAACATTTTCAATTGTCTGCCTTTGTGAACCCATCTCCACGTTAATAAGGAGGGTAAGTGAATAAATCCTATTGATACAATATGTATAGAAGTAAAATGATCTTTTGTGTCATAATTTGATTCAGCCCACCAACCCTAGTGCACTGTATGCTTTGATACAAACATCATTCTTTGAAATTCTATGTGAGTAAATCCTTTGACACACTGCTCTACCTTCAGATGAACTAATCTAAAGCTTTTTAGTCAATGAAAAGCCCGGCTTCCGACAGATAAATCCTGTCCTTCCGATTAAGAGATTATGTTTATGTATTTCAAATGTTCTGCATCTTAAACATGAATTACTCGCGTGTATCCTACACTCCAATACCCGACTAGACTAAACATATCTGCATGCTAATCAATCAGAGCTTGCACAATGACTTGATTATCTATCAATCTCAAGCAAATGCTAATTGCGCTCATGTTTTAAAAATGGTGACCTGTCTGCAATCTGCAAATAGAGTCTGAATTTAATGACAGCAACATCAAAATAATATCAGATCAGTTTAGGTTTTCTCTCAAAAGGCTACACTGATCTGTTCTATTTGGCATATTTTCCTATCATTCCCTGTTGAATGATTACTTCTCACTGTGCATTGACCCTGTAAAACTTTTTTTTTTTACATGAATACCGTATGAATGAAGTCCCAAAGTCGTGAAACTCTACACTACATACTTGGGGCTGATGATGCTGTGCTGATCCAAAGTGACACAGCTCAGTTTATTTAAGACGGCCACATTATTTAAAACAGTGTACTGAGTGTCCCAAACTGTTTCAATGGAAAGACTGAATACTATCAAGGATAACAAAGGTGGACCTGCCCTTCTTCCGGACCTGATTTTGCCCGACCACTACTACTACATTCTATTTGATTTGCTGGGCAAATGTGCCACCCGTGAGGCGGACAAATGTGTGTAATTTACTTTGTGTAGAACAACATCATTGACCCCATAGTCCTCACAGTCTTAGATTTAACTCCAATGCGGGCTTGGTGTCCACAAGAGCACATGGCCCTGGCCACTGATTTATTTAAGTACTTTTGTACCTGTTTAGGTATTAATATGTTGGGGCACCCCACCAGAGTGTTGCGTATATCAGAACATTACCATACTAATTGCCTCTTTCCAAAATGTAGATATTATCTCTTATTTATTTAACATCCAGCAGTATTCTGTCTTTTGTGTATGGTTACTGTGTGCGAGACAAAAATATTTATGAACAAAATCTGCTCTTTCCCTATCTGCCTGCTCCACCACCATGTCTTTGGAATGGATTTTTAGAAGACAGGAATAATATCAGGTGAAGATACAAAGCTCAGAAGCTGCACTGTCTAACATAAAGGCAGCCCACAGAGGGACTGATTCTGGATAGGGTTAATGCTGACATGCACAACAAGGGAATGGTGACCTAAAAGTGCAGTTTTGTAGCATTTCACAAAAAAGGATTGCGTTCGCTAATGTCACGTTAAAAAAAAATATATATTTTCTGAGCTAAGCATGTGCAGTGCAAGCTTAATTACATAATGTTAATATAGTCACTCAGTTTTAACAAAGGCCACACAAAAAATGATTTATGATTTCGCAGCCAAAGGAATAGGCAACTCATCAATGGAGCAAATGGAGAATATACTTCACAGCTAGTTAATGGGTTGCAGAAAACGAGCGTTTTTTCTACTTTTCTATTTCAATAATTCAAACCCAGCTTTATTTAAATGTTATTACCTCTAAGTCCTTTTCGGCAGCAATTTCTCCTTCCTGTGATTTCATTAGTCAATAAAAAGGAAGTAAACTCAGCTCACCAACTCAAATGTCCAATCAGGATTCAATTGTAAATACGAATTTTGAATGTTCTTTTGAATGACAGTGTAAATATTGTTAATGAAAACCATACCTCAATCAAACATCCATGTTAGTCAGCTTTAAAGAAGAAATCAAAATGTAACAAGCTCCACTGCAGCTTGCCTTTTAAATGTGCTACGACTGATGTGTGTCAAAAAAAAGACAGCTTCATGTACTCACTGTACTGTACCATAATCTTTGTATCACAATGCATGACAGATTGCACTTGCTAGCTCCGGGCTCTGTTATTAGACTTTTATGACCATGATCGCTTCAAACCCCACAGTGTGCCATCTCCACTCGATGGCGCTACATTTTCACTGTCAACAGTCTGCTTTTCACTGTTCTCATTATTACCAATGCCAAGTATGGTACACTGGACAGTGAGGGGAAATTTAAATGTCCATAGACTCAATGTGGCGAGATTAAACGTGTTAACGTAAACGAGTTTTGCTGCTAGTTCTGCAACAAGGAGGAAAATGGCATTTAGCTGGGGCCACAGAAATATCCCGCAGTTTCATTTGGATGTTCAATGCAACGGTGTTTGTATGTAAAAGAGCCTTGTGTCATAATTGCACCTTTCAGGTGGGTTAAATATTGGAAGCGTATGTGCTGTTTTTTGTCCCCCGAAAAGAACAACTAGTAATGATGCATTAGTTGATATTAAGGTTCACTGCTTATTTATGTATTTTGGAAGAGTTTTAAGCATCAAATATCGGCCAATTTCTATTTCCTATGAAAGGCAAAGTTCAAAGCAGGGCTTGCGTACTTTCCCTTTAACATTTATATCAAAGCTAAGATGTGTGTTTGATTCATGTTTGCCTCTTTAAACATGTACAGAAGGCCACTTTCCTCAGGTGATGTGACAGATGGAAACCGCTCATCACTTCACTTTCATCTCGAATTTTTTAGCGCTGGATTAAAAAAACGATCATAAGCTGCGAGAAAGCAAATACTGTACATATGCTCATTATATGGCACAGTAAAAACAAATGGGGTTGATTCGTACATGTGTGATGGAAATAATGAGATTCCAACATCACACAACATGAGTTACTGTTGATTGATTTACTATTACTGTACTGTGATATATTAGAGAGACTGTAAAAGGACACAAATAGTCATTTACTGTTGATATGTTAAGCCTTTTTTTAGGAAACAAACTAACCCATTCCCTAGATGTTTATGGCTGTCAGTTTAAACGCCTCAGAGATACCAAAACTGCAATACGTGTTTTGAAATTATTCATATTTTATCGGGAGAGCACAATTTAGAATTGAAGTAACCAAGAAAAATATATAGGAAAAGAAAGTGGGGGGTTAGAGGCTGCCTGTGTGTACACGGGAACTGAATGCATGTCATGATATTTATTGTCCAGTCACCAAAACTGGCCGCATAGTGGCTCAGTCATTACCCAAGACACCTAAGACATGAGATAACTAAACAATTGGATGTGGATCTGGTAAACTGGCAGAGGTAGCTTATAAGGTTACCATAGGTTTTACGGTTGCTTTGGTTAGTATGTTCATGTACACATGGAAATGTAGGAAAAATAGGAATACTCAATAGGAATACAATCTTGCGTGCTCGCATCCAAACAAGAAAAAATATGCAGGGGGGATAATTAATGATGTGGCTCTTCGACAGTTAATAACCTAAGAGGCTGATAATCTAATAATTTACATGACAAATTACTTAAATTACAAGATCCCAAAGTGCAGTTGTAGCTATTCGAGTTTTTGACAATATTAGTACTTCTTGCACTTTCCTTTTTGGAACTTTAAGAACTACAGAGTAATTACAGTTATACAACTAAACCATAAGTGTGTTTGTGTTTTCTCCTAGCTCCATTGTTGCTACCTCACAGCAAAACATTAGAACTGGCAAAGTATTGCACAACAATAACCATAACTATTATAAAACACACTCACACACTCATACTGGTAGTGGAACAGATTTACATAATGCTCTCTGGGAAATATGAAGACTGAGAAATGATTATCTGCGCTAGCACCATGTTAACGTCAACGTGACGTTTTTTGAGTTGGCCCTAGTGCCCTCTGATAAGTTGAGGTGTGTAAACATGCAAAATCGGTGCCCCAGGCTAAGGAAGAAAACAGAAAAGAAAAGAAATTGGGCTCAATATTGAATGGATTTTGCTCGTGACTCCAGCAAATCACTTGAGCTGTAATTGTCAAGCCAGAGTGTCATACTTGCTCATGTCAGATATTATTTTACCCACTTCCAAATCTGTCATTTACAATCTGCAAAGAATTTTCCCAACAAATTGTGCTCAGATGGTCATTGGCTATTATCTGTCACCAGCCAAACCTACTCAGATTATATTCCTTCAGTTTATCATGTGAATGAAAACCTAATTTGGAAGAAAGTAAGACTTTGGAATGACTGTGCATTTATTGGGTCAAAAGGAGTCCTGATAGAGCAATTTCTCATCGGCTCACACGGACAGACACACAAAAGAATCCTTTCCTCAGCTGGGGTTTTGGTCAGTGATCCTGACAGGGGCTCTCATTCACCGTCTTTTATATTGAGTTTCAAAATGTCTGCTCTCTTCTCTTCATTGATTTGAAGGTTAGCCACCTGTGCTTGTCAGGTGAGTTAACTTCAGCAATTTGCTACTGGTCAAGTTGACTCCACATCCGAGTACTGACATTCTTGATAGAATCGGTACGCTGCCCTACGTGTTCCTCTAAGATTCTTTATCTTTGACAACGCTGACAAATTACCTTTGAGTGAGAAAGGATTTTTTTTGTGGTTTCAGAAAAGTGAATTTTGTGTAGCTATCGGTATTATATACTATGTCTAACGAGGAAGAAGTAGCCGGAAAGAACCTGTAAAAGAATAAGAAGGGCATGTTTGAGGACTTGTCAAAGAACCCTGCTGGGAGGGTGAAAGGGATTACCAAGTGAGGTTACAAGGCTATATAATAAGGTAGTTGTTTACCTGACTGAAACAAGCAATTAAAGAGTGTGTCTTTCAGTACAGAAAGATTCCCTCCTGGGAAACCTTAGACAGCCCCTACAGGGAGGCTGATTCCTGGTACGAATAGCTTTATGAGCCAAATCCAACTAGAGCAAAACATGGAGCCAAAACTACTGATTAAAAATGATGCAGAAAGAGAAAGGTCGTGAAAGAGGAAGCTGTAATAAAGGGATAAACTGGAAGACAAAAATAGCTACCGCTGAGCAGTGTGAGATGTTTACGTCAAACTTCTGTAAAATATGTCAGGTTTGTACCGGAATGTCCCATGGTATTATTATGTTGCTTTGGCGTCCTCATTTCATTTTAAACAAGTTGACGAAAGTGCACTTTATTTTAGTTTGACGACATATGATTAGAAGCAAGCAGAACACATGTGACACTGTCTGGACTAGTGCTTTAGGTGGGAGACGCACCTCCAACCAGAAGGTCACATGTTCATGTACCAAGTACCATGTCGGGGCAAAGAAAACTTGATGGATGAAGAGGCAAACCCTACACGCTACACAAGAGACTTCGCCCAATGCCCATGATGCCCAATACCCCCCCAGTACCTAGCCTACCTGGTCTGTGTTAAAAAGGTGAAATCCACCAGACTCAACATTGAAACATTAGTGTACCAGGACCATGGCTAACTTGTACATTTCGAAATTTTGAGTAAAAACCAAAACTGGGCCTAGTGCCATGTATAAATCACAGGCTGCTTATGGGCTGCAACAGGAATGATGCCTAAAAGAACACGTAATCTAACCTAAGAAAAAAATGCCTCACCTTTTGATATTTATTTCACAGCCTTTATTTTTGATTTCTTGGATTCTGGATGTTAACTACCCTTTTTTATTAATTGCTTGATCAATGTAACCTTTCTACTTTTTATCACATCGGGGTGAAAGGAGGGGTTTTTATAGCTCATCTTTAACCCTCAACTTAATTTTTTTCTAGCACTTTTTACCGAGTGATCATTATAGTCTATATCTTACTCATGGCTCATTGCACTTCAAGCCAACCATTAGGCTTGGTCTGACAGTAAAAGAGGGAACAGTAAAGGTTATATAGTAGCCTACGCAGAGAAATTAATTAGATCCTGTCAGGCTATTATTAAGAGCAGGTTATCTTCCCTCCCACAAACTGCGAAAGTGTGAATCCTATTGAAATGCGCCAGGACACGTTGGCAGGAGAAAAGAAGGGTAACATCCAATGGGGTCCGCAACCTGGTCAAAATTGGCTCACACAAGGGCTCACACAATCAGCTAACAAGGCTCTTTCCGAGCAAATTGATAGTTTGATTGGCTCAAATTTCTGGTAAAACAACACAAAATTTGGCAAATTTAAGAAAGCATATAATACATCCCCTGGGGACATTTACCACACTTAAAAGCTAAAAATATTGGTGACATAGACCAATTATGATCAGATGAATTCAGGTTCTTAAAGACAACACAGGCCAGGCTATATATTTTATTAGATGAGTTTCCCCCCATAAAACCAACCTTGTCTGTGTCTCCCACAAACCCCACAATGCTTTAAAGTCTAGTTACTATTGATTTGGCCCCTACAAAGAAATACAAAGATGTGAATCATATATATGTAGGTCAAACTCAAGACCAACCTCCTCAATTATGTATTACCTTCTCTCATGAGTTGTGTTTGGAACTATAGATTCTTCTCACACAAACTCTCAGAGAGAAGAGTGCACACGTATTGTAGAGAGACACCATCAGTTTGTAATAAGTAGCCTGAAGGCAGGTATTAACTTCCGTCCCAGTTAATGTAAGGCACTGATTAAATAGGTTAGATCAAGATTCAACATTAAAACACCAATGTACCAGTACCATGAATTTGCCAATACATTTCGAAAATTTGAGTAAAAATAAAAACTAAAACTGGGCCTCGTGCCATGTATAAACATACTGTAGCTACAACACTATGTTAGATTAATGTTAAATGTTCAATTTGTGGGATAAACATTCTCTAATCCAGGGGTCTTCAATGTTTTTCAGGCCAAGGACCCCCAAACTGACCCCCTACTATGGATTTTCAAAAATATAGTGTTTTGTATTAAACTGGGCCTAGTGTCATATTTCAACATAGCTACAACAATATGTTGGATTCATGTTAATATGTATTTAAAGACATTTAAATGTGTGTAAAAAAATGTTAAATATATTTTTACCTCCGCGGACCCCCTAGGTGTCGGAGACCCATGTTGAACACCTGCATTAAAGTGTTTCAGTTTTATTTTGTGCACCCAACGGAAAATAATTTTGGAGATTTTTGTGAGGTTAAAATATCAGAAAATGTGCTACTTTATGTTAAGACACTTCTGTTACCACATGCTGAGCTTTCCACTGCTGGGCCAAATCATCAGTTTGCATCAGACAGTGAAACAGCTTCCCAGTTTGCCAGTCAAAGGAAGTTGTTTATCTAAACAGAGATTGTGGCAGGTACCAGGAAGAAAGCTCACAGCCTTTATTATCAGGGGACAATTTTCTTCCAAAAGAAAGACAGAGGTCTGGTTCAGGTCAACCATTTCTGATAAACAAGAAAACCATTCGGCTAAATTAGCTTTATTGATTTTCCAAAGTTAACGAGAGTATGTCAGAAATGTTTTACAGTAGCTTCTTGTTTTTTTTCCCCATTTGTTATTGTGGCTTTGGCATCTCAAGAATTTAGCTTGATGAGAAGGTGGCAGAACTCCACGGGTTGGAAGAGTGGCTCAATTTCAGTTTCTTGACACTTGCACAGGGGTTCATTTAGCAGATGTCACTTCAATACAGTTTACTTTAGATCCAACAAACTGCTCTGAATAAACTCACCTGGCTGATTGATTTTGAGGCCTGATCGTGACCACTTAAACTGGGGCAGAAACAGGTTGAAACTTTGCAAAGGGACTGCATTATGTTTTTCTTTCGGATTCAACCCCATTTTTGTTATCCTTCCGTACACAGGTCCCTTTAAAATCCTTTCGAATCTCTTTCGACACAAAAGCTGGTATCAAAGCTTCCAAGCACTCTCCTCTTCTCTAACAATCACCAACAACGTGTCCTTGACCGAGAAAGTGAACTCCTGACTGCTCCTCTGCTACTCAGTGGCCGGCAACAGAGGCCTGCAGCTGCACACGGCATCTCCTAAATGTGAATGGATCTAACTGCGTATGTGAAATAGGGTGTTGTAATGCTGTTGTGCTGTTCAAAAAGTGAAAGCATTTTCATTTGACTTTTGTTGAAAAAAGCCAAGAAATTCATATTATTTGATACAAACAAACCGAAAATATATTATTATTACATGACAATTACATTGAGCCAACATATTTTTTGTGAAATTTGCAGATATGATGCAGATAGAAATGCAGATATTATTCCTGATCAATATAAATATTTAATATATTTGATATTTGCACAAATACAGAACATGATTCCCAAATGTGATTAACAAAGGAGAAAGGGGATCAATGTGAAGCAAATCAATTCATTGCAGTGACTGGTTTCAACCACTTATTTGTCTAATGTGCTATGACATTCCTCCCAGATGACTCCAAGTCAGGTTTATCCATATTAATGAGCAACATCAACTGGCAGACTGAGATGAATTCCCTCCTTCCTTCCTTGTCCTCAGACAGTGAAATCTCGTTGCAATGATACATCAAGGGCACTAATCGATTTTCAGCATGCCTAAACCAGCCGTGCCAAAAGTGTGTGCATCATAAATTGTCATATCAATCAGAAATGCAGGGAGCGTGGCCCATAGTTACATAGGGATGATGTATGTCCCCAGAAAGGATGTCCACGCTCAGAAGACTGTTTCCTTGGTTTGAATGGATGTCGTAATATTTAACATAAAATAGACATTCCGACTTTAAGTCTTCTGTCAGTATGTAGAGATGGTTCAAGAAGTCTTACAAAATGTATGATGAGAAAGCCTTTCCAGTATGAACGTCAACATGCCATCGGAAAGAAGAAAGCTAAAGTTTCACTGGTCTGTACTACCGATTAAAGGCAAATGAGGGCATCGCAAATGGTCTTAGATTATAATACTATAGTCACTAATCTGCACATAATCGCTGTTAAGCAATGTCTGGTACATGACTGACATTTTCATGGGAAGTCTTTCATTGCGATGAGCTCATGAGCTGAGGCTAGCGGCCAAGTCCCATTAAAAGCCATATTTGCGACATTCTGCTCCAAAGTGCCAACTGTTGCTGCTCGGTTTATGTTGACGTTGTTCCACCAGGATTAGTTAAGTCTCATCACGGGCGCTGCCCCTACAGAGTACGCAGAAGAGGAATGACGATATTATGTCAGCCCTATTCCTTCATTCTAATTATAGCTCTGTGGCACTATCCTTGAAGCGGCATTGGCCACGGATCAGAATCAATAGGAGGCACTTTTCGCTGCCATATTCTTCCATTAGGGGGATCTGTTTAGTTCAAGGACCGACGTCTGGGATCCAAGACCTGAGGAGAGGTGGGAGAATTAGAAACGATTTGTCTGCTCACGGGAGGCCAGTACTTTGTGTTGACAGATGGTCAGAGCGGTCTAATTTTCTGAAGTGTGGGAGATCTTGCAGATAAAGAGCAAGGCATACCAGATTTCAAGTGCCACTTTAATGCTCACCAACAGTGCGTCAAATCATATGAAAATGCCTAAATTTGAAACGCCTGCAGTGAGGAAAATGTTATTTGCAGCTTGCCAACGATCTGCAACAAGTGACAGTGCCCTAAACTGCAATACTCTGGTGGCTACAGAAAGTAGTACTTTTCGCTATTTAGTTTCCATTTCTGCCATGAATTTGATATGCCCCCAACTTATCTGACATGAAAGTCTCTAGTCATGCTGCAGTCAAAAGGCTCATGGCACTCATAAGCTTACACAGTATTACCTATTTTAGTGGTACCCTCATCACCTTGAGAGAAGGCCCTCATTTTTCAGCCCTTAAAACAGAAATAATTGACATTAAATGGACAAATAACAGCGATTAAAATAGGAAACAAGCTCATGAGCAAACTTCCCCCCTCCTCGTAATCACCATGATATATTAAATGTTACCATTTATTCTAGATAGGCGAGTAATTAAGCTATTCCAGTCAGTCATTAACGGATCTTAAAAGACTTATCTTCACATAACACATGGCAAATATTGAAATAAACGGCCAGCCTTAAGGTTTTGAGAAGATGACTTTTAGTTAATTATTTTGGAAATGTATTCATATCGCTGCACTGAAGTTTAACCAGATCCAGAAACAGTTGTTTTTGTGGAAGTGGAAGGCTATTGACAGACAGATTGGGAGATTCCACCACAAGGACCGAGACTAATGTCTACCATGTTGTAGTTTAACTGAAACAGATTCCACTATAGCTTGATTGTACTGTGGCAATCTTTATGCTGGTATGAGATTCATTATTGCTTCCATTCAGCCATTCACTGCTCTACAATGTTCGAAAAAAGCAGACTGAATAAGGGAATGAGGATACTGGATGTCCTATTGTATCCTACTGTCCTGCTGTTTGAAACAAGCAATTGCTATTTGCATTCACTGTGTATATGTTACCCTCATTCTCTTTAGGTTGCTTTAATTATTATCACTGGTTATTTAGACATCAGGATTCTTCAGTAGATCCTAAAACTGACTATTTCATGAAATATCTGTATCTGTCAATCGCTTCAATTTATTAGACATTTTTGTTGCCATCAGGTTTGATTTCAGTGCCAAACTTACACAATCGAGGGAATAATTAGTCACGTCACTCTGTAAACCCTGAAATCCCACAAGAGCTTTTGACAGCAGTCAAAAGAAATGCTCTGCTAATTTATGCCGCACTTTTAGCAGGAAAGTCAACAAAATGGAGGACACATTATACATTTGGATGAGCAACACAGGCTTAAGCAATGCAGAAAGATGTTGAGGGAAATGACCTTATAAGACCAAGGTGAACTTCATTGTGCCTCTATACCAAAACAAGATGAACTGCATTGAACTGTATGAAAATGGATTGTTGTATGGCACAACAGACTCCTACTTTTCTATTCTTCTATTAGAAATATTGTTATTTCATTATAATGAAACAATCATTTTAATGAGAACAGCTACCCACTGAAATATAATTACAACCCCTTACCACTACACAATATTTCAAACAGAAAAGGCATCTTTTTGAGCCTACAGAATCAGTATTGGGTCTTTTATCCTAAGAGTGAGATGAGTAAGAGGGATCAGGATGCTCTTAAACAAGGCGAAAGAGAGAGGTCAGGGAGTGAGCGCAGTGGAGCACAAATTGTCTGGCAGAAATGTGGCATGAATAGAGGGTATTGCTGATGAGTATTGATGATCAGAAAGGTGCAGCCAAACATGCACCGATAGGGGACAGTAAAGACAGGCTGTAATGGATGTGGCCCGCTCCAAGAAGTAGAAGACCTGGTAGAGCTGCAGCACGGAGCGTAGGTTTCTGGATATTAAAAATTAATGACTATCTCAGTGATTTACGACAACATAAAGATGCTGAAACCCAGCCTGTGCAAGATGGGTGTCTATAGAAATGCTAGAAGAAGAGTGATGCAACCCTGACGGTCTTCTCGCAATCCAAACCCACATCCTCAGGTGAGTATCCAGCAGGTAACCAACAGGACATTATTCTGCTGATGTCATTTAAAAATACTGTGACCACTGGGGTTGACAAACCTAAGGCATTGCATAGAACGATAGAACCGTTAACCTGACTGTATTAAATAACCCTCATTGCTATCCTATTTATCACATTTAACCACTGAACTCAATTCCTGGGGCGTAAACCTTTTTTTAGAAAAATACTTTTGCTGAATAGATGTTACGAGGAGACTGGCATATCTAAATTGGATGGAAATACAGATTTTTTTACTCGTACCAAACTGGGGTGGCATTCAGTAGAGAATTTACCTTAACTAAGCAACAAAGCCTAAGCCAAGGACAAATTGTTTCGGCAATGTTTGTGTAATCATGTTAACACACCAGGAAACAAAAAAAACAACATTTATTACACACTTGAAAACATTACCTCCTTGGTAGAGGTTATAATTTCCTTACTATCAATATTCACTAATTAGGAGGTTATTGAGGAGAAACTCTTAGTTAGTTGTCTGGAATATCTTAAATAATAGAATATTAATTAGTGCTTAATGAATAATAAAGAGACACTATGCTCCATTATATGCATGCTAATATACATGATAATATATGATTTAGAATTATTCATTTCTGATAACAAGATTAATGTATGTGAAAATTAGACATTAATTTCATCAGACTGGCTAATTTTTATATAACTGCTCAACATATTTTCACTTTTCAGTAAGTGAAGTAAGTGAATTCATCTTGTTCTATCCTTTGGTTGATTTGCATTCTGTATTGAGCAGATTATTAAAAAAAAAACAGCCTTGAGCAGAGAGGGAAAATGTGGGCTTGTTTTGTTCAGAATGGGTGGTTTTCTGAAAGGTTCTGGCTCAAAGGATGTGCCATTATCAGATCATGAACACAGATATTCTCACTATGTCCATTCCCATTTTCCTACCCACCTCCCTTTGTGAGTTGTCCCTGTCTACACACAAGCCAGATATAATCATTTAGTTGTTCCTGACTCCTTATTATCACAGTTGGGGGTATTGCAGGGGTTCGGGTCAATGTCGGAAACACAATTAAAGAGAGAAACAGTAGCTTGTTAGCTGCAGCTTGCCATGATGATAAATTAATCATAAAAAGGGCGAAGGGAAGAGTAGCAGGTGTTGTGTGCGGGCTATGATCTCACAAATGTTTCACTTCAGGCGGAGAGTTTCCAAAAAAAGTCCTTGTTGTAAGCAAAAGAATGAGCAGTATGCGTTAAAAGCAAAACACTTATCCTGAGCTTCTTGCAAGGAATCCGTCAAAGCATTAAGGATGTAATGACACTTGCTACGGAATAACAGGCACAATGGTTTAACACATTCCTCTAAAAAGGCTGCAATTAAAAGTGGGCATTTGTTTTATTACCTTTGACTTGAATAGTTATTCAATCAGAACACCCTGCATATCACCACCAAACAACTTGAGTGTAAGTGCTGAGTGCATTTACAATTAAACCGGAGCTTGATATAATACATACCTGCTCAAGCGTTGCTTGCCTCACCTCTAAGTCAAATTAAAATAATTCTGGGTTTGAAATTGATAAGATGTGAATGTATTAAATGCAAATTCGGAATTGCATTTCAGGGACCAACTGTCAAAGTCTGAGTATGAAAATAAAAGTGGACAACAAGAATATTGAATATATGAATATTCATCTGCAATTGATCTAACTTCATCTCGGATTCATATCAAGGCTTCTCAGCACTTTATAAAGTGAAGTGAAGTTGCTCATGTTGTGGTATGTTTTTACTCCTGGATAAAGGAGAATAACTGCGACTTGGAAAGTACAATCTGACATATGCACAGTAAACAAAACTCTGCGTGTTACCATGATGGCGACGTCAGCCAAGGGTTGCGTTAGGGTTCCTGTGCGTGCCTCTAGATACTGTGCCTTACACTGAAATTAAATAATGGTTGTTTCTAGTATAGCAATCAATCAGCTAGACTGTGCAGAATAAATCATTTAGAGCTGTCTGATTCTCTCTTTTGAAAATCGCTCCACGCGTTTGAATGAGAATTCTCATTAGTCATGTGGACCGGATTTAATTTAATCCAGGAGCATAAACATAATCACAGCATTAGCAACATCATTTCACTGTATAAGGTGCTGAGAAGCCTAGATATGAAACTGACATGAAGTCAGATCAATTGCAGATGAATGTTGTCCGAAATAAAGTCCAATTTTTGGTGTGACTATGCCTTTGCCCTGACAGGCCTGCTCTCACTTGACACTTGGCTCTCGACGCTCTGGTTTCCAAGGTTAAGGCAGCACCTTTCCCATCTCAGTTGCTAATCTGTCCACCTGGGTGAATGAGCCACAGTGAGCCCTACTATGAAGGGCCTGTCAGTGACAGAGCTGCCAAATGGTATCAGTGGCATCGGGGGAAGGAGCAGCCATCAATTGATACTGACCTGTCCTACAACACATCAGAGTGCAACACATCACGGCTCCTCGTGAGGGAGGTCGCAGCTTTCAATAATTTCATAATCATGGTTCAGAAGGCAACCAGGTTTGTCAATCTTTTCTTGTGGCAACTGCATGTCAGGGTTGAGCCTGGATGAGGACAGCGATAATGAAGCTCATCACTTGCTGGTGAAAATAAACGGCTGGTGTCACAATGTGTCATCAAGGTGTTTGTCCCCAGACACAGGTCAGTCATTGAGTTAGCAGTGTCGAGGACTGCAGTGTGTCAGACGCAGTGGGGAATAAAAATATGGCAAAAATCATAAAAACTATTCAAAGGTGATTCAAAAAAAATCTCTACAGGGATCATCTTCCATTAAAAGCACTGGGAATATTTGATCATAGATGTAATACCAAAAATTATTCAGTGACTGCTTTGAATGTGTGTCTATACGTGATCATTAATTCTTAAAATAAAAATAATTAAAATCTTCCTCGTTTAAATTATGTGTTGATCAGAGACAAAGAGGACTGACTGCTTTTTTTTTATTTATTCCAATATATTGTACATTCCCCTACATATCACACTTTTCAAGGTGCTATTAAAAGCTGCTTGTGTACATGAGGACATGATTATTTCAAATCACAGATCAGTTACAATTTACAGCCATCCTATGTATATGCGTTAAAAATAAAATGGATGATTAATGCTGCTGTACATTAATGGATGATGAGAGAAACACCCCCTCCATGTGCATTAACACCTGCGGTAAAGTGTTTCTCTGGCTTCTCACAACCGTCGGAGGTTGTTAATTGAGCATATTTTCAAAAGTAAGATTAGTGTACCTGTATGGTGATTCATTTAATTCATCTAAATCAATCAACACTCTTTATACCCTCCATCCACTGGCAACACAGCAAGTAGGAATGCACTATTCTGTTCACTGACAAAAACAATCAGGTCTGTTAATAATAACAACACAAATATGTTGATGACTTATTGCTGCCGAATATTACAAGTGATTCAAATTGAAATACACTGTATTCTGTCACCATTGCTTCAAATCTGTATCATCCATCCTCCCACCATTCACGACATTGCAATCAACACATTTATTCATGTTATTAAAACATACAAACGTGTCAATTTGTAACAGTAAGCTTCTTATGTCAATAGTCTATATCTGTCTTGTGATACCGTATACCATTTCATGTTAAAATGTCAAACATTCTTACGTTGTTATGAAACATGAATGCATCAGGCAGATCAATGAATATGGTTCATTTAAAGGATTCAATTAATTTTAAGCTTGGTTTGAGATATGGCTAAGTCTGCTGTTATAGAGCACTGTGGATGATATTGTGGATATGAGGATATGAATACTAGGGTAGAAGGAGCCAGACCCTCTGGAGGTAGTGTTATTATCTTATCGATCAGGTGGATGCCTGAGATGGCTCCATAGAAGAACTTAATCAGATCATGAAGATAAGCTACATTCATCGACCTGTCCATTTTCTGCAAACATTTCATTATTCAAAGAATATAACAAGATGGATATCAGACTGTTTTTAAAAGGAATATTTACCATCTTGTCATAATAACACAAACATATCAGTGTACATACTCAGGTTCCAAGTGCCCTCATGAGCATGAGCATTTGAACAGAAATGTATATAAACTGTATAATGAATGGTTAAGTGTCTTTTCTTGTATCACGTATTGCTATACTATATTTCAGTGCTTCAAATGACTCGCCAGCCACAAAAAATGACTCAGACGCAACAATTGTTCAATAAAAACATGTTTCCATGATCACATGAATGTTGTAGTCTCCTTCTCCTAACAGCATTTAACCTGTGACAAGCCCTTGTGAATAGGCTCAGGGTGCATTCGATCATCATTAGCCCAGACTGAGAAAGCTATCAATCTTTGAATTGGTACTGTACCGGGGACTTGGAATAATTGCCTTAGGAATGTGTTGCAAGCATGGTACTGTGAAAAGATGTCTTCCACATGTCAATAATGTCAATAACATTTGAGGCATGTTTAATGCTGGTTCAAAAAACAACCATTAGAATTTGTTTGCAAATTGCAGCGGTGCCTTGGTAGTTTCGCTGGCACTGCAATTTCATCCATAAGATTTTATTCACTAGTCCTCGCGCCCCTGGCCCACCTGCCTGAGTCACAGTCTCCCCAGCATGCTGCCCTTACAGGCCTCCGCTTAACTCAGGTGATGAGGGAGTTAGAGAGGCCGCTCACAGGTCCTCACAGCACCAGCCTCAGGGTGCAGCAGGCTGTCACATGTGTGGACAATGCTATCATATACCCGCAACACGGGGCCTTATTCCCACCCGCAGTGGCTGAGAAACAGGATGAGAATGATGTTCTTTGATTTCTCTGGTGCTTTCAACACCATCCAGCCCCCCACCCCTTAGGGTAAAGCTCAAAGCAATGCAGGAGGAGAGCAAGGTGTTCTGGATTATGGACTGCCTGGCTCTATGACAGGCAACAGTTCATCCTCCTCCAGGACAGCCTATTGGATACACTGTGGAGGAGCACAGGGGCGCCTCAGGTGACTGCAATGTCATCTATGAGTTCATTCTCCACACCTCTCCTTTTAAAAGATTCAAGCCTTGGTGACTTGGCGACTGCATGACTTCTTTGATGCAGCTCAACATCAGCAGGACAAAGAAGCAAAAAGTGGATTTCCGCCTGTCACCATTCACGACGAGAAGAGTGAAATGGATGTTTCAAGGGATCCAGCTGATTACTTAACAGGCTTCTCATTATCAGTGGAGGCCAGAACACCATTTGCAATAGCTGAGGCACAAATCACAAACTGTTGAGGGGGACCAGCTGAACTGAGCAGTGGGGAGAAGATTAAAGCCAAACTGATCTTCATCTTGGACAACACTTCCCACCTCCTCCGTGGCGACCTGGCACAGTGACAGCTGCTGATCACTTCCCGCCTCATCTGCCAGAGGTGCGACAGCAAACTGTTTAGCTGCTCCTCTTTGTCAACAGTCATCAGACTGTGCAATAATTCTTGTCCAAATACATCCGATCTCAGCCGGCATGGAGCCAGCTGAACTCTACTGCCCTGCTCTGACAGCATGAGGTACTACGCACAATAGGAACAATACTCTTCAAACTAGAAATGACCATATGTGCTGCCATTGCTCCATCATAATATAGTAAGCAAAGAAGCGTGCCATTAACACCCGTAACACTGTGCAGATGTGACACTTGTTTTGTAAATGTTGAAAATCATGGCTTCTCACGTTAATTTAACCCCAAATATGTGAATGCATTTCCTTTGAACTATGTGTCATGCTTAGTGTCATTTTTTGGGGGGAATTTCCCCTTATTTATTTTCATTACTTGTGCTGCTGCAGCAACCTAATGCAATAATCAAAACCGTTTCCCCTTCTCTTCTAAAAGACTATGATGAATAGGATCCTTAAAACGTTTACCAAGTATATCACATGACGTTCAGCTGAATTTAATTAGGTGTATGTGTGGCTCTGTGTGTTTGTTTGGCTGGGAGGGCGGGTGGTTGTAAACCAAATCTCACAGGGATTCAGCATTTCTATCACCAGGACAGCTTTGCTGTTATGGAATAAAATGATATTATAAAAAATAAACCCACCATGCGAAACATTTATAAATGCAAATAAGCATAATAACAGAGAGGATATACAGGGCAATAATTGTATTTGACGAAGAACTCCAGCCAATGCAGGAATATTTTTAAAACTGTATGATCAAGGTGAGATGAGGCTATTGTAAAACCCTGCTCTAAATTCCCAGTGGGAATAACAACATAGTGATGGTATAACTGCAACCAGAGGTTCCACTGTTAAAAAAAAACACTCCATCCATGCTTCCAAACATTTCGTCAAGTGCATTTGCAAAAAAAAGCGCAGCCCAGAAAATAAAAGTGATAATTGCATTTGTATTACACAAGCAGATCAATGTGTAGCCAACTCACAGCTCCTAATGCTGAATTTCAATATCTCAGCAGTGTGCATCCGAAACAAGATGTTAACCAACCGGATCAATAACATTCAAGGGCAATGAGCAGGATATGCTTACCCCCGACTCCTGCACCTTGTGCACGCGTCACATAACTTGCAAATGACAAGCACGCACATATAATCCATCAACAAAGTAGGACACGTGCGTGGGTATTTATGCATTACTGTAACCTTTTACTTTTCAATTTTCACTACATTGGCACGTTCGGTCGAAGAAAGAAAGTGTGTCCTCACGCGCACAAGAGGCTAATTCTTGTATTGTTGTCATCAGTTAGGAGGACTTACTTCAAGACGGCGCTGTCCCCCTGTCTCACGGTGATGTTGTCCTTTAATACAGAATCCCCGCTCCTGGCTGGCACTCCTGCGGGTACAAGGAATAACAATTTAAGTCCGAGGACGACAAGGCATTTCCCAGACACCGCCAAATGCTCACAGATCCCCATGTTTTTGTCTCCTTCTTTCACTGCGCAACTTCCAGGAAAAAACTTGAACCGTCTGATTATATTCCTTTTTTTCCTTCTTCTTCTTCCTATTTATGCTTCGAGCTGCGCAAATTCCACACACCGAGATGCAAGGCGAGCAGCTGCCGGTTGCGCTCCAAATAAACGGGCTTGTTACGGAATAAGAGTCCGTGTTGACGGAGGCAGCGGCAGAGGATGCGCGTGTGTGTATGCGCGCGTGTGAAGTAGGAGGATGGGGAGGGGGTGATCCTCTAGGAAACTGACTTCGGAGGACAAATGCACACCGCCGTGAAATGGATGCTCCCAGAGCAGCCCCTGCACGTGCCTCCCTCCCTCGGGGTTCTCTCTCTTTTTTTTTTTTTATTCGGTCTGGTCGGAGCATTTAAAGAATGTCCATTAGGTTTTGGCTTGTAGTTCCTGAAGTACCGTCTTCCACCGCCACCATCATCCATTACCCCTCCCCTGTTTTAATGGCCAAGTACAGCATCACTTGTCATGTGCCTTTAGAGGTGAACGTTTGGTCAGAGCCACAGGGGATGGGGTTGATCTCTACCAGACTTGGACATTTGGGACCATATGTGCAGGTTAAGGTTAGGTTCAGTTGGTAATTATGGACAGGTTAACGGGAATTAACCAGGTTTAGTGACATACCCATATCTGATATGATGTAGCACCCAGGTGCATTCCAGGATCATAGGTGCTGATTTAGCCTGTAATGGTGTGGCATACAGATGGTCAGTCTTGAGAAAACTATTCACTCACACACTAATCGGGATCAGATGTAGAGCAGTGACTCTTTAGGGGGGGTTGACAGGTTGAGCGTGGAGCTTACAGCCTATAAATCTAGGGATTCATATATATAGCGTTTATTTAATCGACTTGTCAAAGTGAAATAGAGAATGAATCAAGGGTTGTACAGCTCTTATTTAGGCAAGTTCTGCAATGCAGGCCTTGATTTTTTTTTTTTGTATATTCTTTTTTTATTGTGTTTACTTTAACTCAAAGTTACATAAGGACAAACTCTTCCTTTTCTACCATGACATGAAATAGGTCAAGGACCCCCCAAAAGACATGAAATAACATTAATGAAATGGTGTCTTATTGACCTGTGCCTGGAAATGCCTGTATTGATATTCTTAAATGTTTTCTTTGACTCTTAGGATTAGGCTTATTTTTGCCCTTGTTGTCTTTGCACTAACTTGTAAAATAACTGTAACCATTTCTAACTCCTTTTGGATGCGCCATGCCTCGCTTTTTTAAACATTTGTTCACTTTTTTTATTTTATTTAATATATAATAAGTGGATTAGAGGCTGCAGCAAAACATCATAATGCCCCAAATGTTATCTTCCAGAGAATATACAGACCAACACAGATAAGATGATGAGTCATCACTTGGTAACCTATCAGAAGCCCATCCCATTGACCAAGCTGATGTTCTGTTTCGTTAGTTGTTATTGTGGAATTATAATGATGTCTTGTGGTGAAGAAAAATCGGCAAAGATAAGGCTTCATTTAAATTATATCTGACTGGGATGCAACACAAGTCCTGCCTATGTACACATCTTAATGGTTTTTAAATTAAAACCCCTCCCTGACCTCAGCAAAATCTAAGATATGTGTTCTTAATTAGAGTCAAGGGTGCAGAGAGTGGGTGTGGGCTGAGGGGATGCCCCATGCTTTCACTTTTTTTTTTATTTAATATATAATAAGTGGATTATAGTTGTTAGTGGTAGTCTTTTTGGTTCATGCACTTCATTATTGGATTTAGAAGAAGAAGTGACATTTAGAGAAAGTATTGAAGTTGAGTCTTTCACCAAACTACATATTCTCGTTGTTTGCCGTTTCTCTTCAACCATATCATTATGCATGGAGGATATGCTGGCTACTCAGGAAGAGAGTGGCACTTTGGTGTGCATCTAACAGCAGCACTCTGATTTGCTATGACAGCTTTTGAGTCTCATGAGAAGATTGAACAGGATAATTTCTTTAGCTTAACATCAATTTGGCATGCTGTGGAGAGGCAACAAATGACAACGCACTGAAGTCTTTGGGTGCCATCACTGGGTAAAAATACAAGTTGACACATGGCACTGTTCTTGACTGGTATGAAATGTTTGTGCAAGTGTGAACGTAACGATGGCCTGAGTCCACAGGCGACAGTCTGCATTCGCTTGTGTTCATCCATCTTTTCTCACGTACGAGTTCACCATAAAAGCTTTTGTCTTTAGGATAAACACACTAAGTGCCTTGAAGGTTTCAGTGACTCTTTTAGCATGGGGTGATGCTTTTTCCAGGTTCCATTGCTCCTTTTTGGTTGGCACAAAAATCTCAGTGCCACAGAATTGGACCTTGGGGTAACATTAAGAATAAAATATATTAGCCATGCTTTTCTCTGGGTGTATCCTATTTTCACAATTTTAAGGCTGCAGCAAAACATCATAATGCCCCAAATGTTATCTTCCAGAGAATATACAGACCAACACAGATAAGATGATGAGTCATCACTTGGTATAACATATCAGAAGCCCATCCCATTGACCAAGCTGATGTTCTGTTTAGTTAGTTGTTATTGTGGAATTATAATGATGTCTTGTGGTGAAGAAAAATCAGCAAAGATAAGGCTTAATTTAAATGATATCTGCCTGGGATGCAACACAAGTCCTGCCTATGTACACATCTTAATGGTTTTTAAATTAAAACCCCTCCCTGACCTCAGCAAAATCTAAGATATGTGTTCTTAATTAGAGTCAAGGGTGCAGGGAGTGGGTGTGGGCTGAGGCACTTCCTCAAAGATGACACCCCCAACCACCTCAGTCAATGAGAGCTGTGGTGATCACGTGATGTCATTTTAGCACCTTAGTAGCTTCTGCTGTGATGGATTCACAAGAATCAAAAGGATTTTAGAACAACACCATTGGGAGAAATAGGGAAGAGTGACAGGAAAGCGCAGTGTTTACAGCTATCAGCATGGCATGGTCTTTTGAGAATAAAATAAGATTGCAATCCATTTCAATCCATGTCATAGGCATTATGTTTTTGACCCCGTCTTGTTCTACTTTACAGCAGGTCTGCTACATCCGATGACCTTGCCAGAGCTCCACCTCGAGCGAGGGTGCCAAGCATGCAGAAATGACAAATTAGAATGGCATTGTTTGTTGCACAGGCCACATGAATCATTCCTGATGTAGCACACAAACACAGACAGAGGGAGAGGAAAATGGGAGAAAATGCAGTAGAGATCAACTAGCCGTGATCAACTAGCCGTGGCCTAAAATATGGGGTGGAGGTATTGATTTTACCATGCTCAAATGAACAAAGCCATTTCACTTTAAATCAACGTCTTTTTGATTGGTTGCAGCCACATGCAGTCCAGGTCTTTCTGTCAAATTGTGTTTCTCATTTATTTCACTTAAACATGCAATGACATTCACATAATTTCCTGCTGCGACGCATTAACAGCAGACCTCAGGTGGTTTATTCAAACAATCCATACTAATCACCATTCATATCATGCAAGGTTGGGAAGAGCTTGGAGACAATGGACCAGCCATCTGACCAAAGAACGGTAATATCCAAGTAAAAACATGAGTGTACTTATTAAAGTGGTATTGCAGTGGACTCGCTCAGAAGGAGCTCAGATTTGACTGACAGTTCTGAGGTCATCCTCGCAAAGGTTTGTGATATCTTTTTTGAAAGAACTTGTAAGCGACATAACAATATTTTGTTATTGCTCAAATTTAAAGTAGTTATATTCATGGGTTGTTTAGGCAGAGAAGTACATAGTAAATACATAAACATCATAAATCACCTCTCACCTGGCACAGCAAACACACTGACTCACACACAGACACACACACTTTCCCTGGTGACAACTTTTCACAACTCTCCAGATTTACCATGAGATAGTAACACATTTGGGAATCAATCATTATTTTTACAAATTAAATGAAATACGTATGCTATATTGACCCATAATGCAGCAGATGAAAATAGCAAAATATAAACAGGTGGTTAGGTTATATGGTGTCAATTTTAAACTAACTTTATAATGAAATTTGTCAGTTAAATGTTATCTAAGTAATCAATATCCATATAGAACATGTTATTGTTCATGTAAATTACATAAAAATCGCACTTTGTGCTTTTTGTTTTTTATTAATTATTATAATTTTTAATAGTGATTAAACATTTTGAGAGCAGGATCTCCTCTCAATTTCAAACAAATAATTACTTATTTGTTTTTTAACTTGCATTAATGCCTGAAGTGCTGGACTGGTTGGATTCCTGTTGTCTGTGGGAAACTTTTTAACACAATGGCAGCTTGATTCAGGTCGGCTTTATACCTGTGGGAGTTTAAATGCCCCTGGCATGTAGAGGTGCCCATGATTCCAACTTTGATCTCAGATAACTACATCTACCTCAGTCTTGATTTAGCAGACACCTTTAATCAGACACCTTAGCAGCAGTAACAGCATGTGTGCAGGGTGAAAGAAAAAAAGGCTGTTTATATCTGCAGTCACGCTTTAAGATGTAAGGTTTGGTCTTTCCTTCCTCTCTAGTTGTTGGGATGGTTTTTGTCACATATGATCCAATCCCCGTTCTTCCGGCTCTCGCTGCTAATGCAGTGTGATGTGTTTTAAAGTCAGCCAATGGATGCACATTGCAGGGCATGAATTATTTAAGAAGCTGGTACCTTTAAAGGATTTGAATGTTCAGATGTCCTCTGTTATTAATAGGTTCAATATTCGTTTGCTTTAAGTGAACATGTTAATACACTGTCCCTGCCTCCTCCCCTGGCCTCTACATTACCTCAGTCAGAATTAAATGTGTGCTCACTATAATGTATTAATATGGTAAATGTTGAAAGGGTTTTTAACTGCAAGTTTGATTTGATCCCTTTTCCCCTTTCATTCTGTCAATATTCCAACTATTATGAGCAACTCTTTTGACTAGTAAAGTAGTCAACATAAAAACAGCTTGAAGGTCAAAGCTAAATCCCCTTGCATTAAGGTTTCAAGTTGATATGCCATCCTAGCAAGTATGAAAGCCATTAACAATAACTGAGTGTTCTACTGGCACATTTATACTCACTATTCTATTTTAACTCTTTAACTATTGGAGCATGATCATACAATGAAATGAGACTAATGAGGAGTTTACAACAAAGGCACTGTTACTACCTTGTCCGTTAACAAGCAGAATAACAAGTATTTATATATTTATTTATTTAACCTTAATCCAATGTTATGGGTAATTTACACAAAGTTTCATTAGCAAGAAGCCACTTAAATATATCTGCATTCATCAACGCAGTCCCTCTGTCATTCTCAAAGACAAAGGCTGTTGTAATCCTGGGTGGAGGCAAAAGCGTGCCGTTCGGCTTTATCAACATTAAATTGTTCATTTGTATGTATTTAAATATCGCAGTCTTTAACCTTAAGGTTATAAACAACTTAGACTGTGGCAATAAGTGTCCAACAGAAACATCCAGAGATGGATTCTGCTCAGTTCAAGGTGAATGCTTTGGACTGAGCAATTTCCATTCAAATATTAGTCAAATGGCACTAATATCTTTGCAGTGAAAGAATCTACAACTCAGATCATATTTGAGACAGACATATGGATAGTGGTTTGGGCAAGCTTGGAATTCATGCGGTTGGGGTGCGGGATCTGAAGAGGGGTTACGCACAATTTCAGATGGTTAATCATCCAATTTCCACATCAGTAGGAGTCAATCAGAAAGTGATACCAATGATGAGCTTTTTTTAGAGCTTCTTGGGCTTCTGTAAAAGTGGGAATTTGGCAGTGGACTTTACACGTTACCCCCATGAGGATTTTTAAAATCCTTAGCTGTGAAACTGTGTGGGACTGGATTTGAGTATTAAGTATTCTCCCTATGATCAGAGGGTTATGTTCCCTGTTTCCCCAGTGTTTGTCTGCATTTGGATTCCCTTCTTGGGGATGCCCCCCTAATTCCCCACCCCTTTCTTGGGAAAGGTGGACTAGTGGCAAAGTCGACACCCATCCAACCAGAGGTCGTCGGTTTGAGACCAAGTCGAGGCGGACTCCCCCTGGAAAGATTGATGAAAAAAAACCTTCCCACTAACCTTTGAGACTCTACCTAATGCCCATGTGCAAGGCACTTACCCCTCCGACATCTGCTCCCTGGGCGCCTCTCAGCTGCCCACTGCTCTGTGGCCATGTGCCACAGATGGGTCAAATGCAGAGAATACATTATTCTTTCTTTCTTTCCCTGTGTTTTGTTTCCCACAGTTTTGTAACTCTGTATTCCCCTTTTATTAACTGCCTCCCATCTCCTGCACCCTGTGATGTTTCTTTGTGTGTTTTATCAAAGACTGGTGGTTCTAGAATCCTGCATTTTGGGTCCTCCTTTTTCAAGTACCCTCACGCTAATACACGCTAACAAGTTAACTTCTCACTGCAACTTTTGCTCAACAACTGCATTTCATTGGCTTTGTAGCTGTACTCTGCACAATGACAATAACGTTGAATGATAATAGTCAACAGATTAAACTATCAGTTCCAACAAGTGAAAAAAATGTTTTTAGAAGGCATTAAACACCAGCTTTCCTCTCCAATATTAAGTGTGGAATGAGAGTGTGCCATGTTAGTTACAGCAGTAGCATTAAATAACAGTATGACTGCTCCATAACCTCCACAACAAAAAGCAAACTCCTATCTGAAAAGAATGTGTTCTTTAGACCTATACAGTGAAAGTATGATATATCACGTGACTCCTTACTCTGCTCCAACATATTGGTCATAATGAGCTGGACAGTCTCAGAGTTGGACTTCAGTTGAGTTTCTACATGGATGTTTCACTAAAGACAGTTAAACACATCAGGTCATTACAGAGAAATCGAGATCAACTAAGAACCCAAGACCATATTCCTGAATTTTAGCAATTTCCTTATTTAATTTCCTTAACTCAATTAAAGATGATGCTCTCTTGCCTGTTTCACAACAGCTCCTGCAAAATGCCTCGTAGGGGTATTTTGTTCAGCCAGGGCTGTTTTCTTTGGCCGACCATTTTCTGCGCTCACTCTATAAAAGTCTTTAGGGCACAATTACCACTGGCAATGGGGAGGAAAATGTTGCCATTGAAAAGAAATATGAGGTATAATCTTACTCATTTTTCTTATCAGTGGAAGTGCAAGAAGCCTGAGAGGGTACAGTATTTCCCCAGATGAAAGCTCTAACGATATTCCACTTGCACAAACAGCTGAAGTACCTTACAGTCTTCACTATCTTCACTTGGTAATCCCCGTAGGTTTGTTTTGAATTGTGGAGGGCAGACACATTTTTCTTTGCATCAGGTGGAATTTGGCTTTCGCTAAAAATTACTCATTTTCTATTGTGACTATTTTCTGTATGATGTCATCATCTTCGCTCTTCCTCTCACAGAGGTAAAAGTGCTCACAGATAAGACAGTGCAGGTTCAGTGATTGAGGACATTTGCAGTGGCATGCCTTGATTAATTCCACCCACTAGATCTTAATTAACTCAGCATAACCATACAGATGATTTGTGTGCCGATGGGATTTAGTCAATGGGGATGATTGCTTGAAGTAGATATGCTCATTCAATATTCATTATCTCCCTGTCCCATTTTCTCACGGGCCAGAGCAGGTCGTTCACAATATCAAGATATCTTTCTTATGTCTTCAAATGCATAAAGAGTTCCATTTGGTGTCCTCATGTTAAATTAATTCTATCGAAAGGGTGACCTATTTAAGAATTACGATCTGTCATGAAATGTTCTCTCCTTGTTGATGTAGCTAAATTAAACGAATGTTAACCTTCCCTGTGAATCAGACATTCAGCTGTTTATTTTATTCTTGCTTTTGGAGGCACAGATTCTTTCCCCGGGTCTCACGTGTCTGATTTCAGGGCCAGTGTGTATGCACTAAATTGGAATTAAAGAGCTAAGAATGCATTGTGGTGGCTTTCATTTTCACTACGTCTGTAGAAGAGATGAGGGAAAAGGCTCAGAGGAAGGATTTATTATCCTTATCAAAAGCCACAGAGAAGACAAATATAAACCATTCTTCTGCTCTTGGCCCTTTAGCACAAAGCCGTGGGGAGGGGCATAAAGACAGCTAAATGTGGTATTTAAAATTGTGTTGAAAGGAAATGTCACAGTCTTGCACAAACCCATAATAATAAGATCAGGAGCAAAGCATAATAGGCTAGTCTCCAAACCTGCTATTGTTTCCAACATTCCTGAAACAAACTCTGAGGTGGAGCGCTGTGGCCTAAAGTGTTACTTCCTCTCCTTACCCTTGCACTGCTCCGTGTGCTCTGTCTTGCTTTCATTATGTTACAGGGTGAATAGTTATAAAGCAGGTGTTGTGAACCGACACAAACAGGAAACAGAACATCATTTTACCATACTGTACATATTTAGGATGATTTCCTGATTTGCATCATGCAGCTCAGATAAAAAAAAAAGTAACAATTTGGAATTACCTAAGGCTGTGTTGCTTCGGATACCTTTGAATCTTTAACATCTGATTTATTTATACATGATAAAAAAGGACCTATGACGTTTCTTTTTCAGATTAATGTCATTTTCAGATTGATTCCTCCTCTCTCATCTCCACTGCAGATAGTGAACATTTCAAGTCAAGTCTTTGGGCTCTGAGTGCTTGTCCGTGCAAGTCAACAATTACAATGGTGGAAGAAAAGTTGCGTGTTTCATCTAATCGTTATAAATGGCATGTTTGGCATGTCACAATTAAGTATAGAAAGAGCTGCACTGGACACAGAGAACAGAAACCATTAAGTGCTTCAAGGGTTCAAGACTGGTTATATATTTTGTAAATCACTAGTTTTCTGTCTACACAGCTTGGAATGAGGCTGAAGTGTCAAAAATGCCATATGTAGCTTCAGACTTTTTCAATGCTACTTTGCACACAACCAAGTGAACATTCAAACATATGTGATGTGGGCATAGCTAGATTAAACGACTTCACGTTGACATTTACTGTGCGACCTACAAACAACAAGCCAGTACATGTCTGAATTGCTCAGTTATTTATGGCTGCCGGTATGTTAATGAACAAGAATGAGAATTTACCTCCTGCGAAACATAAATGTTTGTGTAAATCTATCGAAGGAAATCATCTAGATGTGGGGGAGCCGTCGAAGGGTGAGGGGAAATGTTTTATAATTTCCTGGAAACATATGCTCTGAAGCAGAAGGATAAACGTTTCAAAGGAATATTCTGGCAAACACAGGAAGGCTTAGGAAAGGTGCAATTTTATTTTATATACCTTTTACAATTAAAAATGAAGTAAGCAGTTTTGGGTGGGAGCATAAATGTTAATTGGGATCAATCCTCTTGTCTTGACTAAACTTCATGGAGATCAATCCCATAGTAATTGAGCAATGTCAATCAAGACTAAAGTTGTTGGCCAACCAACAAAGAGACTGATTGAAAGAATGATGCTGAAGATGAATCATTGACACACTTTCTGCAAATAAAAAAAATCCAGGAAAATGTCAGTGTACTGTATGTATATATTATTCAATGTACTGAATTACATGGTGTGGTAAAAATAAAAAGAATGATCTTATTTACAAATCTAATTGTAGTCATTCTACCGATACTCCAAGCAGGTTTTGTGTTGCAGGATGAGCAGTGTGTCCACCAGAAGAATCGGTCGAGAAGTGTCACTCGCCTCTCTGAGTAATGGCTATATGTAAAACTTTGTTACAGGGGTGTCAGTAAAATATTGGGGCAGTTTGGATAAACAGATTGCAGAGGCAGTGTGAACTGATCCAGGGCTCTTTGAGAGGGCTTAGACAGCTCTCCAAATGCAACTTGATGGATGGCCATGCAGTTGCCTGTCAGTATTACTTGCTTTAATGGGCCACAGCGTGTGCAATGATTTGAGGTTATAACACTGAGTTCAAATATTGTCATGATTCCCTCTATTTTATATGGTTTCGTGCAGTTTTATTTTTGAAAATATTTAGCTGGTTTTCGAAGCACACATCAAATGCATATATATTAAAAGGATAGATGTTCTGCTATGTTAAAAAATGATAAGACTAGTAGTCTACTCTCCATTTAGTAGCAAGTTTGAATATTTACAGTATTTCAATTTTATCCGGCATATTTTTCAACAAATACTTTTGATAATTGCTTGGTAGATACTGACATGACATTTGAATAATTTTACTTTATAAAGAGCCAAATAAATGAAGGACATGAGATCAAAACAAAACTGATTTGTGGGTGATTTATTTATTTATTTAGTGTCTCAATTTTTGATGCCTTGTTTTCGACATTATAATCTTCTTTTCCCCTATCTGCAATTATTCCAGCTCCCTGTGAGTCTTGATTAGTGATTTCTATGCAGCGCGCACAACACAAATCATTCAGTGACTTATATTTTATGCTTCTAAGGCAGTAAAAAAAAAGAATCTTTCAGGCTTCAATCCGTATTTCATATGTCATTTTGTCTTTCTCATTTCAGGTAGTAGCTAATGGCTGTGTAAACAATTAAAGTTTAATTTGAAATAATTTTTGTCCACTAACAGGTTTTCTATAATTGAAGTGGATTCAGATTTATTGAGAAGATTTGTAACTATCACTTTATTGTATCACTATTGCTATATGCTTCACCATCTAATTTGAAGTGGTCGCTGGTTTTTAATTGAAGGATGAGTTGGAGAGAATAAAGGGAATCTCTTAGACAAAACAAACGATTGATTACAAGAATTCAGATGTAATTTCATTTACATAGATGTTTGCTTTGAGATGGGAGACACTTGACAGTAACACTTTTGACACGGTCCTAGAAGCTACCTGTCATTTAAAAAGTAAGGTCACAGTGATCTAATTCGAGCCACTGGCAGCTGGGATAATTGACTTCCTTTGTCCATAAATATTCCAATCCTCTTTCAGTCAACAAAGGTCTCTCAAGTCAACTAATGATGAATATCCATCCTAACCCTGTAAGGACTAAAATGGCAACGATGACAAATATCACAGCGGGAAAGGCCTGTGGAACCACACAATCCCACACTGCCGTTAGCCTTGCTCAGGCGACCCTGCCCTGTACTACTTGGTGGTAAGTTACGAGTCTGGGCCCTTGTGTCATTCAACATTTATACATTTGAGGGAATTTTGTGCATTGCTTGACAAAATGCAGTAACTTAGCAAAAAAAGCCCTCGAGCTTCAAACTTAAACAACAGTTTGGTCTTATTGTTCATATAAACCCATGACATATCCAAGCCATTATATACCAGCTTTTAAACATATAAATCATTTCTGATGATCTGAAAAAAAGGTCTCCTGAATAAGAGTGGAAAAGCCTGCTCAAATTGAATGCAATATCTTTAAAGAATCAGAAAAGACAGCTATTAGATATTTTAATCTTTGGAATTGTATTTGTTAGAAGACACTTTTAATTGGGTGCTGGTGAATACCATTTGAAAAGAATAAATGTTTAATCACAAACGGAATTACCTGTAATTAATTATTCATGTTTCAGATGAGCAAGTCCAAAGGAGAGGCTGTCAGGAGTGGTTGTCAAATTAGTCCTCATTGACATTAATTGGATACACTACACCCAGTAGTAATGTTTTCTCTTTTTTCCCCAGTTTTTCTGCAGAAGCATCTAAAGAGGCTTTAGCAGAGCTAATTTCATGTACAAAGATACGCCATTGATATCAGTGGTCCATTGGAACATTTCAATTTAATTAGAATCAGTGGAGCTTCTCACATGGTCTGTGAGATAAAGCAAAACATTGTCTCCAATTAGAAATACATACACTTTGTGAGAATATCTCCCATCCCCTTTGATCTTGAAAATGGCATCTATTGCTATTGACTACTGTCTTTTAACAGGAATCCATGTTAGACTCACGTAAACATCACCAGGACAAAATAAGATAGCAACTCTGAACTGAGAGGAGCCTTAAGTCTTAGACATGGAGTAAAAGCTTCTGAGCTAAACTTCCAGTAAAGTAAAGTGGTCGGCGTATCACCGGTGCCTCCATTGGCAAAAGCAGTGGAGCTTGCTCAGATAAGCGGCTGTCATTTGGAATGTTGCTATCAACTGACAGTTCATAGAGCTCAGCAAAAATAAGGGAGTGATGCTGGCACTCATAGAGGGCGGATTTTCTGTCTCCTATCAGCGACTGGACAAACTGACAAGCTGCCCGTGTTAAAAAAGCCGGGGGTCACCGTCAGTCAAGCTCAGTCTGTTGTCGTAATAGGCGCTTCTAGATCAACACCCGTTCCGCTGCAATATAATCTGACAAAAGATGCTTCTAAGGCAGGATTCCGAATTTTAGCACTGTTTACATGAAGTTTGAGTATATGATACGATCACTCTAATGTCTCTTTAAGTCTTTTGGGATATACTCTGTCGTCTTTTGATAAGAGGCATTCTTAAGCACAGCATTGTAGTTGAAGTTGAATAAATGGTGACCATGCCCATGTATTTAATATCGAGCATTTTTGAACCCCGCTATTGCTGTTGACCAGAGCAACGTTCACTGCTTCCAAAGCCATGGGAAATAAAAGGGGCTAAGGAGCATCATGTGCGTGTTGTGGTTAAAGTGGAATGCATAAACAGTGGCAGAGCAGATGGAGTGGGGCAGAGTGTGATGCCCAGCCCAGCTTCACATCTGACCTCTGTATAATTATACACACACAGCATAACAATGGCTATATCTGAACAACTGCTGGCAAATCTTACACAGTTATAAGAGCCTTTGTGTCCAGTTTTGACTCCAATGTGACTAATACTATTTTTTAAGCACAAATGTGCGTTTGTTGGGCATTGCTATGAGAAGAATGAATGAGGAGCTATAGAGTTGCAAAAATAAGTATTAATTATGTTGTTCTTTACCAATTTGGATCTGATTGTTATCGTATCATCACCATCAGGTTTAAAAGGATTACGTTTTGACTGACAAAATTTGAAATTGAAGCTATTTATTTAGGAACAAAAAACAATAATTAAACTCTCTCTCTCTGTTTGACAAAGCAAGAGTAGAGATGCAAGGCAGTATTAGATACAGATTTCTGTGTCTTTGAAGTATTCTCTGAGCATTCACATTTGTGACCTTAAACAAAATGGCTCTTCTTGTGTGGTGCACAATTATTCCAACAGTCTTCACTACACTGTAATTAGAGCACTTCTTGGACCAAAAAACCATGGTTAATGAGGAGCTACAGTTAAATGTTAAACGTTCTAATAGAGGAGCTGAGATGGTGCCGCAAGTAGTGACTGTGATTTCAAACTGAACCAAAATTTGCAAGAGTTTGTTGATTTAACCTGCTTATACAGTTAACCAGGAAGAGTCCCCACTCCTCACGCATCTTTTTGATGGTGTAACATTCAAATAGTTTGTTGCATTTATGAATACAGTATTACCTTTCAAGACACCAATATCGTGTGCACTGACTTAATCTCTATTTTTAGGCATCTGCAAGATGGACAGTACAGCAGGGTAGCTCAAGCTGGAGGGATGTGTCCATCGTGTAGAATTAAGTATTTGAGCCTCTGTGCAGCAGTGGCTGAAGGCATTATGTTTTTCGGACGTGACACATCATCTGTCAAAACACACCCTTGACAGTGATGTGTCACGAATACCTTAAGAGAATCTCATCAAATTTGTCACAAACATTTACTTATTAGATATGTTTGCTCAATGGCCAGTGTCAAAGGTAAAAATCAAACGATCACAAATAGTAATGCGTCTGGTACAGGTGCATTCTAGCCATTATCCAACACCACGGACAGAAGAAGAGATTATCAACATGTTTCAAGCAAGTTGACTCTAAAGCAGACGCAAGGTTGTAATCCTGGTTTTAACCTGATGTCAGATACAGAATCTACCACAACAGCCACTATTCACATTACACTAAACATCTGATGCTGAGTTACTTCCTCACTGTCATGTTGTTAATTAAAACGGCTTGCTCCGTCTTATTGCCAATGCAGTTCATCTGGTCATCATACTGCATACAAACACAAAAGATATGATTAACCAGTTTAATTATCTGTCATGCAAACACCGGATTCCTGACTCATAATCATATTTATCTACATTTTTAAATAATAATTTATGTAAGATCTCAAATGTTAACGTGTCTGAGATCAAGGCCAGTCCAAATATTGTTAATTAATACCTTTAATATACATTAAAACCAGATGTTTTTACGGAAGAAACAGCTGGTGACAGAGGTACAAATCATGCCCTGAAATCCCATCTCTATGGAATTTTTAAAAACGATATAACCCCGAGAGCAGTTTTATTCTACTGTCAGATATAACCAGATAGTGCCACAACCAACAGCTCCGTTCAGATGTCTCTGGGGTTTTGGGTAACAAAACAATGCTGATAACAAAAATCTTTTTTTTTTAAGTCATTATACCAGCCAGGATAACTCATCACCAACAACCTATTCTTGACGATACTTAATACCTTTACACACAGGACACTCAGTATAATTAAGAAGAACCAGTCCCCTGGCAATACTGGATGTGTGATACCAAAAATGGCCCTGAATACATACTGTATATCAATATGAACCAGCTCATATCAGTGCACAAGGTTGCACACATTGTGATCTTGTACACCTATATGTATATATTTATAACAAAGTGTAACTGCAAGTTATACCATACTTGACCAAATGATGAACACTGAAGTTGAGCAGCTACATTTAAAAAAAGGATCTCATTCATCATACTGATATTAGTCTAATTACATATCACTGGAGAAGGAAATTCAACTCTACACCTATTTCTATGCCCCATTTGTAAGAAAGTGAATGACACTTGGAGGTTTAGCAAATGCTGAGGAATTATTGCTGTTAAAGTGTAACACTGAAATGCTTTATCATGTCATGTGAAGTATTGAGTGGGTGCTGATACTATGAAGCATAATGGCAGTCGTTAAAAGAAAGGAACAAAAACAAACAAATACATAGGGCGGATCATTGAGGGATGGAGTCTGGGATGTCCCTTGTGGAATGACCTTGGCTAATACGGCCAAGGCTAAACTGGTTGCCAAAGATCCTGTCTGATCCAATCAGCATCTCATCCAGAATCAGGGACTTGTGTTTTTCACTTTCTCCTGGTTCAGACCAACGTCACTCACTTTGCGAGGCTAAGTGAATTTAGACTCATCCAGGGTGACTCCCTCGTGAAAGAGATATTTGTGTCCTTGGGAGTGAAAATGAAAAGATTCAATATAGATCTGTTTATTCCCTCCTGTAAGTGCTGCCACGACTTTGATCGTCTTTGTTCACGCATTTCACAGGCAGCATTGTGAGATTCAACAAAAGAGAAATTGGACCATCACTGTCATAAAGTGGCTGGCTCCTCACAATGTGGCAATGATCAAGTCTTCTAAGAGAAGATATGAAAAAAAATCATGTTTTCTGGTTTGATTTAATATATCTGTTTTATCACTAATTTCAAATAAACTTTTATTTTGTTTGTTTGCAAATCAGCAAATATTGAGTAAAAGAAACTGTAAATATGGTTCGCTTTTTTTTTGCTATATTTGTGCTCCTACTTTTCACGTACGATGCACTGATCAACATTTGTGTCTGTTTTTTGAATAAATCCTTTGCTCAAATATACAGAAACAGTGTGAAACAAACAATAGATAAATAACTTAACACTCAAAATAAAACAAAAAGAAAACAGCAGATGGTGCTGGCTAGTGGTAAGGAATGTGCTAGTGGTATAGTGGTATTTTTAGAGGTCACCAGTCCTCGGTAGAACGGAAACTATTTAGTTTCACTCTAAATCCTGGAGAGGCAAAAATGTACATGGTTTCATCTGTTAAATAGCACCTGCAGCCTTATTTAGGCTATTATCTGAATAAACTACATCCCGGGAAACCACATTATCGGTGTCAGTTCCTGAATGTCATTTGCTGCAGACCTGTATAAAGGCAAAATCAATCTGTTACGCAACCTGGCATAGTATCATTGCATAGTTATATAAGGGGGCCACTGTTACAGAGAGGTTACAGAAGGAGAATTGAGAATGAAAGGTCAGTCCACAGTCAACAGTGTAGCTAGATCACAGTTTGTAATGATATTATGTGATCACCTACATAAGTGAAGTCGTCACTGAAAGCCCTCATGTCAGGTGATTCCCTTTTAAGTGAAATGACTATCCATGCTTTACAAAAAAGCTATTCATGGACCGAAAACAATCATGACATCATCTCTAAATAAATAAATGAAAAGGCTCAGACCATCAGGATCCAACTGTATCACGGTGATGTCCAGCGAAAGCAAAGTATTATTTGGAAAAGATATGGAATGTCTAGTTTGCGAGGGTGGATTCGCAGGCGGTTGCTCTCATGTATTATTATCCAGCTAAACTAGATAAGTTACAAGGACAAATGCTTTTGGATGAAGTTAAAATTTGTATTCTGACATAGATGGTGTTGTAGAGGCAAGTTTTTCTGATGAGTGAGCTTAAATTGATAAGAAGTGGAACCCTAAGTAAGAAAAACATTTTGATAAAGAGCCTTGTAGCTGCCTTGTATCTGATGGAAGAAGACGGAGTAAAACTGTTTCATAGTGTCAGTTGGCACAACAGAGCAGATTACCGATGTGGAAAAAATATTGAATTTAGACAAGGTACTGACTTCTCTCTGGCCTGTGATAAAACGGTGACACTAGCAATCACTTGCCGACTGGTCATCAAGTTGCAAGAGATCCCTGATTTTGTCTTTGCAAGCACTATCAAAGGTGAGGCTCTTTTTGGGTAAACTGGTGCTTATGGTGCAAGAGGCCAGTGCAAAATGTCTCCTCATGTGCACCTCCCAAGAGTCAGTACAGCTGTCACACTCAATGTTTGCAGTCACAAACTGTCCTCACCCTTGATGTCATTCTATGAATATTTTTTTATTGACAAGAGAGCTGTGGGGCATTATGGTGAGCCACCAAATCTGTGTTGATGTGCTACCTACCTTCAAACTGCAATTCTACGCAAAGGACAAGGCTGGGGCAAGTAGAAATCAATTGCTTAACATTCAGCAGGGTTGATGTAGAACTGCTGAAGATGAACTTGGAGAATATAGTACCACAAGATGGCTTCTTTGAAGGATGGATCTCAGTAGTATTAGTTGGGGAAATTGCAAAGCACTTGACAGATCCCCTTGATCTCCGCTGACTTTTTATCAATGGTTTTGAACTGCATAGGAAGGTATCGGGATTATTTCTGAGTGTTTATAGTGTTTTGGTCCTGAATTAGTTATGGCTTAAGAACATGGACAGCTTTCCATTTAAAATTAAAAAAAGACTTGTGGCTGTAGGATTATGCTGATGTACAGATGGGGATAGATCATTAGGTGCAAAGTACTAGTGTCAGTATAACATTCAGGTAGAGGTAGTGTAAGTCCTTTGCACAGATTTTGATTTTATATAAATAAAGTATACTGATGAATGTGTTTAAATTCCCACTTACACAATTGAATTACAGATGCAGACATTGAAATTGATTTGTTCAACACATTATGGAGGGGTAATTAAGGGGCAAATGCAAGGTGCACAGGTTGTACACCTGGGTGAGACTTTTGTTGCATCTCTCATTTTCATCCTCATCAGGCCACTGATTTGCCCATCAACTGTAATCATTATTTGATGTGTGAATTCATACTGTTATCTGAAAAGTCATACTGTTTTGAAAACTGCCTGCTATGTTCCAATGTGTTTCATGCCAGAAATGTAATGTGGCACTAGAAGTTAGAACAGGTGTAAAACCTGCTGCACTGTGCTTCACGGTGTATATGACCTGTCCGACTGTCAGTAAAGGCTTCTGTTGAGAGATCTGTCTCCGCCCCTTGCATTACCAACTCGCTACAGTATTGACATGTTGTGTCTACATACAGTATAACACATCATCAAAAACTATAATGTTGTAAATGTTAGCTATTCATAAATTCACAGAACAACTGTTATTTTTATACCAATAATTCTCAATAATAGCTTGCTAAAATCATTGCTACCTAAATGTGTGCATATATATACACATTTATTGGTGTATATGAGTGATTATGCAAATCATGTTATTGCACTGTGAATAGCATTTCTCATTGATCCACCTGGCTTCTTCTTTTTAGTCTGTCTCAGTATCTTCTGTTCATTAAAGCCATCCATGATGTTGAGATCTTTGAGAGCCGACCATTCACTTATAAGTATGATTAATTAAGAGAAGTTTATTCGTCCCCAACATGCACATGCACACATTTAATGCACATGCACAATCAAAAACACACACACTATAGTCTAATGTGCCTAAAGCTCTGCACTGTATATGACAAAGGAAATGTGACCACGCAACAATTCCGCTGATTTTTAAAATAAATATATTTTGGGCTGACAAACCTATTTAAAATCTGGGTTTGTGGGTGGAACCAAAGTCAAAGAGAGGGCTTACACACTGATTCAGCAGGGCAGCTTGTGAGGCCTCGGAATGTGAGTAATAGTCCTGACACCTACATAGTCTGATATGTGTTTCTGAGAGCAAATGCAATTATCAACACAATGCAAACTGACACATGCCCCCATTTGGTCTGCTCCGACCTAATAAACACACATGGGTTTCTGTGAGGGACATGGCAGACTCACTTCATGGACATTATAAATGTCAAGCAATAGTGCAGTCACCACTTACTCACAGTTCCTGGCATTACTCATCTCAGTAAGGCACCAGAAGGCTTATGCTTGCTTGTGTGTGCAAGTTTTATAATTTTGTGCTGATCCCTGTCCTTTATATGATTATTGTTTTTGGCAGGTTATTTTATTCTTGTTGGACAGTTTCTGCCTGAGGCCACGAGCATGTCAAACATCCCGAGGCTAGTAAGGACCAAATACTAAAAATAAGGAGGGTTAGTCTTCTCTGGGATATTTAGTATGCTACTGTTAGAATGTTCTGGGCTGCTATGAGACCGTGAGGGGGGGAGCCGGACGACTGACGGGACGACCCGTCTTCAGACTTCCGCTGGCGCGCCCAAGCAGACGACCCCGCCGGCCCTCATCTGAGTAACTTAATAAAACATTTTTGTGCACCCCTACAAAGACGAGGGAGGTCCCGTATGGGACAAACCAATTTAGCTCAATATACGGGATTCCCCGGCTAATACGGGCCATGTGCAAACCCGATATGTTACAGAGTGTAAAGTTAGAATAATTAATTACAAATACAATTATTTTCTTTCCAAAAATCAGTCTTGAAAAAGAGGGATCGTCTTATATTCGGGGTCGTCTATTCAGTTCGATACAGTAAATTCAGACAGCGTCTAGACATTCAATATAAAAGTGATAAATGTTACAATTGGTTTGCTGCTGTGCGTGCATTGGAATTTGCTCTCTCTTCACTTTAGGTTTTCATCATCATCATCTGTTAAACACACTTTGCCCTGTCATGTTTCTTCTTGGTTGCACTCCTGCTGTTTATGTCAGCTAAAGTCAAAACAAAACTGTCTTTGCTGTTTCACCCCCAATTTATACTATTCTTCTAGTAACGGTCTTCCTAACCTTCTGTGATTATATCACTCAACATTGTTATGTGTGACAACTCCTTAAAGGACACTTTCATTTTAGTGTAACTCTGCACTGCTATTGATGACGATGCTAGTCACGGCCAGATATAAGGTGATGATCAAATAGGTGATGATGAGGAATTATCATAATCATTATCATATAACTACATTTGAAAGAGAAGGAGAAGAGCGGCAATTGTTCCCAGAACCGGCTGGATATGTGGAACTGAACTTGGCCCAAAGGACTGGACAGACAAGCTGACCTCTGGAGCTGGAGCTAGAGTTTACTCCTCAAATGTGTTGCATACAAGCGATCGACTTTGTCCAGGAAGTTTCCAGGAAGAACCCAGTAAGATAATAATCTTTTGTTTTTTAGTTTGTTTATAGTTTGGTTGAATTTAAGCAAAAAATATGTGACAAAGGACTGGAAAGGTTGATTTATAATAGATTACGGTCTTAATTACTTTTTACAGCTTGTGGATTTTGTTGCATGGATGGTGAGCTATATGATTTTTTGTTTAAATCGTTTTTGTAACAGCTTTTTGACTTTTTGACAAAATATTTCAGTTAAACCTATTCTACAACAAGGAACTGAAGCACCTTTTTCTCATTATGGAACATGTAAACCTTGATGATATCCTTCAAGGGTCATAATAAGTGTTGAACACATCATCATGAATGATGATGGTGAACACTGGGTTCAAATCCTCCCTACTTTTAGTAGTGCATTCCATGCTTTGCAAAGACATTATTTGCTTCTTCACATTTTAGTTGGTACGCGTCATGATTTATCACAGGCCAGAAAATGAGAGTGCACATTTCTTGCAGTGGCATTTTGTTGTTAATATCAGTATTTGATATTAACTGACATATTGGAAAAATCTGGCCCTAATCACACTTGATATTAACATCTATTCTGAAAGATTGGATGCTCAAGTTTATCTTTAGGATGGCATTCAAATGGATCCTTAATGTGTCTCCTGTGACCACTTGTAATCAGATCTCATGTCCCAGCTTTATATGCTGCAGATATCAGCTTGAGTCAAAGAACACCTCCCGAGTTTTCAGATCTCTAAAAACATTGAGGTCATATTTGGGAGATGTTCTCACTTAAAGCTGCACCTAGTCCAGTTTAGCAGCTGATGATGGGATTGACGTTGTTCATTACTGCAAGTGCATCCCAGTGAGCTATGCACACTGAATTGTCCTTTACTTCAGTAAAAACATACTTGCCCAATGCTTTAGGAAAGGATGACATTTCATTTCCTTTTCTTGTCAGTTGGCATGATGCCTTTAAGCAGCTACATGTAGGTTTCTTTCACCGTCACCTGACAGGCAAACAACCAGAAGGGACCTCCCTGATTGGTTGACTGTTTTATTTTATTACATAAAAAACGATTTTGAGCATTTCTGAATTGCTTTTTGCAAACACATATTGTTTCTGAAACTGGATGTTTCCTAGCTTTGCTGTAAACTATCATTGTGTTGACATCTGTCTCATAATTGTTAAAAACACCATTCCATTTTCCCTGTTTTTATTGCCACAAAGTCAAAATAACTACTTAGTCTTAGCCTGCCTAAGTCTTAAACTGTAGAGAAAAAAAGTGTACATTTGGACTGAGATGTATACACTATCATTATAACTTAACATCCTTCTTAAAGTGTTGGAGATGGTGTTCAGATGGTTTCTGGGCATACATCTGTGGAAGCTTCTTCAACATATCCATGATTTAGTTTTGTTGTCTGACAACACTGCATCTAACATTGACAGATGTGTGACATAGTAGGTTGTTACCATTTACAGTGAGGGTTCGTAAATGAGATTATCTCTTACTTGTGTATTTTTGCTTTTTGTCAGATGATGAATGTTGTGATGTTAATGTCTGATGAGGTTATTTTCATATACAGTACTATATGTTTATGATTATAGGATATAGGACATTCCTATATATTGCCATATAATAAAAATGTGTATATTTGTAATTACATTTATTACTTGTTGTAAATGTTTTCCTGACAAAATTTAAACTGGAAAGTTAATAATGCATGTAGTGCACAATAAATTCAGAGAGTAATTTCCCACCAGCTTCTTAAGAATGAAAATCCACACCACAACCACAGATCCTTCTTTATTGTACAGTCCCTTAGTCCCTAGTGTAAACTGACAGTGAATAGGGTGGCAAGTACCTATTCAAAATGCAGTCTGTTGTTTGACCCTAAATAAACCAGTAATAATATTTCGTTGAAATGTAGGCCTCAAGAGAGTGATGTCTTCATATTCAGATAGTGCACAAAGTGACCGCGGCTTTAAAGAGACAGAAGGTCAATGCACATGGTTTGTTTGGTCAAGAGGCTCTAAGAGGCAGAGGGAGTGGTTTTCAGCGGGCTATCTGGAAGGAGAAGCATGTGAACGTTTCCACCATAACTATTTACTGCTCTGTTTTGCTTGCCCTAAATAACGAAATGTTCCTATCTTCCCTCAGAAATCCACTGGGATGTATCGATGGAAATCCTGTTGTTCAGGCAAGTGAGCAATGCTGCCTCCTCTCTGGGCATAAATACAGTATTGATAAGCCACTCTACACAGCTTTCATTGTCATTTTTTTTCTACCCCGATTGCCATGAAGAATTAGTGGACAGTAATCACTCTGCATCCTGCAGGCAGGAGTGTCCACCATTAGAGATGGGCTGGCGTGGAACCCAATAATTCATAGTCACAAAGTCACACTTGAGCCACCTGTCACCATGAAGGATTCAGCAAGTAGAGCATGGAAGCCTCACGTTTGTTATCTGTTGCTGTACCCGGGCAGTTCTGAGAACTAAAGTCTCCTTTGCTCTCCTCGGTTACCAACATTTTAGTGTTAAAGACATTTATGACTATGCTGTTGAGCTGCTTTAAATAAAGGGTGTTAAAGGTGTCACAAGTAAAGTGTAACAGGTTTAGATATTTGCTAAACTGTGTAATTTTTCACAAACCAAGTAACCATTCAGATTCCTTTTGTCATTTGAACATTTTATTTAACAGTTGACTGCTAATTACATTAAAGCTGCCATTTGTTGCACCAGATGGGCCATTCCATGATCAACTATCAAATTGGCTCACAATAATTACCATCTTTAGTCCCGTGGATAAAATTAGGGATTTTATATACTGAGATTCTGCTTTCATTTAGGAAGTTTTAGTTTTTAGCCACAAGTCCAATTGTCAAGACAAATTACATTGCTTCTTCATTTCAGTTTTCCACTCAATGAAGAAATAGTGTACACATCCATAAGTGAGCCCTCTCCATCTGCAGATTTGTAGCTCTATTAAAACGTTGCATTATGTCCTCCTTTGTTCCTCATAATTACTACAGCTGCTAGTTGGCTTTATCACTTGAAAGTAAACATATCTTGTTTCTTAGTGTATCTGCTGAAACTGCGGATAGTGTTTCTTTTATGGGAGCACAGTCTATTTGTTATTATTTATCTCTGTGTAAAGTGTGCTTAGGTGAAGACTGATCTGTGTTTAAAAAGCTTTTAATAATTAATTTTATTTATGTAACCTTTATTTACCCAAATAAGTCAATTGGGAAACCAATTCTCATTTACAATGATGACCTGGCATATAGGCAGCAACAAGAAGTTAGATACATAGAAACACCTTTGACAATCACCTTTTATTTTTAACCTTCAAAATAATTTTACTATTTTTCTCAATCTTTTCTGAAATCTTTGTTTTAAGTCAATTTCGACATTGAGTCATTCCATCTTATGTAAACAGAGAAAATATATCACTCATTTAATTCAGTGTTTTGCACATAACTCACTGGCATATTTTTAACAGTAAGTCCTCCTTCTTAGTATTTGGTTTATTTGGAATTAGTTACATTGAATGTAAAGGTTGCAATTATTATATAAAGCACTTTAAATTCCTTTTGAAAGAAAACTGGTTTCTAAATGTAGACGTTGGAATTAGCCAAGGGGAGGTTTCTATGTTGTTACAGACTTTTGCTGCAACCTAAACTCTTAAGGCTACTCCTCCTTTCGTCCTCACCCACCTCATTTTCCCTGTTGCACAGAATGTAATCTTCATGTCATCATGTTAGCTGCTATCCTGGTCAGCCAGGAGAGGATCAGCATCCCTTGGTGGAGGTTGCACAAGAATATCCTTCAAAAATAGATTTCTCATGTTCCTGTATCTAGCTTGTATATGAGGTGAATAATATACTAAGCTAATAAACTACATATTTCATAAACAGTATATAAATAAAATATAGGCAAGAAAACTACAAAGACTTGATCTGCAGCCATGTATTGAAATGCTTTTCCATAGGTCTGATACATAGGATGTGATGCATAAAATAATTCAAATCAAAATATATTGCACATGTTGTAGCAAATGAGTGGTGGTAAATTTAAAATGAAGCAACAAAATTGCCTTTTTGGTGTGTATTCCAATTTTTTTCCCACCAGTTTAAAAACCTATTTCAAGGAGTGAATTTGTCAATTTGGTGTAGGAATGGCTTCATTGGAAAAGAATCCTGAAGGAATTGATAAGAAGCTGCTGGAGATGATCCGCTGCCATATAAGCCAGTGTGTGAGTGAGCAGAGCATTATACACAGGCACCTATTCTCCAATCTGCTATCTTTATATGCCAGCAGCCCAATGTATAAACATATGTATATTCTCCTAGTATTTATAAAAAGATGAATGTGCTGTACCAAAGTGCGCACCTACCACACACACACTTCAAACCAGCTTACTAAACTCCAGACAAGGATTTATTTAGATACAGTCATAAGTGACACAATCAGGTTGACACGAGAATAAAGTGAGTGACAGAATATGAATAATATAATGTATTTGTTCCTGTTGTCTGTTTCACTTTTTTTTTTTTGATCCTTTGCCGAGTTCGTTCGACACAACAATTTATGAAAAGTCAATTACAGGTACTTAACTAAATTTAAATGATGCATGTCGTATTCACATTGAGGCCACGGTTACCTTCATGTTCTTGTTTCTATCGGTGGTATATAGTGATATTTATCAGATGAAGCTAACGACCCCCATTTATACCCAAACCCAAAACCTGGGCCTGGGTCAAAGGCCCAAGGGCCAGTCTATGTTCCATATGTGGTGATGAGGCAGAACAGGCTTTTCTTTTCCATATATTTTGATACTGAGTTTCATAAAAGTTGCCAAAACCCTAGATGCTTATATGTAAGACCATTGATTCCCAGCCTCATTCGATTTTACAAAAAACATGTCGGGAACATGTCGTAATTTCACATGATCATGCAGTGTGTATCTCTGCTGGTTTAATTCAGGAGTCAACAAGTATTACGTCAAGAACTGGTTTTGTCCAAGTGTGAAGCAGAATGAACTAACTGCTGTAGCTTGATTTGTGCATCTGTATGTAATTTGTTCTCATTCTTGAAAAATCTTCTGCTGGCTTTGCTGGTAATAAACATTTATCACTATCTGTTTTAGTTCCTTTCACACCTGTTCAGAGCTGAGATAAGGACAGGTAGTGAGCAGGTCTTAAAAAAAAATGTATAGCTTTAACATGAGACAAGATAAGACTGTGCTTCGGAATGTACATTGCTTTCACATCATATGCTGGAAAATAGCGAATTGCTTCTCCTGGCTCTGAGAAAGTTTTAGAAAAAAGAATCCGCACAAACAAATCTAAATTGGTTGAGTGCCTCAAGGTAACATCGTCAGGCCTAAGCCACATACTGTAGTTTTGGAGATAAACCACAACCAACACCTTTTTTGTTCAATTTGGCAACTTTTGTGACAACAATTTAGTTTGATTAGCTTAACCTCTCTGTTTGCGATGTAGTTACAGCTTAATGTGGTTGCACCTGAAATGTCGATAAATCTTTTCCTTAATTATCTCTTCCAATCAACTTAGCAGGGATTTCTTTTAAATCTCTAATCATCTGGCAAATCATCTGGCACATTGGTCACGTCTGACTTACTTTTATTAATGACTCCACTAATCGCATTCCAGAGCTAACTATTACCCTTGTGAGTACAATGCTATTATTACGAATATCTTCCTTCCTGGCTGCCACACAGTTGTCTTGTATTTGGTCTCCACCTCATCTTTCTTAGTCATTTGCCCAGCTCTGATAATGGAAGACTTAGTCATGATGGAGACTTGTCAGACATTAAGTCAGTGACTTTCCACAAAACATGGCAGGAACTGCCCATGCACTAAAACAGAATACAGTTATAAACAGTATATTTGCTGTCTTATCCTGGCTTTTTGTCTGGGCCTTGTTTACAGTGCTTGGAGCTGTTCTTATAGTCGGCATCAGTCCATTTCTTGATGGAAAAACCTTTGGCTTTTGCTGGCTCTTCGCAGCTGTGATATGGCACTGTAAGAATTTATGAATGTGTTCACATGCATACCTTTGAGATGCAGTGCATGTGAACAGAAAAGCTTTGCATAACATTCCTGTCACATTTGTAAGTAAAGGTCAGTTTCACTCCAGTGTGCACAGGTAATTCCAAAATGAGCCGTTTTACATCTTCAAATCACAATAAAAGATATAATGAAATGCATCTGTGTCACGCCAGCTCAAGTCATGCCAGCTCTTGCACCGAATGCAGATTTATAACCTTTTGCGAGAGAAAATGCAAATGTGTTTGTATTTGGAATGTGGATTGGGCTATGACGAGGAGGGGCAGAGATGATGAGGGCAGACCTCAGCCTGCCCACATCAGCTCCTCAGTACTGCTTGTAAGCGTCAGGCTTCCTGTCAAACTCCCACTAACTACCTCACAGGAAACATGATAAGTCATGGTTCTCAATTGTAAAAAAGGCATCACCTTGAATTACTTTACACTCTTGTGTGGTTCCAAGTGCAGTGGACAGCATCCCCCCCCCGATGTGACCTATGCAGCTTCGTAGCTTCACGTTAACAGACTGCACAGTTGATTCCACAGCACAGGAATCTTTGCTCACGAGAATAAAGGGTCTTGCGTACTGAGACTCTGAATGATTTATATGTGGGTAGATCTGAACATTTTCCCAATCTGCCCTGTGTTTACAAAACCCGTGATTTGGCACACACAGTGCTGTAGCTCATTTATAATCTGCCATGGTCATTTGTTATTTAGGTGCAGCCTCCCACACTACACTTCTCCATGAGGCACTTTGCTCTTTGGTGACTTGATTAACTTCTCTTCCTAAAAGTGGAAGTGGGGTAAACTCAGACCGGGTTACTGGGCAAACCTAAAAAGGCTTTACCCTCTGTTTTGGTATCTTGATGGTGCAAAGTTCAGAACTGCCTCCTCAGCATCCAACTCCAACTGCTGTTATTTGAAGATACAACAACAGCGTCACTAAAATAAAAGCCTTTGCACTGTATTTGCAAAGAAAACCAATGCACGATCTATTTTGAATATCCTCTGGCTCTGCTGCTAATCCTGCAAAGCACACAGCCAAAACCGAAGTGCATTTAGTGTTATGGTAAAATATGAGTCATGTCGACTAAAAATACACCCGAATTGGTGCCACATGATACTGTATTCCTGTCATTCAGGTCAAGCATCTGACTGGGGCAACTGGGAACAGATAAATGGTGCTTTTAAGTTGCCTAATTACAGCTTTCGTAATAATAATAATAAGGTCATTGGTTGTTGGGTAGGAAATAGAGCATGCCATGTAAGCATACAGAAGTTTTTTTTAACATTTGGAATAAATGAATGTCTTCCCACTTATAACCTTGTCCAAATACCTTCATGCTGCACCTAAATAAATCCATAAAGACAAGGAAAACAAAATAATATATACAGTATGTATACAGTCTTGCACCCACTCCAGAGTCGTATGGAATTCAATATTATATTTGAACACTACGATGCAGTGTCTGTAATTGGATACTTAAGTCAGTACACTGTGGTGTATACAAGGAGGACTATACACTAAATTGACGTATGTGAAATGAGACAGCCCTCAGTGCGTCTGCACAGTGAAGGGACTTTTCTAGCACAGCCTAAAACTGGATCTATAATGGATTCAAGGCTTCCATATACCGTATAAGTACATCTTGGCTTTTAATTTATAGTCTTGCATTGATTTTCTCATGTTGAAGGCACTACCACACCACTAAATGGAAGTCCTGTACATGATTGGGGGTGTATTGTGCTGGAATTTTATTCACCACAGTGTTCACATTGTCCCATCCACTTTGTAACACTAGAGGCAGTAGGGAGGGTCCAATTAGCACTATTACTTGAGAGTAATACAGTGTAGTGACGTTAAGGACATACATCCGTTTTTTATTCAAATGTATTGCACATTTCAACCACATTTTCAGTAAATTTGAAACATGAAATGTATGCATTTTAGCATTTCTGTCTATGACAGTATACATTAGGCCCATTCATCAAGGTAAGCCATAGGGGGCACTAATTGTCCAGCGTGGTGCCATTGTAAAACTGCAGAAGGATGCAGAATTACTCTCAATTATGCTATAATGTAGAATACATAAAGTTCGTCTGTTATTTGTAACGAAATTAAAGCAGTGGAAAAGCTGACACTTTGACCGTATGAAGGGGTAAAATGTTCAGAACATGAATACTTTTCGTTCGTGCAGGATTCATATTCGGCACCACCTAAAGCATGAATCAGTTGCAACAGTTGGCCATTATTAAGTTACCTAGATTTTTGTTGTTGGCTTGTTTTTTGCATGTTTTTTTAATTGAATTGCCATATTCTATGAGTAATAATTGTTTGTGGGGGATTCCTCTATTGGTCAAGAAACAACGCTATTAAATGAACTGTTATTTACTGAGATTGTACCTCTCTGAGTTATGAAGAATTTGAATAGGCTTAACTTTATTCACAATTATGAACAGTAATCATTCCACTTACCATGCTCAAAAGGGTAATTGGTCATTACAGAAAAAAAATAAAATAAAAACACTCTTCTTCTTCCCAACCTGAAATAACTTTGAGTAATTTTGGAAGAAAACAATCATAGATGAAATAGCTGAGCAAGAACAAGCTCTCCATTTGCTCCACTGTTAGGGTGGAACATTTTCTAAGGACTTTCTGTTTTTTTTTTAGATAATAAATAACTCCGAGAAAAAACAACGAGCGTCAAGGGATGGAAAGAAAAGGAAACCACACAATTATTCTCTGAGTGCTGAGTGCAAATATATCATAGCCTTCCTTGGTATAATCAGCTGAATAACACAATACTTGTGAGTCTCACTGTTACAGGGGGATCAGTCTTCCATTAGCACGCTCTTTAAACATCTGCCAGGAGACACATGAAGAGTCTATATTGTCTTGGCTCACTATATATATCCTCCACTTCCACTGACAGTTTCCCACCCCCACCACTATCCATTTCGTTCTCCCTCTATCTATCTCTGCTCATTGTATCTCCCACTCGATGTCTACCCCCATTTCTGTCATCAGTCCAGCTCCCCCACCGTCTCCCCCTTCGTCCATCCATCTCCATCTCAGGACTCTCTCTATTGCCCAGTGGTGTCAGAGTTGCCTAAATATTCATTGTTTGTAGGTAGGTATCTCTGCGTTACATGTGCCCTATTAAAAGACAGAAGCAGTGCGAGGCTCTGCTTACCCCTAATTAAAAAAAAAACCCTGTGGATTATGAACCATCAGTGGTATTGTATGATGTTTGAGAGAGGTGTAATGTATCCATTTCAAAGAAGCAGATTTTAGTTTCATTGCCGTGTGCATTTACCCACCGCCATAAATGTCAGTAGCAGCAAAGATAAGTGGAGCGCTGCAAAGTGTACATGTTGTACAAAGCAAAGGTAGCATCTATTTCCATATCATCTGTCAGCATTAGTTACATCAGAATGAATTCAGATAGATGATCTCCTCCTCCTACTCCTTAGATAGTGTCTACAGCAGGCCTGCTGAGTGCTTGATGGACTGCTATTGGTGCATGAGACGAATAGCCTGAGTTACTATTTGGTAGAAATATATTATAAACAAGTAGATTGAGGGATTCTTATGAAGTCACTTTGCATGTCTCACAGATAGCTTGGGATACAAGGAGAGAGTGGCAAGATGTCAGCTGCAGGTCGGGCCAAAAAAGCTTATAGCAAGCACACTCAGACACACGCACACTCAATCACACACACACACTTGAGAAGGGAGGAAAGAGCTGGAGTTTTTGAAAACACATGTAAAATGTAAAATGTATGTTTTTAATTGTATCAATTTTGTGGGCGTTTTTGGGTTGTGTACTTTCTCTCTGATGCAGTCTTCTGTGAGAGAAAATGATCAGTTTGAGGGGGAGTGTGCGTGTTTGGCGGGGGGCTATGTCTAACTCTTTCAAAGTCAGAGGTTACTGTTTGGTTAGGGAATACGCAAGCCTCTAAATGCCAAGCTGAGCGAGGCAGAGATGACAGTGAGGGAGCTAATCCTCTGAAATTATTTTTTCAGCAGTCTCTGAACTTACACATAATCTTTTTCTGCATATGGCTCATGATTTCAACACCCTATGCCTCTACTTCTGACAGGTGAATACAAGCTGTAATAAGATTTATTTTTTTTCTAATAGGCAAGCGCGACAACTCCATGCTTTGGCCTCCAGTTTGACTTTCTTGAATACAGGGGGTGCAAACCAATACTGTACTATATAAATGAACTATATGGTTTGTGCTTCTTAATACATATTTTAATGCCTTTTAAATAACGTTGTGTACAGTTCACCTATTTTTTTGATCTGACGGAGATCATTTGATTATTTTTACTTCACTCAGTATTTTCCATCTGACATATTCCCACTTATTATCAATGATGAGGGGTTAGCACTTCAGGAGCTCTACTTGTCCAAGCCACTCTGTCTGTACATTTAGGCCAGTTGCCCCGTGAACGAGCCTTCTTGTGGTTTCTGTTGAGCTTTGAATATGTTTGTAAGCTGTTATTTCCGAGAAACTGTCCAAAAAGAACGTTGTTGTTATTCCCGGATGTGATACATTGTGGTATGCTATTACAGCAGACACAAGCAAAAAACAAACAAACATGAAATTGCAGTCCTTCAAAGCGCCAGGCATCTTGGGTTTTGTGTATCAAGCCAATATCTTGTTGCCTAAATCAGACGCCACCTCATGCTGTCTGCTTGGCAGCTGCTGTGCTCTCGCTCTCCTCCCCTTCCTCCTTGCCTCACCAAGACTTGATGCTAAGTAGGCCGAGGCCTCGGGAAGTCCCTCAAGTAACTTATGCACTGTATCTCAGCATTATGGATAGACACAAGCCTCCACATGACTCAGGCTTTAATAGCGTTATGTTCTCTGTAACCTGCTGTGCATGTGAAAAGTAATGCAGGTTTTGTTTTTTTGGCAGAGGCACTTCCCCACCGTTGCGCTAAATTATGAATCACTTTCTGATGTTTGGGAATATAGTATTGAAAAGCTGCAAACCACCATAGTACTTCTTGGAAACGTGTGTGCGTGCATTTGCATGTGTAATGTTCAGTTGCTGGTATACTGTTCTTTGTTTTTAACTCCTGGTGTTACATTTACAATTACTTTTGCATGAATTGATATGAATGCGGTTGCTTTAGTCACATATTTTTTATGAATACCTGTATAACTATAATTAGTTTTATGTTTGTGTCTTTCAACATAGTCATGACATATTTTTAGTGGGATTTGGATCCCTCTCCAGTGCCATGTCTGAATTCAAACAAAAGATGCTGCAGCCTTGAGTGGCTATAAAACGGTGGTAAGCAGAACAATATTTCCCTGGAGCAGTGCAGGCTGGGTACACTAACACACTGTGTGTGTGTGTGTGTAGGTGTGTGTGTGTGTACTGTGACAACAGCACTATTGTAGGTAATATGAAAAGGATACAAAAATAAATAAAAAATACAATTTTAAAATCTGAGTTCCCATAGAGCTGCCCTTGTACAAACATTGTTTGATTCCTATCATAGCCGAGGAACCCATTTCAATTAATCCCCCCGGTTGCCGGGGTCTCATCAGCCCTTCACTCAAGGAAAACCAGCAGTTATTGGATGTACAGAAAATGGACACCAGGCCTGGGGGAAGATGCTCAATGATCCCCACTGATGCACTTGCTAACATCCAAACAAAAACAACTCCCAGTCCCCCAAACCAAAGAATGCTATCCCTTTAGAATACAACTATTTTTAGCCACTTTCCCTCCACAGTGAAGGCAAAATGCTAATCTCCAGCCAGCATCTCTTTGAAGTATAGGATGATACTTGAGGTGGATTATTTATGGCCACATAGTAGTGTAGCCCTAAATCCTGTTAAGTCTGCAAAGAAGCCCCTACTGTAATGTTGGAGGGCTGGTAAATAAATGAAAGTGAGTCGCAGTGGCATGCCACCCTGCTGAACACATTGACACTTTACTGAGGATAATCAAGCATGAGCACTTCTGAGGGCTCTGATGATGTTATTGCCTCGTATGTCTCCCTTTCTTTCTCCGCCGCTCCCAGTCTCTGCAAATGACGAGAGTCGAATAACCACGCGTCGTCATCTGATGTCCACGACTTGTTAATGATATGCCTGGCCTTTGCTGCGGTGACATAGCATTCAATGCGGCACCATTGATATGGTAATGCTTCATATGTTTATGCTCACATACATATTTTCGTTTCAAAGGGAGGAACAACAAATGCATGAGAGGAGCACAACACTTGGAAAATGGGTCACTGCTGCAATTTGTTGATAGTGCTACTTTGCCCCCCAGTGGCGCACAGAATCAATGCAGGCGAGGAGCACCTTCAGGCTTTTGACTCTCTTCTGCAGAGTCGCTTAATATTCCACAAGCAACTCTGTGACAAGCTAGAGATTTATCCTCCACCTGTATTTAAGTACAGTCTTGTTGATGTTATTGTAGATTTTTATTTTTTCCCCGTCACACATTTAAGACGTTTTTGCTCTGGTGAGTCATTTTTCATACTGCTGTGATGGATGACTTGTGTGTTAAATTCACTTGGTGTCCCTTCTCAGAAGCTGCTGTTAAATCTTCGCTGTGTTTATTTAATTTATCACTTCAGATCTATACTCATATTGCATCCTCACAGGTAACCAGGTTTCGTGTAAAGTCGAGACCAAAACAGATTTCCATTCCATAAAGTAATATAAATGCTTATTTACCTCACCAAATTGAAATCAGGCTGGGACGGATGCTGTAAATGTAAATGATATCCCACAGTGCAGAACGAGGCTAATTATCCACATGCTCTGCCCAAAATTCAGCAGGCATTTTCAGTGACAATAGACATTGATTAGTTGCTTTCACTGTGTAAATGAAGTGGCTAGATATTTGCCTCATCGGAATAAAATCCTGCTGTAAACACAACTTCCCTGTCCTCACCTAATTATAGCCTAAACCCTGCAGAAGCATCACACGCGAAAATATTTAGATGTTTAAACAAGTGCTGAAGCTTTGCTTCAGACACACACTTTATAATCCAGAATATGGGTTCTGGAGCTATGATGAACTCAACTTTCTTTTTGTTTCTAATGTGATCTTATAGCAGCCTCTATATTCCTGCATCCCCCAAGTAATGCCTTAATAATTGGTGCCTCAAAAGAACTGACCTCAGAGATAAGTAGTTTACTCTTTATTCATTTTATGAATATATGAATGCAGTCGTGACTAGCAGTGTTGAAATGCACAGTTATGTATTATGGAAATGATCTGTAGTGCTCATTGTTATATTGTGACAGGCGACTTTCCCTGGTACTGGTGTGAAAGCTCAGCTGGTTCTGTCTGTATCTGGTTCCTTATTGTACTGACGCTCGCACAGATCCTCTTTGTGATCTCCACTGGAGATGAAGAAGACGAAGGGGACAAGTCTGGCATCCCAGGACACATTCTTTTGCTCTCTCTCTTGCTTGCTCTAACACACAGAAACGCTTTAATTACTCTCTCACTTGTGCACATATCTGTGTACACATGGCTAGAAAAAAATAATTATGTCAAAGCTGAGAGGCATTGTTGCACCAGGGACTCACACAGCCTTGAGCTGCGACGTTAGGCTTTACATTGTTGCAGCAGTCCCTGTAATACTGTGTGGACAGGTGCCCTGGGGCCAATGATGCCATGTGGGGACTTGGCCTTGACTTTTTTCATTCTTTCAGCGGTCATACATGCATACATACATACATACATATGTACATACATGTATTGGTGTTAACATGTAATGATGTGATGTGGAATTTCATTTGACCTTATATTTTATCTGTGATACTGATTTAAAATTCAAGACCTTTGTCACATGCAACATAGTGCAGGTGCAGTGAAATGCTTTTCCCTGATAGTCTCCATCTGCATAAACTGCAAACAGACAAATATATAACATTTAGATTTGAGCAGTGTATATATACAGTATATTTAATTATAGAATATTAAAGATGGATAAAAAAATGTTCAACATCATGCTGTAGTACAGTAAACAGATAAAGGGCTTACATAATACTCAATTTGTAATTTGTTGCTTCCTTTCTGCAACAAAAGCCCAGTCCTATGACAGTACTCCATAAAAATAAAAAAAAAGTTAAAAGCTAGAGAATAATGTTAAATATGTGACATTTGTCATAGCATTCGGCAGTATAGATATATACCAATTAGGCAAAGTTCACTTTAGAAATTCAATAAAACATAACTCTGGACGTTTTTTGATGGTGACTAATATTATGTGGAACTGTTTGTAAACACACATTAATCAATCAATAAATCATTATGTTATCTCAAACAGGAACTTACAACTTTTACAACCACAAAAATCTTATTGAAACTCAGACAAATGAGCGGAGAGATTAGGCAATATTCAATGAAGATGATATATTGTCTCTCAGGCATCCATCATCCTCTATTGATATTTTAGCTAAAGTATCAGTAAACAGTAAACATCTGCCAGTATTTGATTACTGTCCTGTGGTATCTCTCACAGCTTGATATGTTCTAATTGTCTATACAAATGTACGTATTAGGTGTATTTTGTTTGATAATTTATGTGCATAGATAGTTAATTGCAGCCCCGAATGATTCAGTTATTCTCATCAATTAAAAAGTGTGTTCTCCAAAACATAAGCTGGGAAGTTGTGAAAAAATGTCCACTCCAATATCAAAGTATTGAGGAACAACAACACATAATGGCAGTGATTACCTGTCTGTGTTAATTTGAGTTAATGAAAACAGCAATTAGTGGGGTCCCTATGACAAAGTTGAAGCCTGACCAATACACGATAAATATAAAACTAATCTCCATGAAACATTACATAAACACATTTGCACGTACATGTCTCTGGCATAACAACGAATATCTGTTATCACTTTTATGGTTTAAGGTTTATTCTGTTTACAGAAATTATTTATGGAAGAATGTAGAGTGAAGAAACAATATTAAGGGTTAGGTCTAGGTTTTCTGAGTATTAATAATCAACTATTTTCTCTTTAATAATTATAGGATATATATATTATTTTACACTCAATTTGATTTAATAAATAACTATATATGCAAAAAATATTATTATTAAAAATATATTAGATCCTATGTGGCATAGGAATGGTAAGACATATTTTTTTGTAGCCCTTAAATTAAGTCACAGCCACAGATCCTTGGCCGTTGTAACATTTGCCAAGACAAACCATCTAATAGGTTAGATGACACTGAATGGTCTGGACATGGCCCAGTGTGCAGTTTTCCTGGACAGCCCTGCATATAAAATGCAAAACATTTTCATTAAGTGATATCCAATTGTCATTCTTAAATGTAAATGATTTTGTTACAGGCTTAATCTTGCATTTCAGTAAGGGGGGTTGCACCTTTCTTAAAGGAATTCTGTTCAAAGAATTAATCACTCAAAAACCATTCGCTCTGTCGTGTAATTTGCATTTCACCATTTAAATAACTGAACTAAGCTATAAGCCCTTTACATGCTCGACTGTTTGCACAAGTATTACGTCTAATTTACACTGCATAAACATGGTATTTCCAGGTGGACATAAATAAAAAAAAACATCCATACATGTAGAAAATATGCCTCAAAATGACTGAGCACCTCATTAGAGGAAGGAAGTCAGCCATTCAATTATTGACAGTCTGGGAGGTTTGCATTGAGAAAAGCCATTCCTATGCAATTAATATAACACATAAGTGCACTCTGTTGGAATGGATTAGGGGGTTTAATCAACGAAACAAATATTTCTTGGCATTTATCATTTTCATCTTGGGGCCCAAATTGTAGGCAGCGACGAGGATAATCTTGTTTTTCTGAATCACAGCAGCACTACAAACAAGCAAAGGATTAGTAATCCCTGTTGGCGATTTTTTTTTCCCCCCCAGAGAAGACAGATAGTGGCTGGCACCTAGAGCAAGGGCTTGATTTCTAAACAGTAAACACTGATGTTTTCGTCACTGGAAGAGCTGCAGTCTGTCAGGACACCATTTCATATTGATAATAGCATTCCAGGGCGCTTGAGTAAATGGAGTTGGATAGTGCAGGTGACGGCGTGAGGTGACCTTATCAAACTGAGATAAAGTGGAAATGGGAAACTGAAATCAAAATACCATCACGGGAAGGGAGGCAGGATTCATCTGCTGTTCTTTTCAGGGGCCCAGTGAGAAAAGGGGGAAAGAAATGAATTGGCTTTGTTCCAGAGAAGATTGTTTGACATGGTCTTTGCCAACGTGACGTGCGGGCAGCATGGTTCAGTCTTGAGCTCACACCCCCGCTCAGCACTATTCACTACGAGCTTGCCGAACGTCTCAAATGATTCTCACTGAGGCCAAGCTTCAGCTGCCATCATTCAGCTCGACTAATCGCACGGCATGTCACGGCTTCTGAGCAGTCGAGATGTTTTAGCAGGGGGGGGTCTTTAGTATTCAGAAAGTAACACACAGCAATTTGGACTTAATTAGGTCTTAATGGCACCTGATCACTCACATACACAAACGTGCAAAAGCGCACGCATACATACACACACATACACACATGCTTGGGCACAAAACGGTATCTCTTCTTGATAGACAAAGCATGACTATAAACTCATTCTGTCCAAGTGTCTGGGCAACCACTAATGTCATGACAAATTGAGAGTATTTGCAGGAGTGGGTGCATTGTAAATTAGAAGGGCAAATATCAACAGAGACAGACTAACCACAATAAGGTGGAGCACATACACACTTCCATGCAGACACCCCCCATACACACACACACACACACACACACACCTACACACACAAACACACACAAACACACACAGACTGAAGATGACATCACAACTCTGTAGTTCCTGCCTTGGTACCCATTGAGAAGGACTAATTTACCATAACTAGTTCAGGAGTGCTTTTGAAACGTTTATCTAACAGCACCCTTCAGAGGCAAAGGTTGTCCTCTATTGATGAAGAAACAGAAACGTGTCGTACCTGAAAAAAAAGAAGAGGGAACTCTGTAGTTGTAAGCAAAAATAAAGAGCATTTTGTACTTGTAAGCAATGCATAGTATCTAGTTTGTACAGTTGCAGGACACTTTATTAAAACATTAAAATCATTGCTATTAAAAGAGTGGTACTGTGCTGTGTGGCCCTGTTAGAGAGAGTGAAATGCTGAATGATGGTGCATCATGCCACGTAGTTTCTCATCACAACTGGCGACCAGAAAAAAAACTAACAAAGCTTTTGACGTCGCGCAAGTAGCAGGGGGGTTCCCGACATGTAATTGCCGTCTTTTCAACATAGCAAGACATTTAAGGGGGTTTCTGGTTGTTGTTGCTGTGGACGGATGTAAACAGCCATCTTTGATGAGCCCCCTTCTAGCTCAGGGCCCTCGGCAATTGCCTAGTTTGCCTGCCCCATGGCAATGTCTCAGCTGGCAACTCCATGTTCACTTCACTCTGAGACGGCTCAGTTGGCTATTTATGTCGAGTCCCATTTTTTCCTGTTCATTTCATCTCAAGGACAAAACAAAGGCCATTGCAGCTCATTTGTGGCTGGCTCAGTGCTTGCCTACGGCTTGGAGCGTTTTAAGTGTGGCCCCTTTCTGACTCGCTATGGCACGCTCACCCAGCAGATGTCAGTGTTAGTCAAGCTATTGTGAAAGTCCTACTGACATGGTATGCATAGATGAACAAAGAGGGCTTCTCTGGTTGGTTCTACAGCCAAATACCCCAGCAGGACTACCTTCAGATTGCAGACGGGTTGATACGTCTAAAGCTGTTACTTCAGTTAGAATGTTTGTGTGCAGGGTCCCAGTGTAATATGAGAGGCCGTTAAGGCCCTAATCCATAGTACCACTCACAAACAGCACATGTACAACTAAACTCTTTTGCACACACAAAATTAACTCTTACATGTGCAGTCTTACATTTTTTAATGACATCCATACTCTGACACAGATTACTATTCACTCTCACACACAACTACAAACAATACCCCCATACATCTGTATTCATATGTACATTACACACTTCCATGATAGTATAAGTAAGAAAGAGTAATAGTATACGTCAGAAAGTATGGTAGTTTAAGTGAAGCAATTTTAGGATACGTATGTATGAGAAAATAATATAACATTTGAAAGAGAATAATAGTATATGTAAGAGAGAAAAATGTGGCACGTGAATGAGAAGAGTCATGTGTAAAAATGAGAATAATACTTCATGTAAGAGCGAATGACAGGGTATGACATGAGAGTAGTTTTCTGGTTGGCACTTATAAACAATCTAATGCACAATGCTAAACTCTCTCATGCACAATAGTCAACTCAAAGACACTGTTACTTCAGTCAGTGTTTGGTTTCTTGTCTTAAATACTTCAATTTAACTTATAAAAATAATAATATTGAATGTCTGTTGGACAAAAAGAAAGGATGCAGGTTCAAATGTGACTAAGAAAGAGTTTGTACCATGCAAAAAGGGGAGAAGGGGAGCCAGAACACCTTCTGCTCAAAAAAGAAAAATCATTCATGACTACTAGTGGAATAAAAACAAGGTTACATATGTGGCATATGCTTGCAGGCATCATACATTGTAGTTATTAAAAAGTAAGAGTATTTCACAGTTAAAAGAGTCTTACAGCTCATTCTCTACGCTTGAAGCAGCAAAGCAGGCGACTGTTTCTGTTCTGTGCTGCAACATTCGTCTTTGATGTATTTAGAACAGGATCTGTGAACTGTGGCAACTGTCCTGAAGAGACTCCAGGGAGACCCGTAATGACTTCTAACAACTCGGGTGTCTTAATGGATGGATGACGTTCCAGCGGTGCAGAAAATTATACCGATGCCGAGGGTTTGCATTCTTTGCAGCAGAGCTGTGGGTACTAGCAGCAGATGTTGACTTTCTGTGAGAAGGCTGAGAACAAAGCCTATGGTTGTGATTGGAGACAGAAGTGAGGCCAGAAGTGATCTCAAATATCTTGTATACATATATATATATATATATATATATATATATATATATAAATAGGGTGCATTTTTCGCATACAGACAAGTAAGCTTTGTTTGTGACCGGTCCCTTGAGCCACGTTTCCACAATGCAGTTCAGCTTTGTTACACTACATTTTGGAACGGGGAAGTTTCCAAAGCCAATCGTGCCATTACTTGGGAGGCGGGGTGTATGCATCAGAAAGTAACGACACAGAAAACAACAACGGAGGACACCATGCAGGTTGTGTTATTACTTTTTGGCATGTATTTGATTACCCTTACCCCCCTTTAATTTCGTTTTAATTGTTTCAATGTGGTGTAATTTTAACATAAATTAGATTAAGCCTTTATACTAGGCCTACTGGGCTTTCTGCCTCCCCTTGCACGATATGTAGATAAACAGATCAATATCGACCTATCTATCTATACATATATATATATACTTCTTGTCATTTTCTTCATGCAGTTTAAACTTTGTGTTTAGGGGGAAAAATCGACCAATTCATCATGCATTAAAGCCCTGCAAGTTGTCCAAAAAATGCAACCATTCAAGCAGCAGATCTAATTAACAAAGGCATAACTTGAAGGCTACGGATATAAGCTTTCTCTGAAAGAATAAGAATGAAGGCAGTGAGGCGTAGGGGAAGCAGAGAGGAGGTGGAGGAATTTATCTACTATAGCAGCAGTTGAGTCAGGACGTGTGAACAAGAGAAGAGGAGGAATCAGCTCAGTGCATCTCCAATGTTTTGTCACCAGGCACAAAATGTACTGCACCAAAACAAGTAGCAAAGATCTACTGTATGTCATCATGAAAATTGCACTGATTCCAAGACACACCTAACGTCCACCACATAGATGAGGTGCCAAAGGGAAGAGCTACTGGAGACGCGAGGAAGAGCCTCAAATACAGAATCGACACGGTTTGTCATAGTTGAAGAAGAACCCACACACAATACAAACACAAGCTGTGATACCAGGGCTGGTGAGTTTCTTGTAAGATGAAATCAGAGCATGGGGAATATATGCTCCCTGGTGGCCGGCTGCAGTGTCATGATCCCTGACTCCTTCATGTAAGTGGATTGAACATGGACCAAACTAGAATGTCGTAATTGTAGTAGTTGCCATTGTTTCTTTTTTTTCAAGAAGTCATGCTTGCCTTGGTCTCTAATGTGTACCTTCTGCCCAGGTGAGCTCTTAGTTAACTTTTACATGTCTGATGGGGAGGAATGTGTTAAAACCCCACTGTACCATCCATAAATGGGTGTGTGTTGGCAAGAAAAAGGCAATGGGGCAAATTATTTATCTGGGACATGATGATAATTTTGCCTCCCAGTGGGCCAAGTCCTTACTCAATTCCTTCTCATAAAAAATAAGTAACAAAGCACTGCTGAAGCATTTGACGATAACATTGGTCAACTCTAAGAAGGATTTTATAACGCCACAGTGCTTCAGGGAGGTTGATGTGAATGACTGAGGTTTGTCTTTTGGTAGTTGTGCAAACAGGACAGACATACTGTAAGTGTGCAAGTGAATGCAACCATTGCTCAAGATCATTAATTCATATAAACCACTTTCCCTATTATGATGCAATGGCAACGGCTGTGGCAATGGGGAATCAACTAATCCTTTATGTGTTATAGGCACCGTTGTTTCTCAGTCTTCATTGATGTGCAGTTTCTCTCCCAGAAATGAAGTTCGGCACAGGCTTTTATACCTTGCACAGAATTCCCTTGGGTCTCAGACCAACATTCTCCATATGATAAACTTTGACCTTTCTGAACAATGGGGGGCCCCAAGCCACACCCACTGTGTTTCCTTTGACCTCCAATCATGTTATCTCCCTGAGTCCCTAAACTGCCTTCCAATGTAGCCCCTTCCTCAACATACAATAAACATTTCCCCAATGTGTTGAAGAAGCCACACATGCTACAGATTAAGGCACAGCACTAAGTTATCTTAAATTCATATCGTAAATATAATGCAAATGATTCAGACACTACAGCAACAACAGTAGTGAAAGATGGTGGTTTTGATTAAAAATATATTCACACTACACCGAGCTGTGACAATCTGAGCAAAACCATAAAACATATTATTAATGCCGGAGTCAGATATTGCTGTGAAAAAAATTGTCTGAAATTTAAATGGGGAAACAATTATGTATGAAATATTTAACTCAAAATGTAGGTAGTTTAGTTTTTGTTTGCCAGTTTCCCTATTAGTGTTACTATTTTGTGGTGCACATTGTGCATTTCTAAGCATAATGTTAATTACAAGTGATGACTTTTATTCCTTTTGATAACATTTGCTCTATAATTTCCCAGTGTTGAGGATCTTTTCATTAAATTCTGCAATGGGAGACTATTGTGGTGAGATGCATCAACAATAGGAAAATGCATGTAACATTTAGGCAACGGGTGGCAACTTTGTCGTGCACGCAGAAGGCACAGCATGACACAAGTCCCGCGGTGGTTAAATGGGTTGTGATTAGTCATTAAGGGCAAGGTGTCTTGGCGTACTAGCCCACTCAAATGCTGGAGATTTCCCTGCTGTCCTTCACATAGGCTCAGTCTGGCATTCTCTGCAGAATTTCATTCAGCCTTTTCAGATGAGTTCCCTGCACTGATTGTATTTTACCAGTACCAGAATGTATGTGTTATTTTAACTAATCATACACCAGGTCTGAATCTCTATACAGTATGTAGAAGCTAACTCAAGTTTCCCATTATTTGGTGTTGCACATTTTTCCGTTGAACTTGAAACATCCCCTCGAAAGGGGATTTCTGGATGTTTTCAGAGTCATAATTTAACAGAGACTGGTAAAGTCAAAACAGGATGGCTGCAGGTCAGGCTTATTATATAACAACATTAATTTATAACAATGTAACGTGTTGCATATGTGTTCAGTGACTTGAGCGCTGTCTTGTCTCCATTTATTCTTAATTAAGAAATAATAAATGATAATTGATTAGGATTAGTAAATACTTTCCATACCACAGCTGCTAAGTGCTGCCTCCTTTTATTCCTTACAAGGGGCCTCCTTAACCTCTCACCTCAACAGCATTTTTATGGCATATAGTAATGCATGACCTTTAGCCTCAAAAGAACTGTCTATGTCTGCTTTGGTTTAGATCAAACAGACAATCCAAGCATTATAGGCAGGGGACCCAATTGTAGGCACATGAAAAAATAATGCAGTGAGGTTCTCAAATGTAGAAATTTAGATAATGGATAACAAGGCAGATGAAGAATGCAGGCAAGCAAACAGGCAGGAACAGTGTGTATAACATCAAGAACTCAAGTAAACAAAAGCACTAACAAAAGGTGTACATGTTTTTTACACACACAACCTTTAGTAAATCATGCAGGATATCTGAAACATGTGTTATACCACTAAATTGTTTTGGGTGATTGACTAAAGTGAGTTTGTAACGTTTAGGTTGTATTGCTTTCATTTGTGCGACTTGTGGCAGTTTTGGCAGCAGTACATACTGGAAATGAATATGTAAAAACATGTTCTATGGGCCTATGGGATTAAAGTGGATGACAACCAGGAAAAATGAAGGTGGGCTACAAGCAGCTGTCTGTCCTCTGCAGAAGGTGTCAAAGGAAGACAGATGACACGTGTGTAATTGTTTTCATGTAGCACTTGTTCCTGTGTTTGTCTCCTTGTGTCATACAACCTAGTGAGAACAGATTGCAGCTCCTGGGAACACACCTGAGACCAACAAGCAATGAGCAGAAAAGTTGTTGGTGGGGATGCATTTGGCAGCCAGTCTGTAGCGTGACCTTCAGGGAAAGCAGAGGAATGAATGTAGTTTGGCAGACGCTCCAGGTATCATCCATCTTTTGACAGGGAATCGTATTAGAACTGGTGTAAGCATTGCCTCAGTGGCTAAATTACCAATCTATGGGTATGTAATTAATGTTTGGTTTGAGCTGAAGGTAATTACCAACCAGGCATGCAAGTGATACTGTATGTCGGAGGTGTTCATTAATAGAGCTTGCTTCAAAGAGACAGAGTGGCGCTGGGTTTCCTTGCAGAATGAGGAGTGGTGAGACTTGAAAACATGCCTTTTCTCACACTGAGCTGGAGATTCACACAGAACAAGAAGAACTGCAAGTTCTTAGAAGGACAAATGTTCTGTTTTAAGGATGTTATTGAAAGAGGAGCAAAATGTTTTGTGCATAGCCGGTGCTGATAAGAGTCTACAGGAGACGAAGCTTCCCCCATTTTTGGTGAAATTACTGATGATAATTGATGATTATCACGGTGAAAATGATTACATGCTGCAGTGATGTGCTGGTCAGTGATTGTTCATACAACCTCTCAAAAGAACCACAAAACCTGCATTAATCGACCCCCTGAGCCCAATCAGACCTGCTTGCAACCCTGTCTATCACCCTCACACGCACAGGCATGCAAACACCCGCGCACACACAGACATATAGACACAATTAACCTTTTTTTGTTGTTGTCAACATTGAGTATTGCAGGTTCAAATGTACAGCTGAACTTAACATTCGTACAACACAGAGAACTATCCCCAGTTTGAAATGAAGAATGTTGGTGTCAACAACCAAGCACAAAGCAGCCAGGTGGAGCAAATGTTGTGATTTGTTTTTACCGATATAACACGACCCTGTCCTCTACATCTGATAGCCACATAACCAATTGCCACCCTGTTTCAACAATTGGACAGAAAGGATCAGCACCTTTCTCCCCTGTAACCCAGAGGACATGATTAATATGTGACCCTCAAGGGGTAAGTGATAATAGGATAGAGGGAAAGTAAAAGTGGCACAGGGATGTTGGCAAACAAAAGGTTAGGAAGAAGGACTTTCTTTCACACCATGACACGTTTAGTGTCTAAGATGTGCAGCATACTTATATTAAATTGAAATGGCCTTTTATTTACATATTCAGGCAATTTATTTCCCTCTGCAAAAGTGTGGTCTGTATTGTCTTTGCTTATTTTTATTTTTACTTTTTTATTGCATAATTTAAGCAGTGTTGGATTCAGAAGTCCAATTGGTTAGGGAAAGAAGGCTCCTTTACGGCCATATATCAGCTTAAAGATCTCAGAGGAAACAGATGGCAAATGTGTGTGATATACAAACATTTCAGAATTTTTCTTCTCGTCGCCACAAGGAAATACAAAGAACACTAATCTGACCTTAAAAGCATAATGTTTCAATCTAAGTTGCCATATAACAAATTCAGAGCTAAGGCAGGATTGATATTTACAATTTCACTGACATTTTGGCGCGCACATCCACTGATGGCAGTGTTACACATATTCTCTTGTCCAATTCAGTGACTGCCAACTGACCGCCCAATAAATGAGTCATGAGTCACTTAGACAGATCTTTTTTTTTGCTTTCAACTTCATGTCAAACACTCATTTAAGACAACACAGTGCTACTCTGGTTGCACATTGTTGGCAACTGCACTATTAATATGTTCTAAATATTCAAGGTCTATGTTTACATCGTTAGACTCGTCTAAACCTTACATTTTGTCTTCTGATTTCTGGCAGCTGCACAGACGTGATTATTTTTTACTTTTTGGGGATTGACTAAAGTGGTGCTTACATGATGCTCAGTGTCTGGCTTGAGGAGAAGCTAAATGGTAATTCTGCGTGATTGTTATCTACACTAAGTTCATTAGACATATTCATATACATTATGAAAATAACAGATGGAACATGTTGAAATAGCTGTATGGTTTTAAAATGTTTTATGTGTATGCGTGTTGAGTAAATAATAATATAATAATTATATTCACAATAATAATGTGAAATGTAAATCTATTAATAAATAAATAGGGGCCATACGACAGACCTTTTTTATGACAGACACTTTGGCATGACATTGCAGGTCAGCATGTATAATGCGAAATTATACATGCACATTATATATAATAAACGAAATGTAGTTGTCAAGAAACACATCTGTGCGTACTTCTACAATGAAAAAAAAACGTTTATTGTGACTATACAGTATCAAGAAAGGCAGAGTTGAAATACATGAATAACTACGAATAACTTGAATCAGCATGACATAACATGAATAACTACCAATACGTAACATGCACATGCTCAAACAACACATAAGTCGGGGGAAATTTGTTCTCTGCCTTTAACCCATCTGTGGCGCATGCAGGGCCACAGAGCAGTGGATAGCTGAGAGCGTCTTGGGAGCAGATGGAGTAAGTGCCTTGCACATGGGCATTAGAGGTGGAGTCTTTTTTGTTAGTGGGGGGGGTTGCAGGGGGAGTCCGCCTCGACTGGGCCTTGAACCGGCAACCCTCCGATGCATGTCTCCCCTGCCAACAGTCCACCTCTCCCCACAAATCTCTAGAAATGTAAAAAATTGGAAACAAAACTAAAGTCTTTACAACAATTAAAGCTGATTGCTGATGGACTCTTGATTTGCTTTGCAGTTACAAGCCCAGAGAGACCCGCTTGTCAATGTGAATACTGTATTTACTAAAATCTGATAATACAATTAGGTCCCAATGCGCCAATATACGCTGCTGATTTGACATCTTTAAAGATTAAAAAAAAGGATGCGACAGGCAAATATTTATGGTAATTTCCTTCAGTGACCAGAGCCCGACAGGATGCTTCACCATTTCTCCTACACATACCTAACTGGTGCAGTGCAGATTGAGCAGTGAGTGAGAGCCGCTAAAAGGATCTGTACCAAGTTTGCTTTGATTTGCTGTGATATTTTTTATTTGTTTTTTATAAGTTTTATTTATTTATTATATGCTTTATTAAATCGAACATTGTTGCCCTACCTTATTAGTAAAGAGGAACATCATATATTTACTGTAATAGAATACAAATGTTGTCACTGGCACTTCTTGAACATCATTTTCCAAATAGAAGGTGGAAGCAGGGAATTGACGAATACATTAATTAATCTCTTCACATGCAAGTTTAGAACAACTCACTGATTTACCAGGAATGTAGTGTGAGGAAGCACCAACTCCCTCACTGAAATGTTTGCTTTGATGAAAGAATCATAGACACCTATTTTCTGTTTGTACATCTCAGTGTCCAATTTAATAACAATGATAAGTGTACAGTTTAGGCATTACATTTTTGGTTCTAGAAAACATACATTTCTAAACAGTTGGACCATTTTGACCTGTGTGTCAATCCTCCTGCAATCCAGTGGAAGCCATTTTGTGTCACACTACTCCGTATATGTGTTTTGAGAGTAGGGGCACAGGTGTGATTGACTAGATCATCTTTAATTTAAATGGTAGCTAATTAAGTTAAATATCCGAAGATGGCTAATTACTTTGTTTATTTTTTGAATGCTGAATATTTTGTTGACAAAATACATGTTTTAAATCAGGGTCAAATATGATATTAAGAGAAAAGTATTTATCTTTCTGTTTGATAGTATGTGGACTCTCATTTCAGAAAGGTGACCCGATTGGCCAATCTGAATTGGGAAGGCGGGCTCTTAGCCTATATATGTGACTGGAATGAGAGGGAGAGTATGATTTTGTCTCTGGAAGAGAGGCACCAGGCATGCTGAGAGGCAAATACCTTAGTTTTTTTTTTTATAAGAAATAAAACTCAATTGATTTTGCCGTAGCAACAGCTGGCCAGTGTGAATGATTGGTCTTCCATAAGCTACCCTGCCACATGTAGTGTTTTAAATTCACAGTCTGTTAATCAATCAAATATTTTTCCTTGTGGAACAACATCACATCCATACCCACGTGAAGATTTTAGCTGATCCTAACTGTAATTTAGTGCAAAATGTAGATCACAATCACCTCTGTCCCACTCAGAAAAACTAACCGAGTAGTCAATACAGAGACACTAGCTGCTTGGTATGGGTGTCTCCCTTATCAGTTCCTTCAAAGCTATCCTCGAGTGTAAAATACTGTTTATAGTGAATGACAGGCAAGCATGATACAGTTGAAGACACACCCTGAATAAGGAGTGAATTCACACCCGCCCAAAGAGTGATGTTTTATTCTGATAAAATAGTTTGCAGTGGGAGAGGCACGTGGATCTTTGATTAAGCCTCATTCTGAGAAGAAATAACAATGTGCAATGTGAATCTGAAACATTTGGAATGTTTTTTTCTTGGTGTGGGACCGTGTTTCTGCATCCATCGAGCAAGAACATATCATATGTTGGCACTTTGATTTACCAAAAAGTAATAATTAAATATTTAGAATTTTTATTCAGATACAAACAGGATGTGGTCAAGAATGATAGTAGGAGTCAATTAATTTAATTATTATGTTATTATATTTACTTAGAGCAAACGTCAAGCTGTAGTACTGTACTGAAGAAAAAAAGCTTTTGCAAAATCGGTGAATGTAAATAAGCCTGCCTCTGGTGTGCAGGGATACAATTCTGCTCTCCAACGGTATTTGCATCTGCAAGGTGTTTTTGATACTTATGGGCAAATTACCGTAGAGCGTGTGGTATGATGCATAGAAGAGGCATGTCTTATAAATGCAAACATCCATGCTGCTTTTCTATTCCTGTAATCAAGTTTGTGCACTGCCCAGTGCCTGGCAGAATGGCATCTTGTTTGACTGTACAGGCTCATCATTAAAAGTATAGGCCATGAAGTGACCATTATATTTGAAATGTCAGGAAGTCGAGCATCAAACTGGGCTAGAAAAAATAGATGAATCCAGCCATCTCTGTTTTATTTTTTTTCAGATTTGCTTTATTTCCATGTTCTTGTTCTTGGCACAAACATCTCAGTGAATTAATATCGACTTCAAATAAGCCAATCCTAAGGATATAATAAGGATCTGGTATAGACCTGGGAAGATTATTGATGGATTTGTATTGGATAAAATAGACTGAATATAAAGTTAGGCCTTTTTTGTAACTTCACTCTGTTGTGTCCACTATAGTCTGCAACCACAGCGCCTCCTCCATTCACAGTGGGCTTCACAGTAAAGCATTTTGTCTGCATGCGCAGAAGTGTGCAAATGTGAGTAATTGTTTGAGAGCCTCATGTTGGGCCACTCCTAACATTAAATTCTGCAATTAAAAACACTCCCTTCTCTTTCTAATGAGCACCGCATATTATGCAAAAGATTGAGTAAGATGTAGCCTCCCATTTTTAACCAGCATTGGAAGACAAACATAATAAATGTTGGTGTTTTTTCATTGAGTGATTGCTAAGCGTTTTACCACCCGCACATGTTATCCATTCAATAGAACTCGGCCATTCAGAGTGTGCACAGTGCAGCAGTCCTGTTAAACGAAGTGCTGAGGTACAGGATGTAACAGTATTTATCAGATTTTAAAGGATTCAGACCTGATTGGGGACAATACAACCTTAACAAGGCATCTCTAAACATGGATTTTGTGTTCCACTACCCCTAAAAGCTACATTGTAGAGAAAGATAACTTTTGGATCTCATCTCATCTACTTACATTAGAAGGAAGCTGAATTAGCTCAGTTATCAGCTGGAAAAAGCTGTTGCATTACACCTCGTCCTACTTGTGCTGCATGTGTTCAGATTTGCTTTGCTAGTAATTATTTTGATTCTCTTGATCTGATCCTATTCTAGACTCAACAAACACACATAAATGGGTATCACTACTGTGAGGGGTAGATGTTTGATCAAACCTGTTGAAAATAGGTTCAGGTTGTTTACCCACTTCTGGTCGCCCACAGCCTGGGAGTCAGGCTCCTTGTGCCCAGATATGGTTTTGAGGCCTTTCCAGACCCCGCTGACATTCTGCTGCTGCAGCTCTTATCTTTCTCCTCAGATCATCCTTGTTCCCAGACTTAAAAGCCCTCTTCTTCTCCTTAAGCAATGCCTTAATATCTGGGTTAATCCATGGTTTGTTTTTGGAGAAGCACCGTACAGTCTTGGTGGGTACAGTGTTCTCCACACAGAAGTTGATTAAATGTTATGCAATATGTGAGGCTGTCGATATCCTACCCATGGCCACTGGACATTTCTTCCCACACAGTCGTCTGAAAAACAGTCCCTCAGAGGCTCCTCTGACTCTTTATACCATCTTTTCACTGTGCGGGTCACAGCTGGTTGCCTGTGTACCAGAGGTTTGTACACGGGCAGGAGATGAACCAGGTCGTGGTCAGATCTACCAAGGGGGGAGGGGTGTTGAGGTATATACCTCTGAATGTTGGCCTAAAAAAGATCTAGTGTTGTATTATCCCTGGTGAGACATTCTACATACTGGGTGAAGTTGGGCAGAGTGAAGGATGGAGGGGCATGGTTGAAGTCCCCAGAGATAAGGAGGAGAGCCTGAGGATGTTGTGTCTGCAGCCTGCTCACCACCGAGTGGATGACGTCACAGGCTGTGTCTATGGTAGCAGAGGTGGGGACATAGGCAGCTATCGCAATAGCATGCGAATATTCCCGTGGCAGATAGTTTGGTCTCATGCTTTGAGGGGCATTCATGTAACTACACAGATACTCATGTTTACTCCACCACTCAGACCAGGCGTCTAGAGGCATGGACATGTAAATCCACCCTGCCGCCTGGGAATTACAACAATGCACAGTTAATTGCTCTATCCCCAACCTTGGTGTAGAGCCAAAGAAAGAAGAAGAGCACACCTTAATCGTCTCGCATCTACATGCACATGCACATGCACAAATATAGATACACACACACTCTGGGGAAATTTAGTCTCTGCCTTTTCACCCATCTGTGGCCAGCACAGCAATCAGTCCTGCTTGGCCACAGAGCAGAGGGCAACCGATTAAGCGCCCGGGGAGCAGATGTTGGAGGGATAGGGTGCCGTGCTCAGGGGCACGAGGCGGAGTCTCTGGGTTGGACAGTCTGTTCAGGGCTCGTCCAGGGCTCGTCCAAGTCGCGTTAGTCTTTTGTAGTTCGGTGGGATTCGAACTCGGGACTCTGCTTGAAGGACGGACACCGCCCTCCTTACAACGCACCATACTCTTTGGTTGCGAGACCTAGCTCGGGACTCTTCGGTCCTCACTAGGAGGGGCGCTTCGGCTGCCCAGCTTGGAGCCGGGGAGACATCGATCGAACCCCCTTTATTCTATGTTTTTGTAATAAACCTTTTTTGTTAACCTGTAAAACTCGTCCTGAGTGATCCGTCTTCGACCCGGAGGAATCAAAGAACCCCACACTACTTTCTATGCTCCCTTATACCCAAAGGTATAGATATTGAAAAGAGCTAAGGTCTTTTCAGGCCAAGGACCCCTAAACTGATTGAGACATGGAGCAGCGACTACTATATATAAAAGAGTATTTTATATTAAACTGGGCCTAGTGCCATGCATCCATAGCTAACCTGTTATTGTGCCTTCAACATTAAGTTATTAAATGTACAGTATACAAAGGTTCATATATTCATGTTTGGTTGGAAAAACAGCGCACCACAGTGGACCACTTAGGGGTGACGGACCCCCTGTTGAAGACCCATGCAATGACATGTTCATCCGACGACCTATTTTTCTTTGTTGCTTATTTGGGATTCTGGTTATGACCTAGATTATTACATTTTACATTTCCATCTAACACATCAGGTTTGTTTCTTAATATTTTGAAGATGTTCTCCTTTTCAGCCTGCCATTTAGAAACCTGAGACTATAAGAGAGCATTGCCTTACCTAACCTAGTTGTGATGCAAATCCTGATATGTGAAAGTCAATACCCAAAGAAAAAGATCTGCAGATCATCCAATAATGAAAGCGTGTAACATGTTTGCTGTTTATCAAGGAGATTAGATTATACACAAATTATGTTTTCCATCTTCACAGCTTGATGTGTATACATATATTTCATCTCCTTCTGTCTTCTGAAAGATTATTTGCATACCGATCAAGCTCGGCATCCTGTTCTGATTTCTTCGTCAGCAGTCGTTTTTGTAAATGCCACTACCACCAGAAACCTAACCTGCTGCTGCACTATCACTTCTATGCATTAGTACCAACAGTCATGTTTGGTTGAGCTGTTGTTCAAGGGCTGTCATCTGCAAATCCCCCCAAAATTGACATCCCATCTCTTCTTGTGGCATTAGAAAGGCACTTTTAACAAGACCTGCTGAGCTGTAAAGAAATGTAAATGAAAGTACAACCCCAACTCATGCCTGCTCCTTCTCTCCTCTTTGGGGCTGTTTGCTGTGCGTAAATTCATATTCTGACGAGAAAGCCATTTCCAATTACTGAGAGGGATTTCTTCTGTAACTGAAGCCAGCTAAATTTATTAGACGTAGTGCCTCGAGTCCACAGTAAAAGCAAATTGAATATGTTGGTCACATAGCTGCACCACAAGGCTTCCATTTCTGACAAATGTGTTGTATCCACTATGGGGAAGCAATAATTTCTGAACTGTTATGCATTAAAAATAAATAGCAGTGGACAACCACACCATGGCCAAAGGTCACTGATGACATTGGCCCTGTGCTCCAAGGAGGGCCATGTATAGGTCAAAATGCTTATTCACCAACTATTAAAATAAAAGCCTAAAAAGAGAATGAGAAAATGAAAAGAGCAGAAACACAAAAAATAGGAAAGAAACACCAGGTATAAAAGGCCAAACTGCAGTGTTTCCCACGCATTGATTTATTTGTAGCAGCCTGCCACAATATAAACATTTACCACCACATATATTGATTTTCTTCTTTTTTTTTACAATTTCAGATAAGTAAAATCTTCACTGCAGAGTTGCGGGCAGCAGAACAAATCTACTTGTCTGCTACCCGACTGCTGAGCTGTTAGGCCGTTTATGTTTTTTTAGCTGGCTGGGCTTTATGCTGTATTTTGTAGGAGTATTAATGGTAAATCTACAAACACCGAGTTGATAAATCTCGCAAGATGCCACATTTGTCCATCATATGTAGAGTACATTCCTGTTGTATTACATTAACACCTGAAGCCTGTTTACCAGACAATCGGGAGGAAAGACACAAGTCACATACACAATTATAGCTCTCACAACTCATTATTCATATAGTAATAGATAGTCAATCCAACATGAGCAAAGGAGGAACATGTTACTGTTTGTATTGTAAATATCTCATTATTAAATACAAACTTCCCTTTATAACTTTATAAATATATGTAAATTCAATTAAAACCTTATCGATAACAAATACATATTTAAAACATTATTAAAGCCTATTGTAGGCTAATAAATCTATAATTAAAATATAAGAAAGAAGAATATACAAAAATATTGCTAAATAAATATTCATCTGGTGATAGGGTATCATTTGCAAGTTATAAGGTGTGTTTGTGTGCATTCGTGTGCATGGGTGTGTGTTTTGGAGCTTGGCACCAGAGTTTGCTTGCACTGTGGCCTGCTGACTAATTAGTGGCTGTAATCTGCAGGCTCACTCTAGGATCTTGGCTCAGAGGGCACCTGGGTCCCTGAACACTGGTGCCCACCTGCCTGGCCGTCTGCCTCCCTACCGACACACAGATGGTTTGGAGTAGAGCAGCCTGTAACTCACTTCATCAGAGTGTGCCCAAGCACCACTCCATCAAGGAGATGAAGACACAGGCAACACATGACATTAGTTTTTCCCTAAAAGTAAGTTTCCAGCCTGCCATCCAACAGAGGTCAAAGATAAACAATTATTTCACTAAAATGGAAATAGTTTATTCTGATCTATAATGAGATTAGATACCAGTTTTTGGAGTCCACCGGCCCTTTGAATTGAATTGAATCACTGACTCCACCCTGTGGGGCGTTTGCCTAAGTTGCATAAAGCTTTGAGCTGTGATAAGAAACATGTGTCCAAACTCTTCTAAAGTCATAATGGGTGCTGTAATGATGTACTTAATACTGAAGATATATTTGTATCTGTTTTATGGATACTATTTTGTTTAACATGCACAACTGCCTATAAAATACAAATATTGTATGTGTGATATTGCATTCATCAAATCTACACCGAGGCTCCAGTAATAGAAACCAGCTCATAAAATGATCCAGAACAAAGACAATTGCATGCACACACCCCTACCATCCCAACTAAATGCAGGACACTAACCCAAACTTAATTCTAACCCTAAATCTAATGTCAAATGTAAACCCTCAAATGGTCTCAAACAACGGACGTTCCTCACAATGACATAAAGTTTATATAACTTTGCACACAATTTAATAGGCAATGTTTTCAATTCAAGTTGAGCATAGATTTACAAGAAAAAAATAAAATGCTAGGGAAAAAAAAAAAAATCAAAATTATTGATTACTTGAGGTCATGTTCACACCTGTGGCTGGGCTCATTTGATCCAGACCAAGGGGAGAAAAAAATTGACATTGTTGCCTTTTAGTTCCGTTGCTTACATGTTCAAGCTGGTGTGCTACAAAAGAGCTTAGAGCTGTTGAGCATGAGGTCCAACAAGCGGACCGGTTACTTATTGATTTGACAGTTTTGTGATCTCATCCAGCATCATCATCCTACACAGACCCACATGGAGGAATCAATGTTTGGTTAGTGACAGCAATTCATATTAAAACATATTAAGGACCATAAACACTGTAACTGGATCTCATGGTTCCTGTCAAGCTTGAATTTCATTACAATCCAAAGTATTTCCCTGGTCTTCTCGTGACTGAAGATATAACATTCTCTCCCTTTTCTGCTGCTCTGGTCCTTTTTTGCTGGACTTTGTTAATACAAATAATGATGTAAAGACCAAACAGGTGGAAAGGACAACAAAAAAAAAGGACAGTTGCTGCGTTTTACTTATTGACCACACTTAATTGGAGAACTGCAAAATAATTATTTCGACTTTGACAAAAGATACACACCTAAATTGTATGACTTCATTTTCTTACTTCTTATTACTTATGTATGAGGAACATCACTGTACTAACATCATTGTTACCATAACAATGTTGCACAGATTTATACAAAACTCCCATTGCTTAGTCTTCAGCTAAATGGGCAAATGCAGAAGAGTTCATTTGAAAAGAAGTGAGAAAGTTTTTTAGCACACTGTATCTCAAGAGTACACCCTTACACCCTAAAATTGCAAGTGCCTGCGAGTAATTTCTAAAGCATACCTTCTCTCTCCCTTCCTTTTCGTATACAGCATATGCCTTCAGTAGGACTAGCAGAGATGAAATAGATCTCTGAGTGTTACCTGACAAGCTGCAAACCTGTAGCTCTCCCATCAGAGATCCCGTGTTTCATATATTAGAAATCCAAAACTAGCTGCTCTCTTTTTCTTCTTGTCTAGCTCCAGCCTTTCTCATCAAGACAAGTTCACATAAATGACCTTAGTAATGAACTCAGCATTCTGCGCCTAAACTGTCCGCGGTGGCTAGTAAGTTACAACATTGTGGCATTATCACAACCTTTTATGTGACAGAACACTCTTCTGAGGTACAATCTAAGGAGTGATTATATTTACATAAGGTATTGTCTAAATGAATGTCATTTTTTCCAAGGTTGAACGAGTCAAAACAAGATTGCTTTGCTTATCATGATGTATGTCACTGCTGTAGTAGTTTTTCTTTTCTTTTCCACAAGGACATAAAGTATTCAACCACAGATTCAAGTCAGGTTTGTCCATTCATTATATCTTCTGCTACAGAAACAAACAACCATTCACATTCATCCTTTTTACTGTAAGGCATCACTGGTAACTAATGAACAAAGATAAGTAAAAATGGCAATATGATGATAGATGAAGCAAACCTATATTTGTTAGTATTTCACTAACAATAAGATACTCCAGTGTTAAAATATATACAACATGGGAGAGCACAGCAATGACTCTAGGAGAGGGTTAACAAGTCTCAGGTGTCGCTTGTCTTCTCCTATGGCTTATTTTATTTGCCTCCCAAGCATTACTGTTACTTTCCACAGTGAGATCCTCTCAGAAAAGAAATGGGTGCAGGACAAGTATAATTGATTATAGTATTGTGGCTAGGCATAGATCATGTCATTTACTCAAAAATAACAACTCAGGGAGGAAAATGATCTGCCATTGTTGACATTTTTAAACTGGACAGAAATGTAGAAACTACACCCGCTTTAGACATGAATGATTTGAATGTATGTTTCTAAAAGTAAAGGATAAAGCTGGCAGTGATGGATGACTATAGATGAGATCTCAACTTGCCTAAATCCAATGTTTTGGCTATTGTATCCACATTTATTAAAGCCCAGAATGCTTGCCGTGATTGTTTTCAGATGAAGACATTTATCATGGGAAATGGTGCAATATACACACTGTGATGGACCAGTGAAGTGTAAAAAGTGTTGCTCTGCATTCAGAGCAGTACACCTTGGCCCCTTTTATGAAGGTGTAGATAGAAATGTAGTGAATAATCAAAATGCAAAATACGTCTTTTTCTCTCAGTTAAAACCTATTCTAGATTATTTGTTCTATGTATTTTCTTTCATTTCCTTTTTTGGTTTGGAGACTTCTCTGTGTTTCAGTGCACTTCATTTCCTGTTCTTTTGTGTTTTCCCGCCTTCCTGATTACCTGCTTTCTTAGGATTTAGTCTCTATGTTTTCACTGTTTTATTGTCATTATAATTTTAGAGACGGTATTGCAATATTTTCTGCAGCTGTAGTGAATTGGACCAGTTCTGTGACCAATTTTCATTCAGCTAATGTTATCTATTTAATTTGCCATCAAAATAGTCATTTTTGGTGACAATAAATTAATTCAAGTCTAGTGCCTTTTTTTTGTCAGTCAAAGCTTTTACATTACTTTACATTTTATGTCAGTTTAAATTACTGATGTTGTTTGGCACTTGTTGAAGTGTGGTCCAAGGGGTGAGGATGAATCAGGCAGCATGAGTCAGCTGGTGGGAAACAGTCGGGCTAACATTGATGGGAGTCTTTACAATGACTTTGCTGTTGGTACTCTATTTTTTTTCTACGGTCTGCTTTGGTGTCTGTGGCTGTGGAGGCTGTGCTGTAGCTGGTGTTTGACTAAAGCCTAACCAATCCCAACCACTGTCAAATGTACCCGTATTTATACAATTAACAAACTAATAGACTTAGGTGTTTAAATGAGGTACCCAAGCCCAGATGTGCAAGCCTCATATTTCTTTTGAAAACTGTGTGGTTAGACATATCTTCTTTCTGCTGTACATTTAAATTTTTATTATTATTTATCAGTATGTGAATATCGTTGTAGCACAACTTAACACTTCTCAGAGAGAAATGCCCAATCTGTCATTTTGGAGATTGCTTTTATTTAAATGTGATAATGTGTTATCACAATATTATCATATTCATATACATATACGTTTTAATATACAGCTGATGTGATTTACTTGATACCATGGTACCATGATCCAATGATAACAGAATGTACAGAATTCATTTCACCACTTATGAATGTCCTCCAGAAATGTTAGGAAACTTTGTAGCATACAATATGCTGTGAAATGACATCCCCTATTTATTCATTATCATTTGTGTTTAAATACCAGGATTCTTAAGAGAAACAGCAACAAGATATTTATTTGATTGAAGAACATATCCCATTTATGATTCAACATACCCAGACAGATTTGCTGATGCGTGCCACTCATAAAGTGGCATGTATGCTGCTGCTGCATAATTTTTCTCCTCACTTTTGCAAATGTATCCACAATGGTATGTTTTCCATAAAAACTGCATGACAGCACTGATTGCCCCACAGTTATACTACATAAGCTAAAATTGGTTCAAGGTCCCTCGAGAAATCTACTACCAGTTTGCTTCTTTTTTTTATCCCAACCTCACCCAGTAAGTCTTTGTGCATGTTCTCACAAACACACACACAAAGTCACGGAAAGTCAGTCAGTAATAGAACGAGTGATTTAAGTTGCAGGTGAAGCCAGCCAGATCAATCAGCACTACCAATAATGCATGCTGAAGTATTGCTTCATATTAATGTGCTTTAATCGGCAACCATAATCAGATATTATAACAACGCCACAATATGCTATACATCAACAAGTATCATACTTCCTGTCCCTAAACAGAAAACCGTGTAGATGTCCTTCTTGCACATGTATGTTGCATCAAATCTATTGTATTTATTATTCCTCAACATGGTTGTACACCTTTTGAAGAACTGACTGTTATTTTTATCGCCATCATCAAAACACCACATGAAGGAATATCTTTTGGAAGAACGTTAATCAACAGCGGACTGAAGTTCAGACACTTTAATTCACCGTTGCTCGCTCCTGCATTTGGATGCAAAGTTTGCTACGTCAAAGTCAATTACTGACATATCTGAGACGTCCTCTTGACGTTAAGAGCTTTCATGCTCAGAAGTGGCATTCAGTGGGATGAAACTATCACTCTCAGAGCTACTAAAGCCTGTCCTGTTTTCTAATGGTACCCTCTTCTGTCCTCTCTTCGTGAGTAGTTTAATTCGCTTGCTTTTCAGGTGGTAGTCTACCTCAAGGCATTTGGCTAAATGTCCTTGACAGTTGTATGTTATTGTCATACAAAGTTATTCATTAACATAAGCTTATATATTTAATGACTTTTTAGACCAGAATGTATTTGGTGTGACTAGTCACTGTAAAAACACTACACTTTAAATGTATTGTCACTTTAGCTTAGGTCTTAGCCAAAACTAAAAGAGTCGGGCTCCAAACCTGTCATTTTAGTTAAAACTATGGTTTATTACCAAATATCTGCAAACATATAGGTATATTTTGATAAATCCTCACTCTGCAGGCCTGAGTGGTCATGACTTGAGGTAGAGTGGTTGCTCTGTTGATAAATGGGTCTGTATGTTAAAATGTCTTTGGGTGAGATACTGAACCTAAAGTTGCTCCTGATGAACCACTGCTATTTAAATAGAAAATATGCTATTTGGAATTGTCGCGTCAGTAAACCTAGGGGGTCCCTGGAGGTACTGTAAGGGGGTCAGAAAAGTTTTGGTTGATTAGACAATATTTGTTTTTTGACTTCTCGCTCACTGACGTGCAGACAATATTTCACCTTTCATAGCACTTCATTGGCACACACCCAACTTTTGTAGCTTATGTCTCTTTTTGACCCTGACCGTTTTTCACACACACACTCTCTTCAACCGAACACTCCTGGGAGGGGGACTGTCAGAAACACTGGTGTTAAGTGATAAGGACACAGGGGCCGTCTTTGACAACATGCTGTGCCACACAAATCTAATAATAGTGTTTGGACTCCCATTGCATATATATATATTTTGGAAACCAACAAGTTCACAAACCTTCAAAAAAGCCTAAATTTGTGCTGAAACATGTCTAAATGTGTGTGTGTGTGTGTGTGTGTGTGTGTGTGTGTGTGTGTGTGCGTGCGTGACTGCCTGGCTGCGTATGTGTGTGTCCGTCATTCCGATTAGATTTATAGTCAATGTGTAAGTGCATGTACTTTTGTTATTATTATCACCATTATTAGCTTACTAATTACGCTGCTAATGAACATGCAACACAATGACCATGATAGTGCTGGACCGTTTGCTTATAGAACTGTTTACATGTCTATTATGTAATATTATATATTATATTAATATAATATTAATTATATTAATATTATATTATATATATTGTATATATCCTCGAAACCAGTATACATGCCATGTCTTTTGTATGAGCATTAAATGTAAAATTTTAGAACTGCTAATCGACTAGATCAACTAATAATTTACATTTAAGGCTCGCTTGTGTATTGACTAAAAATATATGAAAATGAATAAATTATGATGTAAATAAGATTCAACATAATCTAAAGAATTTCGTTTATATTTCCATAGAGTCATGTACAAAGATATACTGTATATGATATGTCTAAACTCGTGGAGGATGGCAGCTGTCAGGTTACATTAGTGTGAATCATTCCGAGATGTCACTTTGTCCATGTGTCCTCAACAAGCCTAGTCTCAGCAATTTTTTTCATCTTCAAAACCGATTAAAGGCTTTTCATCCTAGGCGTACATCGCTCTTGCAAAAGTTTATTTTTCATCAAACTTTAAAGAAGGATGATGGGCATCAATCATCTCTAATGTGCTCCCCTTTGAAGCACCTCCCTGACATATAGCGTCTCCACAGGAGATTCCGGCTTGCGGCATAGAGCTTGGCCTTCTGCCACAGGTGTTTAAGACCTCAGTCAGATGAAGGCTGCTCTCCCACGTGGCTTCAAACATGATTAATGAATCGACTTTGTGACACTGTGACAGGCTAGGTCGACGGCTGATGTCTCCCTTACCAGTCAGTCAAAAGACCTTTGCAAACAAGACAAGGACAGTAGGCGTCAGCTTCCCATGAGGATACTATTGCACACGTGAGCTAAATTTAGGCCAACTAATTTGCTTTAAATTATTATCTAGGTTTTAGTCTGTTGCCCTTAGGGATTTTAAATGTGTTGTGTTGTTTTGTACACAAATTGTTTTGTGTGTATACTATGGCTGTACATTATTCTCTCTGTCTTTTTGATCGTGAACCAACTTATTTGATTTTTTGCACACTGACGCTCGGGTTAAATTGGTCAACAGACAAAAAAAACTTGATTGCCAGAAAATATGCCTTTGAATTTTCTGTCAAGCTTATTGCATGTAATGAGCAAGAAATGTTAAGCTCAGAATAGAAATGTTATTGTCACTGTACTTTATTTTTTATTTTTTTGAAAGCATCTTGGATGTGTGCATTACAGGTGATAGGCAAGATTTGTTTGTCTTTGCAAGTTGGATATGTCTTCCAGAGAGAGCTGGGTGTATCAAATGGTCCTTTGTCCTGAGTTTATAACCCTCTGGAGGGCTCGCCGCTCCGAGGCCCAACATCAGCCGTACCACACTGTGATGCCGTAAGGCAGAACGCTCTTGATGGCCAAGCAGAATAGGGCCACCAGCTGTTTCTCTTCCAGCATGTCTTTTCCTGAGTAATCTCAGGATGTGCAGCCACTGGACCAGGAAAGCTCTTTTGAGATGAAGGAATTGGAAGTAGTTGAACTCTTCGAAGGCGATGTACTTAGAGTGAAGGAGATGGACTTTCAGCCAGAAGGGTCGCTGGTTCAGGGCCACCACAAGCCTGAACCCCGAAAAAAGATAAACTCCGGGAGGAATGAGGAAGAATCCCAGCTGTCCCATCAAGAGACTCTTGTCATCTTGTGCCCCTGAGCAAGGCACTTTACCCCCCCCCCCCCCCCCCCCCCCCCCCCCCCCCCCCCCCCCCCCACACACACACACACACACACACACACACACATCTGCTCCCCGGGAGCTTACAAAAATAGCTGCATACTGCTGCCCAGATGGGAAAAATGCAGAGGTTAAATTTCCCCCGTTCTGTGTGTTGAACAGTCTCATCTGATCTAAAGAGCAGAGGGATCTGCACTGTATTTCCTGAAGTAAATGATGACATAGTTTCTTTCATTATCGCCTGGGCCAAGTATTTGCTGCACACCATTGTGTCAATTGTTGATCTCATCGTTGTCGGCCAATTCATCCAGACTTGGGTGGTCTATGCTGAGTATGTGGACGGTCAGGGGTTTGGCCATTGACAGGCCAGTATGCCTCAATGATTGTATTGAATTCTGATATGTTTTCAATGAAGAGCATTCTTACACAGCGTCCAGGTATTTGAAGTTCACATAAGGCTGAGCAATGGCGATGGCATGCTCTGGATCCTTTTGATCTGCAAACAATCTAATGAGGATCGAAGGGCTGGCCCTGATGTGTTGAAACCAGACTCTCAGAGCACTTCATCCCCACTGATGCGAGTGCAATTGGGCTGTAATGGCTTTGACAGGCACAATGGTGCCTGATTTGAGGCAGGGTGGGATGATGGCCTGAGCAAGGGGAAATTGTAGATCTTAGTAAGAAGCTGTGAGAGCTGGTGATCAAATGCCACAAGCACTCTCTCAGCTACTCCATCTGGACCAGCAGCTTTCTTTCGGTTCACTGACCTGAGCACATGTCTCACTTGATGTTCTTGCAGAGTGAGTGTGTAGGTGCTAGTGAGGGAAAATAGACTGCATGTTTCAAACCTCAAAAAGAGGAAAACATCTGTGTCTTCATTGGTCTTGTGAAGTGTTCCTCAGTTTTCCTTTTGTAATCTACCTTGGCCACAGTGATGCCCCTCCTCAATGCAGCTGCAGCTGGGTTGTACCTCATATCTCTGGATCTGAAGGCAGTGTTTCAATCTCTGATGAGTGATTTGACTTCACATGTATAACACTCATGTATTCCATTTCTAAATGCATACATCAAAGACAAACAACCCTTTCTGTGCGAGGAGCTATTATACAAAGCTTCTGCACAAGCAGTGTCCGTTAGCGCCTCTCTATATAAAGAGTTTGCTCATTCTTCCTTTGGATACTCTGGCATCCTCCAGCCATTCCAAGACATGCAAGTTATAATAATAATAATAATAATAATAATAATAATAATAATAATAATAATAATAATAAAGCCCGTAGAGCTCCGGAACAACACTCCTGGACAGATAACACAAAGATCAAGTTCTAAGAGAATGATGGGAAGGGAAGAGCATAGAGAAGGAAAAGAACTGCTCTCGATCCAAAGCATAGACCTAAGCAGTGAAGCATGGTGGTGGTAGTGTGTAACCGGTTCACCTCGTTGATTGCTCACAAAAGCAGCAGGATGAATCCTGAACTGTTCAATATCGTCTTCTCAGCTTTAGCCGAACTCACAGTGCAGACCCAAAGCACCCACCAAAGAGCCCACCAAGGCAGGGCATTGGAACATCATGCAGTAACAAAGTCTGTCACCTGAGCCCAATCCAATGTTGCATGAACTCCATCCACCGGAGAAAAAAAAACACCCAAAGAACAAGCAGGAAGCGAAGACAGCCGCAGCAAAGGCCCGGCAGAGCTCCACAAGACACGCAGCCCAGTGACGTCCACTGGATCCACACCCTAGGCCGCTATCGACCGCAAGAACCACTCAGAACCAAACATCAAAAGCGACCAATTCCTTCAGCGCTCATCTGACTCGGATGACCCCCAAACCAAAGTCCGCACCGAACTGCTCCAGCCAAGTCAACAGTGGTGGTGCACAGAGATAAAACCGCGAAAATCGGGCCCAAACAAACACGGACCCAACTGTAAGACATAAAAAAATAAATAGAAAAACATAAATAAATACAATTCAAACATTTCTAATTAAAAGTTAAGTGAAAAAAGTGTGTTTTTAGCTGCCGTTTAAAATTGTTCACCAAGAGGAGGGGACCAAGATAGCTTCCTTGTGCAACTCCTGAAATGTATGTTCACCTAGGGCCAACATAGAATTGTCTTCTTTAAGATAGTGTTTAAACCAGTTGAGAGCACACTCAGAGAGACCAACTCAATGCGAAACGTAAGTCCAGGAGAAGAAGGACTGAGACAGTATTGAATCTAAGATCATTTATTATTTTGGTTAACACAGTCTCGGCTGTGGTTGGATTTAAAGCCTGATTAAAATTTTTCTAAAATGCTATATTTATTAAAAAAGTGGTTTAGTTGATTAAACACTATCTTTTCAAGTATCTTGCACAGGAATGCCAAGTTTGAAATAGGCCTGTAATTGTTTAGCACATTGCTTTCAAGGTCTGGTTCCTATAACAGTGGTTTAACGCCTGCTGTCTTGAAAGCTCTGGGAAATTGACCTGACACAAGTGAATTGTTGATTATTTTAAGAACAGGTGAGGAGACAATATTTAAGGCTCGAATAACAAGGTTGTATCTGAGATGCGCTCCTCATGCTCGCTCAGCTGTTCTGCACAGTCTCTTCAGCTTGCGTGCAGTACAGTACCTCCATGGTGATATTTTGTCACTTTTTGACTCTAACAGGGGCTAGTCTGTCCAATGTGTTGTCTTAGGCTGTTGTTTAAGGCTTCAACCATTTCTTTCAAAGAAGTTTGTGAATTACATAGATCCAGACATTGTGTAATTTCTGCAAATGTCCGCACGGTTGTGGCATCTATATACCCTTTTTGGACCTTTAGTTTCTTGTGCTGTAAGAGATATTAAGCAGGTATCAAAAAGAATACAGTAATGGCCAGATACATTAATATGTCTATGATATTCATGAAGTCCATGGCCTTTGCATCAGAGTCATTATTGATATGAATATTAAAGTCCCCGACGAGGAGTATTCGGTCATATGTTGTGAGCATGATGGACAGAAGTTCTGAAATTTCTGATAGGAATTCTGGTGATTGTTTCAGTGGTCTGTATATTGTCACAATAACTATTTTTGATTCAGGGACAATGGCCAGATATTCCAAATATATAAATTCCCCTAAATCGACATCACTGCAGTTAACCTGATCAGACAAAGTTAGGTTAATTGTAGACTCTAAACTGTACGTAGGCGTGAAGGCAAGCATTATGATTGTGTGTCTGTGTGTGTCAGCCGTCACAGAGTGAGGCAGAAGAACCTGTTCAAGTAACAGATGGGATAAGCAATGACTAACAACATCAAACCCCCATTTGGTGAACTGCCTGCTAGTCCACTGAAATGAATGTGACAAAATGTGGAAAGGTGGGAAAAGCTATTCTGGGTGCCCCCAGTTTTGAAAGTGGAAGCATAGAAGCAAGAAGTCACATTCATTATATTTCAGTTTGTTTGGTAACAATTTTTACAATAATGATTAATCAACAGTAATTAAATGTATACATGCAGTCCTATGACACACTGACAATGTTTTTTTAATTAAATTCAAATCAGATAACCAAGTTCAAACATTAAAATGAAAGTACATTTCAAACCTGGCATTCTACTTAAAATCTTATTTTGTAGTTTCATGATAGGGTTGAACTGGTTGCGGTGCTTATAGACAGCGAACAATTAAACAGGTTTGTATATATCAGGTGTGTATTCGATAAGGTACAGTTGTATTGCATCTCTTTTGTGGACTGACCTATAAGTGTGAGAATTACTGCAGGTGTGCACGATATAAAAACAGTAGATTTATATATGTGAAATGAAGAAGGTAACAAAAGTAAAAAGTAGAAGAAGTGATACAAATAATAATATTTGTAGTAAATTGAGAGTGAGAGTAGAATATATTCTTCACAAATTAAAACTCAAATAAATTATTGAGACAACATAAAACAATAATAACTTGTTACATATCAAAATGTGGTGTTCAGTTGTTGATGCATGTCCAATTTATAATGGCAAGTATTTCCAACCCTACGCAAGCAGATGCATTGTTCTCACATCCTGCCTGCCCCACACAAACACACTTCTTTCATTGCTTTTCAGGTACAATGGCTTTTAAACCTGTGCTCAGGGACGTCCCTATTCGAACATGTCCGTGCTCTGGTGTGTCTTAGCATTATGAGAACAGAAAGCAAACGAGTAGCAAACTGTGTCCTACTCTGTCACAGACATTGATTTCTGTCCAAACTTTGGTCGTAGAGTTGAGAAGGCGAAGGTTTCGCTGGCACTTCATCATGAGGAACGCATACAGTATAATCTTGTTTTTGTGGTCTCATCAGCATGGGCCCGTGCTGAGCTGCACATCACTAGCAGGCATACTGTAAGAATGACATTTTATATAGTTTTCATTAGTTCGAGATGTGACACACCTATCGCTGTCAGGCCATCGAACCAGCCCCCATTCCTCTTGTGTCTGTGTTTGCATGCATGTATCATCACAGTTGTAGAGTCAGGTGCCTGACTCGGCGTATCAGCTTCCAGCCATCATAATGATTATGTTCCTCATCAGAACTGGTTTCATATCAAGAATCACAAGTAGATTCCTGCTGTTGTATTTGCTTAGTTTTGGTATCACTCCTTTCAAATTTAATTAGAATTGCTTTTTTTTATAGTCCCACACAAACATGCTCAAACACAACACACAAGTCGGGTTCCCTGCATTTAACCAATCTGTGGCACATGCAAGGCCACACAGCAGTGGACATTGAGAGCATCCGGGGAGCAGATAGAGTAAGTGCCTTGCTCATGGGCAGTAGAGGTGGATTCTCTTTTATTAGTGGGGGGTTTGTCCATCCTTCCAGGAGGGCCACCTCGTCTGGGCCTCGAACCGGCAACCCTCTGGTCCGATGGATGTCTCTGCATCCCAGCCCCCAGTTAGACGGTGTTCAAGTCTAGTGGAAACATCGTCTCACATCACTGCTTCAAACTTATCCCACGAAAGATTCCTGTAGCATAACAACACTAGACTGAGAAAAAAAGTGACTGCATTTATTTAAATTTCTTTTGGACGTATTTTTTATTTCCTTTTCTTTTTGCAGAAAATAATTCAATTATTTATGCTCTGAGGTTACATTGCAGGATTAGGCTTCCTTGTGGGACTGCATTTATTATCCTTAGTATTTTATTTTATTATTAATGTTAATATGTACTGTATATGTTTAAACGTAAACGTAAACGTAACGTAACGTAAACGTAAAATACATTACTTTCAATGGGAAAAAAAATGTAGAGCTGTAATTTCAATACCATGATGTTTTTACTCAAGGTTATCATACTGCCAGAAACTCATACTGGCACATGCCTACTAATGTCCGAAACTAACTGTTATCCCTAATAATAAGAATTTTCCTAAAAAGCTCACCTTAAAATCACTGATAGGCTAAATAAATCAGTAAACGTCTAAATTATTATTTAAAATGGGTCCGCCTTTACCCAAAACATGTCTATATTAAGCCTGAGCTAGTACGTGCACCAGGACCAGTAGCGATTGTCCCAAAGCACTCTCATTTTCTGGTTCATCCTTTCTGATTTTGCCCAGTGGGAGATGTTCCTCTTTAACGAATGTGACCTCATCGCTGCCTTGTGGAAGTCCGGAGCAGCACCAATAGCAGTTGAGGGGCCACTGCCCACAGTGCTAAGGGCAAGATACCACCAAATGAGATGTGACAGCTCAGAGAAAAAACATGGCCCAGCTGATGGGTCTGAAATGAGAACAGAACTTCCTTTGTGTCACGTGCTTGACTAGCAGCACTGAGAACGCACGATGAACAAATATGGGTGCACTGTGAATTAAGGACAGTGTAACTGCATAGAGATTTGGCTTAAATGATTTAAACCATGGTAATAGTTTGTGTTTAAATCCGATCAAACTGTTCTGTTTGTAATTCCAGTGTGTCCTTATGACACCATGTTATGTGGCTGGTGTTCTGCAATTGCTGCCCTTCTGTGACCTTGTATTTTTGGAAGTAAAAAGCAGGTCTCACAATCAGCTCGAGGGCCATCTGTTAGCCAAAGATCTGAGATGTCCTGGTGATGGAAAGTGGTGAGGATGGGGGTGGGGCTGAGGGGGGTTTCTCGCTGAAATTGTTGTTTCATCAATAAATCATGGCAGACAGAACTCTGATGGCTATGCAGCTCGTGTGATCTACTATCAAACAGAAAGCAGTGTCCTGCTCTCAGACTACAAACACAGCCATCTGAAACACACACACATAAACACAGATAGACACACACTAACAAATAGGTCAACTACCTCTGGTATCAAATGATTGAAAACTTATTAATGCCTTTAAAAGTTTGAACTGGGGTGATTTTTTTCTCCATCATACTTCCCATAATTGCAGTGAGCCCCCGCTTTAGCTTTCCCACTTTCATTGCCTTTTTTTCTACATCTACAGCTGCAAACTTTCCACTGATTCAAGGTGCTCACTAAGCCTCTCATTTCCAGTGGGTAGATTTCAGACTTCTGTCGGTTCAAGTTCGCAATTGTTTCTCAGAAGAAACGATTGTGTTGAATCATTTCTTGTCTAGAGCGTTATCATGGCTTTGCTGGTCTGGAGAACAGCTCTGGCTTCTCTGTAACCAAAATGTTTTTTGCCTTCTTTTCTGATGTGGGGAGTTTTGCTGCTTATCTATTTTATGCCTCTTTTCATCTTGTCTACCCCGCTTCAGGGAATGGGTTTTCAGGCAGGTGGTCATCCAGGTTTTTACCTCCAGACATTTGTTTTTTTCAGCACTTATGCCAATTGAGTTGGTACCAGCTTGTGTAACCATCTGCATCGGCCTCTTAATTTTTGAGGGAAAAACAATTGTTGTTTTATTTTTTGTTTGGAGTTTTACTGTATGCTGATGGTTCTGCACAGCTTTAAGCCTCCCTTTAAGAAGCCAACAGAGATGGGTTTGATAGATTCTCAAAGGCCAATAATGGCATTCTGTAATTGAAAATACAAAGTGTTATGTTTTGGTATTTTTCTGACAAGAGTCATAATTTATGAGCAGAGCTGTAAAATCACTATGTTCTTAACTGAACGCAGGCACAATAACACATATCACTGCATATGGTGCCATTTATAAATATGCATGAGAGTCAATCTCATCTTACCTTATTGGTTTGATCCTTTTATTTTATCATGTTTGGGTTAGAGTTAGTTCTTGGTGACAATCTTCTTGGCGACACCTTCCGGTGTTGTGTGACCCCCCCCCTTTTTTTTTTTAAGAAAAAATAACTTCTGAGTTGTCTGGCCTGCTATCTGCTTTGGATTAAAGCTAGGTCTGGTTCTCAAAAGTCATGCTCTGGCTCGCCTTGTTAGCACTTTCCTCACTGCTTCCTGTTGATGTCACTGACTTATTTCAGCCTGTTAACACCCCTCTGCCTCTGGCTCTTCTTTCAGACTGCGTGGCCCTGAATAACAACTTGCTGTTGGGCACATGTAAACTTACGTTGTAGAGGGTATTGTCTTCAGCCTCAAGGTGATTCAGTATGAATATATTGGCTGTTGATTATATATATATATATATATATATATATATATATTATATATATATGATAGTATGCACAGCTTACAACTTTAATTGATGAAGTAATCTAACCCTTCTGAAATATACAGCTTAGTTTGTCTGTCTGTACCAAATCTCTATTTCTAGTTTCTATTCCCATTTTTCTTTAATGGAGAAACATCTGATTGCAACAGCATTTTCCTTCAAATTTTTGTTCAGCTCTCAAAAAAGGTTAATGCTTGTGATGAAGATTCATGCTGCACCTCTGCTGCTGTCTTTCTTTAACCTCACCATGAAATATTATGTTAACGCAGAGGCTTAACGCGAAATATATTTTTCTGACCTTTAACCTTTAACCATGAAAATAAGTTGATTAATTGTGTGTTTTCGAAAGAAAGCATAAGGGAAAGCAAGTAGGTCAGGGTTCCAGATGAACAGTAAGCCAATGATCAACGAGGAGTTGCAAGCAGTTGGCTCACTACAGATTTATATTTAAAAAAATTGCTAGGTCTTTATTATAAATGCAATACACAATTATTATATAAGTAATAGGTTTGAGGGGCATGCAAACATTCATGTACAGAGCTGACGCTTACCTCCCTCGGTCCTTCCTGAACCCATTAAAAATGTAAATCATTTACGAGTGATGCACAATAAAACCTGCTTTGGCCCAAACACTTTTCATTTGTAGGTCTAACAATAGACAGAGTCATTAATATGTATGGCCTTTAATAAATAATTACATCACATAAATGCAGTGCTGCATAATCATGTGTCTCAAAACATCTCAAAAAATCTCAATTCAATTAATGCAGCCATTTTTTTCCCCACTTCGACAACTAGTTTTACCTTTTGGATGGGATTGCTCCAGCGTGTTACACATGGACCGCAACCTCCTATTAAAGCATCATGTTAATCTTGGTATGTATATTTAAATTTCATGACAAGTCTGTATTTTGTATCTCTGTCAGAGCATGGGCAGATCAATGCTATTTCCCATGGTACACCATGAAGATTCAGAGCTCTGAGGTGGATGCTGGGCTGTAGGCAGTGATGCAGTAATATTAATGAGCAGCGTTTTTGTCAGTTGAAACAGATCATTCAGTGGGTAATGGCTTCAGTTTATGTAACTTGTGTATGTAGCTCACATGTTTTATCCTCACATTTCTTTTGGGCTTTTCACAATTCATATATGTTCAAACAGACTCTGCTTCCCCAGAAATGTAATTGGTGTAAAACAGTAACACACTTTCCAGTATACACTTTCTATTGACATATTGAGAAAAATGTTCATTTACAATTTTCAACAGTACATAGTATATCAATAAAATGTCCAAAGGGATTTTCTTCCATCAATATGTCTGATGCTGCCATACCATATCCAGTTGGATTCATTACAGCATCATTAAAGTGCTTAATGGTTAGTTTTAGGCTCTTAGTTAAGTTGGTTGTTTGGTAGTTTTTTTTTTTTTTTTTTTATCTAATTGCAGGCTTCACTAACTTATATATTTATAGCAGGTCAAGTATTATGAAAGATTACACAAGTACATCCAGTTGACATATTTGACATGTTTTTTTGGTGGATTGTTAATGTTTTTCCAAAACCTCTGGTCAGTCAGGGACATTTTGTTATAAATGTTATAAATTCAACTTTTTATAAGATCAAATGTGTGTGCATGTATTTGGATTGTTGTTGGGAATAATCATTGTTCAACAAGAAGTTTGATAATGGTGAAGGTTTATCAGCTTTAAAAAACAAAAATTAAGGATTTCTTGTCGAGCCATGGCTTAATAGTAGTTTTAGGCTCTTAGTTAAGTTGGTTGTTTGGTAGTTTTTTTTGTTTTTTTTTTATCTAATTGCAGGCTTCACTAACTTATATATTTATAGCAGGTCAAGTATTATAAAAGATTACACAAGTACATCCAGTTGACATATTTGACATGTTTTTTGGTGGATTGTTAATGTTTTTCCAAAAACTCTGGTCAGTCAGGGACATTTGGTTATAAATGTTATAAATTAAACTTTTTATAAGATCAAATGTGTGTGCATGTATTTGGATTGTTGTTGGGAATAATCATTGTTCAACAAGAAGTTTGATAATGGTGAAGGTTTATCAGCTTTAAAAAACAAAAATTAAGGATTTCTTGTCGAGCCATGGCTTAATAGGATTGCTCCACTAAGGAGCATCGTTGCAGCTTGCGAGAATACGCCTCGCTCGCCACAAAAGAAGAGAGCTGAGCACGAATAGAGCTGCGCTCCAGGAGATTGCACCCACAAAGGCTTTGAGATACAAGAGGAAGGGACAGAAATGGGGCAGGGATGGCACTGTTGATTAAGTTGTTTCAAAAGTTGGCTTTTGATGTCAGCATGTGTGTCCTATAATGCTCCTGTTAATGAAAACTTCTGTGAATTAAAGCCTCTCTTTTCAACACAGAGTCCATGGGGGAGGATTGCCAGCGGTTGTTCTCAACTTAGCTGGCAGCAGCGCCTCCGTTTAATCTGGAGCAAAGTGGCTCAGTCGTAATTAAAATGGTTAGGTTTTCAAATTAATTAACTATAAACAGCCGTATCTTTTATTTTTTCTAATATATATATATATATATATTTTTTTTTTTGCATGTCTGTATTGTCTTACTGTTCCCTGGTAAAAAACAAATATATATGTCTAAACTTAAGCTCAGGGACTTGAGTATTTGTTGTGCCTATGAGAAAGCTATGTTCTTTATAATAGTCAAACAGGGAGGTTAGTTGGACCACTTAACAACATATCTTATGTTTGGCTGCTCGTCTGGATGAAGATGATGTACAACGCATCTCTTGAATATCGAAGTGATGGTCACTAGTAGTGTCCTGGACATGCACCTTTGCACCATGTCTTTCTGAGCCATCACGTGTCTGTGTGTGCTGGGGTTAGCATTGCTTGTTCCCACATCCAAACTCCAATTCCAGTAATTATTCTCTTATACAAGCACTGAGCACATGACAAAATCAGTGTCAGGAAGAGACTTCAAGCTTAAAATCATATCAAATCAAATCAAACAAAAACTGCTCAATTTAATGACTAAACGGAGGAAAACATAGAATCGTTAACTCCGATTAGCAAATCAACAGGTTTTATTCTTTGATAAATTAAACCAATTATCAGTGGTGTAGATGCATTATCTTTAAAGTTGCATAAAAAAAAGAACTACAACCACACACTGTTGGCACACTGACCTTCCTCCTATGACCCTTTTTAATTCAGTAAATAAGAATGAGTCAATGAAAAATCGTTCTGATGGGAAAACAGCCCTGGATGAAACACATTTGTATGCAACAGGAACACTGCCATTCTGTAGTACCAGTGCCTCTGAAAGAAATTGGTTTCTGGTTTAGCAGCCCCTTTCTCCTATTACAGCCTCATGACACTTGAATACTTGTTCTTGCTTGTGCCATCCGTCGCCTATTCACTGACAATCTATTACTTGCGTCCATTCAAAGACTGCGATGCTCTCATTTGGCCACCAATGCTCGCCGGGGATTGTTTCCTGATGCCAAGAGACAGTGTTCTCACAAATGTATCCCCTCCAATCAATGTCCGCCCGTGTTCCCTATTGTTACAATGCCATCGATGTGTGTATGTAGTGACTCACTGTCACTCACTGTCTGTTCCATTGTAAAGCTCTTGAGACAAAGCCCCAATGTCTCATATCAAGTCGATTATGTATAATCTTAAGTGGTTAGGGGTTTTTCAGTCCAATTTTAAGATGCTCTTCTGACTGTGTTTTTGGAAGTCATTATCTGAACACCAGGGGGCATTCACTCTGAGTAGTTTAGGATTTATGCTTATAAATTTACATTTCATGTGATTATATTACATATCAACCCCGTTTTACGAATATTTGTGGGACTATTATGAAAATGTATCTATTGATTTGTGGCCGCTGTATTGATCTGCTCTCAATAATTGTGCTGCTGGTTATGTATTTGTCCTTTGTCCTTATTTTTATCTCGGCCAATATTCATCTGCAATTGATCTGACTTCATGTCTGTTTCATATAGGCTTTTCAGCACCTTATACAGTGAAATGATGTTGTTTATGTTTATGTTTATGCTCCTGGATAAAATAAAATCCTGTCCACATGACTAATGAGAATTCTAACTGATGAAACAGACTGAGAAAGGTGTGACTTGGAGAGTACAATCTGACGGTATATTAATGCACAGTAAACAACACTCTGCGTGTTACCACCAGCCAAGGGTGAGGGTTAGGGTTACTGTGCGTGCATCTAGATACTTTACAAACATTTAAAAATGGATGTTTCTAATATAACATCAATCAGCTTGACAGCACAGAATACATACTTTGGTATTATGCCCCCCTTCCCATGGAAAGGCCCTCAGTTGATGCAAAAACAAACACAGACACAATTAATGAATATTGAAAAAACCTGGTCAGATTTAAAGATAGATAGAGGCTTACATGTATTTTGTTTAGTTTTATGACTCAGGATTGTTTAGCTTATTATTTGCTTGCTCATAAAGAAATGTTTATGTCGCTGTGTAACTTAAAATGTTTTATGATGAAGTCTCTTTAGATGTAAGACTCATCCAACCATGTAATCATACGGACAGGAATGTAAATTCTTCCACTCCTTTGGGTTTAAACCATACAAGTAATTAGCGTTCTAAAAAGAAAGCACTAGGGTAGATAGGTAATATGTGATGCAGTGCAAATGACTGCAATATATTTATGATGTCACTGGCAAAGGAAGTACACATTGTTTCATGATTATAAGACAAATATCCTTTAATCATGAAAACGGAATTGGTTTGGCCGACGGTCGCAGCAAACTTTTCTTTTTGTTTCCCAAAACTTCATTAACAACCGAGCCGGACGTGTTTCCAGGTCTAGACTTCTCCGACACATAGCTGGGGATTCTGGGTACTGTAGTGTCTTCAGTCTAGCTGCTCATACTGACTTGAAGCAGCTATGAATGAACTCGGGACAGTGTGCCCGAGCCGGGGAATGGAGTACATTAGACTCGATTGAATGCTCTGTGTGTCTGATTAAGACGCTAAGGGAGACATGTACGGAACTATACTGATAGATTTTCAGCTCTGTGTGTAAAAAATAAAGGGAAAACATCAAAGTGTGTGGGTGCGTGGAGCAATATTAAAAAGAGAGAATCAGACAGCTCAAAATGATGTATTCTTTACAGTCAAGCTGATTGATTGCTATATTAGAAACATCTGTTTTTTTATTTCAGTGTACAGTATCTAGAGGCACGCACAGTAACCCTTACCCTAACCCCTTGGCTGGCGTCGTCACCGTGGTAACACGCAGAGTTTTGTTTAATGTGCAGTAATTTACCGTCAGATTGTACTCTCCAAGTCACACCTTTCTCAGTCCGTTTCATCGGTCAGAATTCTCATTAGTCATGTGGACCAGATTTTATTTGAATCCAGGAGCATAAACATAAATACAACATAAGCAACATCATTTCACTGTATAAAGTGCTGAGAAGCCTCAGTATGAAACCTACATGAAGTCAGATCGATTGCAGATGAATATTGTCCGAAATTAAAATAACGTCAATGTAGAAAAAAAAAAAACATAAAACGACGCAGTCTGTGTGTACGCAGATGCTAACGTGTGTCCAGAACGATTTAACCCTCCCTATTGAAATACATTGATTTGAATACGTAATCATCCGCATGATTATTGAGAGCAGATCGTTACGGTGGCCACGGAACAATAGATTATTTTTCGTAACAGTCCCGTGAATATTTGTGAGACTCGGTTGTTTATATATATATATATAAATATGATCATACTTTTGTATTGGAAATATTTTTTAACAGCCAAAGCTGCTTAGTACTGTATGTACTTCGTCTGTAGTGTCAATAGCGTTTGTAAGAGAGAAAAACATGGTATGTGAATGAGAAAAGTTGTGTTTGAGAAAGTTTGATTGAAACAGAATTGAGTTTGATTTATCGCTTTCTGGTTGACGTCAAAGTGAAGTCAATATTTTGGGGTTTGTAAATGTCTCATTACATTTCTTGATGCTATTGTGCCACATTAACATGCATGTGACTGGATTATTGACAATGGAGTTAGAAATACCTGTCCATACCATAAAATCAATGGTAGGTAGTAATTCTGTCACACAGTTAACCTTGGAATGATCGCTAAACTTTTTCAAATCATGTAACATGTTGATATATACAGTAGTCCATCCATCCATCTTCATCCGCTTATCCGGGGGTCGGGTCGCGGGGGAAACAGATCCAGCAAAGTATGCCAAACTTCCCTTTCCTGGGCCACGTCAGGCAACTCTGCATGGGGGATTCCGAGGCGTTCCCAGGCCAGTGCGGAGATATAATCTCTCCACCTAGTCCTGGGTCTTCCCCGGGGTCTCTTCCCCCTTGGTCGTGCCTGGAACACCTCCCTAGGGAGGCGCCCAGGAGGCATCCTCACCAGATGCCCGAACCGCCTCATCTGGCTTCTTTTGGCGCGAAGGAGCAGCGAATCTACTCCGAGTCTCCCTCGGATGTCTGAGCTTCTTACCCTATCTCTAAGGGACAAGCCAGCCACCCTTCGAAGAAAACCCATTTCTGCCGCTCGCTCTACTCATCGCTCATGACCATAAGTGAGAGTAGGAACAAAGATTGACCGGTAGATCGAGAGCTTTGCCTTCTGGCTCAGCTCTCTTTTCGTCACAACAGTGCGATAAAGTGAATGCAATACCGCCTGCGCCGGTTCTCCGGCCAATCTCTCGCTCCATCGTCCGTTCACGCGCGAACAAGACCCCGAGGTACTTGAACTCCTTCACTTGTGGTAAAGTCTCATTCCGTACCCGGAGAAGGCAATCCACCGGTTTCCTGTTGAGAACCATGGCCTCAGATTTAGAGGTACTGATCCTCATCCCAGCCTTGGAATGATCGCTAAACTTTTTCAAATCATGTAACATGTTGATATATACAGTAGTCCATCCATCCATCTTCATCCGCTTATCCGGGGGTCGGGTCGCGGGGGAAACAGATCCAGCAAAGTACGCCAAACTTCCCTTTCCTGGGCCACGTCAGGCAACTCTGCATGGGGGATTCCGAGGCGTTCCCAGGCCAGTGTGGAGATATAATCTCTCCACCTAGTCCTGGGTCTTCCCCGGGGTCTCTTCCCCCTTGGTCGTGCCTGGAACACCTCCTTAGGGAGGCGCCCAGGAGGCATCCTCACCAGATGCCCGAACCACCTCATCTGGCTTCTTTCAACGCGAAGGAGCAGCGACTCTACCCCAAGTCTCTCTCGGATGTCTGAGCTTCTAACCCTATCTCTAAGGGACAAGCCAGGCACCCTTCGAAGAAAACCCATTTCTGCCGCTCGCTCTACCCATCGCTCATGACCATAGGTGAGGGTAGGAACAAAGATTGACCGGTAGATCGAGAGCTTTGCCTTCTGGCTCAGCTCTCTTCTCGTTTAAGACAAGATTGTTTAAATCACATTCTAAGGGCGATTTACTTTGTTATGATGACCAATGGTGGGCCAGTCATGAGTATGTCAAGTCGAAGTATGTCAAATCACTATGTTTCATCAAAAAAGAGCTGAAAATGATTCTTCCTTTGTAAAATAATGTATAGACAATTTGCGTTTAAATATAAAGGTCACATAACAGCCAAGAAAACCATAAGATAGCGTGAAGACATAATAAATTAAGTGTGTGTGCTATTTGTTCGCAGATATGGCTCGTAATTGTATCCTGCACTTCTCATTACCATTTTATCAGTTTTGCATACATAAATATTTCCATTTTTCACAGCTACTAGACCACCATAATGTAAGGCAGTTAGAATTCACCATTAAATATGCTTAGAGACTAAAAGCAATTGTGCTCCTTAATCGTTTTCAAGGAAATAAAAATTAGCCGATAAAGCAGCTTTGTGTCACATTCTTTAGAAATGGGTGGCTCTTCCAAGGCACTTGGTATTAGCGGGTGTCAAAATACCCATAACACTCAGCGTTTTTTATAAATTGAAGTGGCTTAAGCAAGCTACTGCTCTGGAATCATCAAGGACCATTAAAAGGACGTGTTGCCCACACAAAGGAAAAAGAAAAGAGGAATGGAAAGCAATGGTCTTTCTACTTTAATTTCAACTGTGCTTGGAAAGGCTCATTCAATGATGTCTGCCTTGAAATGAATCCTCAATATATAACTCACATGTTTTTCCTTTTTGCTAAGGCAAATGATTCACTGTCCATACATCTGAACTTAATTTGAAAAATAAAATGTCCCTGGTTTTTGACGGATGTCGAAAATCATATGCTAAGCCTGCATATGCTGGAAATCCAGTCGGATTGACAGGCCAATTATTTCAAATAAATAAAAGGCAAACAGAGCCAACAGAACTGAACTGGGTTTTAAGGATATTTGGAATACTCAGGAAAACGCTTGCAGGGTTTTGTCAATCAAAAATTGTCTTCTGAACGCTCCAACACACACACAGATATACCCAAACTCGGTAAACAACCTTGTGATCCGAATAATAGTGCTACACATCTTTAAAGCTGCCCTAACACTAGCATACATCAGCTGCTCAATCAATAGATGTGTTATAAACTGTAGCACAGGGCGGTAGATCCCAGGTATGGGTACATAACACTGAAAAAGAACATGCACACTCAGCAAAACAATTCTCTAGGTGGACAAACACAGGAGAAGGCCCTAATATTAGTGTTTGCACTATACTTATTAATGAATACGCATTTTGCAAATGAAAACTTTCGTGTTAAAGTGATGCATTGCAGTTTTATAAGAAGGGATTATGAGATGCTGTTTCTCTTAGCTGGGTGCAGTGACTTCCTGGGGTCACATTGTCACACTTATAGCCAGTCAGTGTTCTTCTCGAAAACGTTTAACTTGTTCTTCGTCCCTGCATCCAGTCCCTGTCGTAAATTACATTAAGTTAATCTGGTGCATGGGCTTAGCTTTATGTTTGACGAACAGAGACACTCAGTAAGTGCTTTGTGTTGACTGCCAAATCTAAGTGGCACTCATGAGACCAAATTTGTATCCTTCCTAGAAGCTTCTGCTCCATGTTGACATGACTGCATCCCATCACTGCTGCAGATGTGTTGACTGCCAACCCCCTGTTGTAACCCTGTAATCACCTCCTGTGACTAGGTACGATAAGTTTACGGAACTCATTGTCATGTCAATGAAGTTGGAGAGTTTTGTAGAAGCTCCAACCTGAGAAACTCGTAATATTGCTTTCAAAATTCCCAATGCCCATTCAAAAGTATTTGAAAGTGGTGACCTCAGTCAGACTTTTGGATTTCTTGCAGTACACAGTTGGTAAATAGCATTTTAAAATGTTGCACGCACATGCAGTGTGAGGTATGCTTGAACTGTAGGAGGTCAACCTTGAGTATGAGAGAGCTGATATACAATCCAAATTGCCATACTCAGCTGAGTTGCTGCCACTTTTGTTTTATTTAATAATTAGTCTCATCGTTTCATGACGTTTTTATTTGAGTTATTGCCAGGCCACATTACTTTTAAAATTGGTTTAAAATGCTGTTTGCCTTCCAGGGCCAATAATTGACGAAGGACTTGTGATTGTGCCATCTGTTGTGGATTTGATCAGGGCGTCATATTCAAAGTGATGAGATTAAATGAGCATGTGTCATGTGCGTTTGTTAATAATTAGTAATGTCAACACCGAGGCCATAATATACCCAGAGAGAATAACCTTCATGCAATTATTATTGGCTACTAGAGCTGTAACAGTACACCAAAGTCATGGTTTCGGGACAAATACGTAAACCGTTACACCCCTATTGGCTACACAGAAAAAGACGAAACGTTTTTGCCAGTTGTCAGTTGTCAGAAAGTGTTTTTTTGTGGGAAAACAGCAGTGGCTTTGTTTGCCAGCTACGATCTCACGCTTGTGCTTGTGTAGGTGCAACTTCTGTTGAGTACACGACTTGCACATGTATTGCTACACCCTCATAGTGTTATAAGTGCCGATTTTGCCTAAATTAAGAATAGTCTTCAGCACCGATCTGTCTCGTCTGATATGTCCAGTCTGGTGTGTGTCACTTGTGATGTGTGTTACAAAATATTGCATAGACATAATGTTATCAGTGTTGTGTGTGATACAATTACAAACTTGAAATTATTTTAAACGTGTGAGCAAGTTTCACATTTATATATTTTTATTTTATATTATATATTGATAACTTGTGATTGCGGAGTCTGGAACCTAAATTTGTGAGAATAAACTTTCAATGAGGAAAGAATAAGCTTCTCTCACGTCAGCTGTTCAGGGCAAACATTTGCATTTTCAGACGACTACAGCCCCATTTAATATAATATCAGGATACACTCCCAAGTCAATTCACCAGGAAAATGTTTTTGTCCCGATGTCCCTGGCAGGAAAGTCTCCCCTTTATACTGTCTGTTAGGATTGCATAAATTAAGGTTAAAGGGTGATTTTAGCATTATAATCACTCTAAATGCAAAAACAACACAATATAAAGAAAAAGTACTTCTGCCCTTCACTGATCTAATTACAGCACTATCTTCTCATTTTCAGATTTTCACATCTTGGCTGCTGTCATGCAGCCCTTCATCATAGACATAATCTTTCAATAATATTGACATGTGCACACACTCTTAGGATTTACTGATCAATATTTCATTCAAATGCCAGCCACTAAAAAAATATTTTTACGTTAATGCTGAGAGAGATAACCCGACCTGAAAAAAAACTCAAACTGAGGACTGATGAAGAATTTCCAGCAGAAAACCCTCAACTTTAGGGCTCACTGTCATATTCATAAAGACTGAGAGGTTGACAAGTGTGTGAGACAGCGGAAACTTTTTCTGTCCTCCTTGTGGGGAAAATCTGTGATTTTGGCAGATCTCGGCTATCACAAAGTCCTCATAAGGTCAAACTGATAAGATGATAAACAGACATATAAATAATAATGATAAACAAGCATGTGACACGAGGGGACTATAAGTCTATGCACCTCTGTGGGTTAAGATGAGCTGAAGAGCAAGGCAGCAAGGATGTAAACTGAAATACAAAGTCGAAAGAAAGGAGAATTGAAGTCTTACCCGGGAACACAAGCAGGGCAAACACCCACGACAGGATGACGAAACACACCGAATTATACATGCTTCCCAAACGGTGCCGAGTCTTGCTTCCTGCTTGTTTGTTTACGGATGCTCCTTTTCTGTCTTCCCACAACTGGGCTTCAAAGAGCTGTCCTCTTAGCTTTCTCTTTCCTTTTCTCGTCCTTGCTCTTGGATGTCAGTTTCAATAGATTTTCATCGCCGCTTGTACCGAAGATGCTTTAAATCCAAGTAGTAGTTAGGGGCACACACACACACATGCAGAGACACTGGCTTATTCGTTCTCCCTATCTTCCACGTACTACAGCGTACAGAGGGACCAGCACTCTGCCAGACTGAAGGAGGAGATGAGGAGGAGAGGGGGAGGCAACCTCAGCTCGGCTAGTATTGGTTGATGCTTCTGTCGTTCACCCATGAACAGTCCTCGCTCTGTTTTTTTCCCTTTCCCTTTTTTCGCATGCTTTGAATCCTCAACCCTGCTTTCACTCCCCTGTACTAAATATAGGAATAGGATTATAAATACAAGGGACTGGTATTGAATAAAGAAAAAAGTAAAAAGTACCCCTCCCCTGTCTCCAGTGATTTAGGATGGAGGCAATTTTCTGAAAATCATACCTTGATGAGATTCTTGCGTAGTCTTGACATTTCATTGGTATGTTTTGTAGGTTTTGTGGTGCCGTGGTATGACAGTTTGGACGGTTCTGTGTGGCTGAAGTGTACATACAGTTTGTTTGTGAAAAACAGAATCACTACTGGAAAAAAATAACCATAATGAGTTGACACAATGTGAGATAAGATACCTCCTTAAATAACCATTGCTGCTATTTTGGGTCAAGTCATTGTAGATCTTGAAAGAACTGGTTGGAAATATGAATGCATTATATAATGTATATATACACATTTCCCAAAGTACAGTGAGCATTTTAAATGTTGGCGCATCACTCAATTAACCTACGCTTGCTGCAACCATTTACTAAAGTTTAGGGGGCTCAGGGTAGGGCTCTACTTTGTTTTACTTTGTCAGATGTAGGGAAGCTGACTTATTTGTAGTTTATTTTGTCCTCATCCTTGATGAGTTTCAATATGAAAACCCCCACAGGTATTAGAATAGGCTCACTGCTGCTCCCTTTGTGGAGAAAAACAGTGACAAGCCCTTTAAGGTTGGGCACAAGGATGGGAAATTGGGTGATGTACTGTATGCTGAAGTATTGTTGTCACTGACCAGATCAGCAGCACTGAGCAGAGGACCCCCTCCCTGAGAACACCTTGTCAGCTCAGCTGTGTCGCATAAGAAATCATTACCTCATCAAAAGCGTGTTAACAGACAGAAAAAGCAGTAAAAACCAATCATAATCAGATAGCTCTGTCAGAAATACCATGTTGCTGGGCAGTTAACCTTTAAAACAGTACTGCATTCTGTTGGCCTTGATTTCTACTTGGCAGTTTAAACCAGCAACATACTGTAGCTACATGAAAACAGCAAATGCATGCAGAATATTGTGGCAGCAAGAATGGAGATTGAATTGAATTGACTGATTTGAAACGTGCAATAGCGGGGAAATCATTTGAAATGTATTATTAGGGTTGTGGTCGAAATCTGAAAATGAAAGATAGAACGACAGCATTTTTATTTTAAGGCTCTCTGCAGAGATCACAAGGAGAAACCAAGTGTGGTCAGTGTCTGATACAGAGTGGCAGTCTGCAAAGTCTCTTGGCTAAACCTGAGGTAAAGTGCAAGATGTCCCCAAACATAATTGTATCCAGGCAGTTGTGCCTATCAGTCACCAGTATTTTTCAGCTGCTATATGGAGCATCATGGTACATAGCAAGACATTTGAGGTGCTGAACAGTTACATGTGGCGCAGCAGTTAATTCCCATGACAAGTGATACATTTAGCTTGAATACATTTTAGTGTGAAAGTGTAAAAATCCAACTGAAAAGTGAGGTCAACAATTGGCATAAGGGAGTAGACAGTCTTTTTTGCGGAACAATAATATCACTTTGCCTAAACTGGACAGGCAATCATAGATATGTATGCATTTGTGGTGGGAAAAGGTTCTTGATGGTTGAAGTTCCAGGTTGAACAGGTGCACTGGGAAACACGGTTGGCATCGTTTGTAGTTGGAGGCAAGTCGGGTATCATGTTCATTTGGCTGCATGACTGATAGCTTTTGTGTGGGGGAGTTGGATGGGAACATTTCAAGCGAGGCTGATTTGGAAAACAGGACACAGACATAGATAATGCATGTTTGTATGCAATCTTTTATATTATTACATTGAAACAAAATTCGACTGTGCCATTTTGTTGGTATCCCCTCACAGACCCCCAGAGCTCTGAGACCACTCTATGCAAGGCTCTCTGCAATGTAATCATTGGGAAACGTCATGTTTTAAAAAAAAAACATTGTTAAAAAGTTTGTCAAATCTCCCAGAAACCGCAGCAATAATTCTACTTTCTGTTTGGTGACAGGAACAATATCTTCATATTATTGCCTGTGACTGTTGTCCCGAACTGCAAACAAGGAAAAACATTTTTTTTTTATTCATTTAGATCATTTATAACGGTAGTTACTCAAAGCAACATCACTAAAAAGGAACATGAAAGACCGAGAAGTACCAAGGGCTGAAAGAACATCTTGTGAAGAGATGTATAAGTCCAGTTTGGGCCCTGCAAGGTCTATTGTGCTGTCAAGGAAGCTTTACGGCCTTTTGCCAGCGAGTCGTTCAGTTTCCTCCACAAAAACTACAATTACTGTCTTTTGGAATTGATTTGTTTGATGTGTAATTGTTCCTTTGTTCACCTTAATCATATGCTGCCCCCCCCCCCCACAATTGGCATTCAATCATCAAAAGGTGACGGAAAAAATCCTTCTCCATTTCCTTCGCCTCTTTTATGCTAACATGTCTGCATATATCCACATCTGCTGTGTGGAGATCAAAAGATCAGAGTGATGATGATTGGGCACATTATGTGCAGCACAATATGCTGACCTTCTGAGTGAGAATACTGTATGTGGTATAGTTCACCGAATGGTAGTTTCACTTTTTCCATTCTGTTTTTAATATGCATATTCGCAGGCCTAGTATATCTAACTTTCTATTGAATTCCCCAAAGTGATTTGTTCTATTGATTTGATTTCACACATTTCATCCACGCTAATGGAGAACATGAAGGGGGTCAAATGATTTTCCAGCATCATTGTACAGGTATTTGATCCTTTTTAAAATGGTTACTTTATTTTTTCTTCTGAGGTTGTATTTTTGTATTGTAATATGTGTCCTTGTACATATAGAGTGGATACTGAGCTTCAGAAGTGACCATCCCCTGATCCTCTCCATTGTAAGACTTCCTTTTTGTAAAAGGCAACTGATCTTCCCATAGACACTTAGGTGACCGTCCTCCAGTTCTGATTTCAGATTTCTTTATGATAGCTATGGACACATCAATAGGCTAAAATAAATGTAGACTGCATATGACATCTTTACTTTTAATTAATGATAAGTCCTAGCATATGGTCTACCACATAACACAATATGTGGAGGGAACGTCCACAGACTCAAATTGGAGAAAGTGCAGATGTGGACAAAAGGGAATTATCTCTTCAGAATATAATGTGCAATCACAGGGCTTTAAAAATTAGATTCAGTATAATACTGTATTGATAGAAAATAACTCCACATTTCTTGACTTACAGACTGTCATTTATAATGAATGCAGTCTAACTATGGGGACAAACTTTAAAGGATAAAGTAGGTAAAAAGGTATTTTGGGACCAACTAACGAACCAATACATTGTGTTTGCACCAAATGTATGTCATCCTGATTTGGCACTGTCTACTTCAGATGTGGTTTAAATATTGCTTAACAACTCTGATATCCCTAAATTACAAGATATCAGTGCAAGATATGGGATTCTTCAATCATTCTCATAATTTAGGACTGAAGTTAATCTTCCTCAAGCAAACATCTTCTATTTAAAAATGATGAGTTACAGTTAATTATGTATTTATCAATTGGAAAGGATACTAATGAAAGTAAATCTAGTAAAAAAAAGTAAAACTAAATAATGTTTTTTGTTTTTTGTACATATAATGTACATGACACACAGTATTTTTATGTGGTATCATCCTTAAATAATGATATTATGGCAGTCAATCCAAATTGAGATTAGGTAATCATTTTATAAACAAAAACCTATACTAAACAACTTAATCTTGTACTGAGAGTATATTATATAGATTATATTATATGGATATCGATAGTTTTGTCCTCAGAGTTACTTTGTGTGTTCCATGCATTACAATATTGCAAAACTGGTTGAATGAAGGACATTCTAATCATTTAACATGGTATTAAAAACATATGCCAACTTGCCACCTGAGGCAAGGTGAAATTCATTAATAAGGGAGCAGTAAAAATGTTGCTGGCATGTTTCAATTTTAGTTTTAGTCTATTCTTTGTGTCAAGCTGTCATTTTAGTTTTTATTAGTTTTAGTCACGTTCATACTCTTTTTTTGTCTAGTCAAATTTCAGTCGAATGAAAGTCTGAGCCTTTTAGTTTTATTTTAGTCAGAACTATCCATGATTATTTTTCGTCTAGTTTTAGTCAACGAAAACGGATGACATTTTAGTCTAGGTTTAGTCCCATTTAGTCCCATATTAGGCACCGACGTAGTGCACATTATTTCCATTTGATTGATTATCAGAGATTGAAAGATATTATTTCTTGAAAAATTGACGTATTCTCTCCCAGTTACATCCGCCTGTGCCTCTTGCGTGTTGTTTATGCGGGTTTATCCGCCACACCTGAACATATTGTATTATATTAAACCGGTCCGTGGCACAAAAAAAGGTTGAGGACCTCTGTTCTAAATCATGCCGCGAGTGGGGATTGAAGTAGTCACGTCGCGTGAGTCTGCGCAGTGCGACGTGCGAGACACAGGGAACAGAAATACTGCAAAATAATAATAATAATAATAACAGGACTAATCGAGACGAAATGCTATTCTCGTTTTGGTCAACGAACATGAAAATACATTTTAGCAGAGTCTTTATTTTGTAAACCACATTTAGTCGTGTTTTTATTCGTCAACATTATTGCATTATACATATATTTAGTTATCGTCACATGACCAGCATTTGCGTTGCCTGTCGTCTCGTGTTCGTCACGTGAAAAAGTTTCGTCCATGATATTTAGTCATCATTTTCGTTGACAAAAGCAACACTACTGGCCACTACACAATAATTCAAATGCAGTTCTAGTCACAACTGAATGTATAACAACTGTTAGCAGATACCCACCCCCAGTATCTTAATCATCTATGTAGTACACTTTCCGTTGCTTGGCAGTAAAGGCCACATCATATTCCAGTCCTCAGGTGTCTCTGCAGCTGCCTGTTTCCAGAGATGCTGCAGATTGAGTGACATGCACAGTCTCTCCCTTTGTCTTGTCTGCAGTGGGATCTGATCTTGGAACTTAAGACCTCTTCTGCATCTTTCTCTTCTGGATCTTACTTGTGTACCATTTTGATGGGCCTGGTTGCAGTGAAGGGAACTGCGGGGTGTCCAGCTGATGGAGGGACTCGACCTCTTCCAGGTGGTGTGTGGTCTTCCAGTGTTTGTCTGCTTGCTTCCCTGTTAGTTCCCCCAAAGGCAGCCCTTTGATTTCAAATATCTGAGTTTCCCGCTTCTGTCCCTCAGATGTGGCCTGTTCTAATGTGTCCAGCCACTGTGACGTGAATTTTGTATCCGCTTTTTGTATCCTCCAAGGCTTCTTAGCTGCTGGTTTTCTCACAACCAGCTTTCTGATTTCTACCTCAAGTCCTGTCGTGTCATAGTTGTCATCATCAAAGTAGGTGGAGGGCTTCCACTTCTTCTGATAGTTTTCCAAGTAGAGATTTAGATTCATGCTGAGATTTATATCCACACAAATGTGCTGAAGGTCAGGGTTTTGGAGGTGGAATGGTTTAACTATTGTCTCTATAACTTTTGTCACAGCATGGAATGGCTTTTATCAAAAGAAAAATGCTATGTGAATTCTGCTTTCATTAAATGCTTTGAATTTGTGGAGGGGTTGAAGAGTACCGCATCCATTTCAATGTGGTTTTATTTTGAAAAAGTTGATTTTTATTTCTTAAAGTTTAGCTTGTTGGAAATAGAAGGAAAGATTATCCTGTAATATGCTGAAAGATCTGAAGGTTTTAAAGGCTGGAAGTTTGAAATGGGCTGAAATATGCTTATATGAAAAAGGTCAAAGGAACCCAGATTAATATAACAATAAAGTGTGGCAGCCTTCACACAATAATAATATTAATAAAGATCATAAAAGCAATCAGTTGTTTTTTTACAGTAATTACACATCGCTCCTAACCCAGTCAAGCAATCTCTATTTCATTTTGGCGGTTTTAAGGCAGTTGGCATCCTTTATATTGCGTCACCACCACCACCTTCTAAACATTCACAAAATTAATGTTATTTTCATAACCACTCCATACCAGCACAAAAAAGTGGTGGCATCTTTCTTCTCTCTTTTTGTTTTTTTATGGCAGCTGGCATCCTTGAAGTTGCATTACCAACACCTTCTACTTCAATCCTTCACAATTTGTTGTTTCTATGTGCTACAGAATTAACATCTCTTAACAGGTGTCACAACATCAAAGTGACAAAAAATTATGTCATGACATTAAAGCCATAGGTAATGATATCTTCACAGGGCCAAACCACTGAACAGAATATTAATGTTTCAGGTTTATTTTTTATTTATTTTGATATATATATCATTTCAAGTTTTCAAGCTATGGAAATGCTGGGTACCCAATCTGTACAGTGATAAATAACCTGTGTCAACATGTTATGATGATAAAACTTATAATAGTAGTACTTGCTGTATCATTCATACATATAACCATGTTAACATCGCAAGGTTGCAACCGGGGCGTCCCCTTTACAGACAATTTGGACCTGAACAAACAGCTAGGAGTCTTATTAAGGTGTTATTATATTTATTTAAAAACAAATATAATTACAATTGCAGTATTTTACAACAGTATTTTTAAACCCGTTTGTGTTGCCTACATAGCCAGCTGAACATTCCTAAAACCAAAAAAGGAAACTGAAATAATTCCCAATTGATTCTCTGTGTTCTGTATTTTAATTATTTATTTATCGGTGTGTTTATGCATTTATCGATTTATTTATTTTCCCAAATCTGTCTCGTAGAGCCAGGAGGAGCATTTTTCTGTGACAGCCACGTTTGGTCAAAGCCTGTCATCCTGTGACCAGCAGACCTGGGCGGCTTGTTGTCGCCCCATTTATAATTGATGGGTTTGATATTTCTCTCCTGTCTTTTACTCCGCTCTGTGTCTGACGCTAGGTGTGAGCGCATGTGACTGTGTGTGTGTGTGTGTGTGTGTGTGTGTCGGGAGCGGAGCCCAGTCCTTCGGGAAACCGAAAGCATCAAAGCCGCCCAGCAGAAACTGAAACGTAATAAAGCCACATAACTTAGGTAACAAACATAAGCATTTCGTTTATTCAATAAAATAACACCTGTATAATGTGAAAAGTAAGTTGAGATTCTGCGCTTTGTTTTATTTATTTATTATTATATTTTTAACACCGTGAATTTCAGGGGGGGGGGGGCGCAGCCAGCTCAATGGAAAGGGGAAACACTGACATTTATTTCAAGATAACAAAAATCTGACTAATAGTGTAGACCCCTTAAAAAGAGCAAATACGAGAGTGCTTTGCCACCCTTAGGTTAACTTTTGAACATTTTCCGCATATGTAGGACATACATACAGTGTAACACGACAGATCATTAACCAAAATGACAGATAACATGACAAATAACATAACATAAATTAGAGAAATTCGGAGGAGGTAGATTATCTTAAATTATATGGACAAAATATAAACAGTGCAACAGTATAAATAATAAAATAAATAATAATAAAATGCAGGTGTAACAAAACAGCGGGTAGATTATAAAGAAGTGTAAACAGTGTCAGTACAAAAATGCTGTGTATAAATTACAAGAATTATCAAGAAATGTGCAGGAAGTAAATTATCTTAAATGATATGGACAAAATATAAACGGTGTATAGACAGTATAGTTAAACAAATATTAATTAAATATTAACAAAATAAAAATAATAAAATACAGGTGTAACAAATGTAGTAAAAAAAAATTGCATACATACAGTGTAACACGACAGATCATTAACCAAAATGACAGATAACATGACACATAACATAACATAAATTTGAGAAATTCAGAGGAGGTAGATTATCTTAAATTATATGGACAAAATATAAACAGTGCAACAGTATAAATAATAAAAAAATAATAATAAAATGCAGGTGTAACAAAACAGCGGGTAGATTATAAAGAAGTGTAAACAGTGTCAGTACAAAAATGCTGTGTATAAATTACAAGAATTATCAAGAAATGTGCAGGAAGTAAATTATCTTAAATGATATGGACAAAATATAAACGGTGTATAGACAGTATAGTTAAACAAATATTAATTAAATATTAACAAAATAAAAATAATAAAATACAGGTGTAACAAATGTAGTAAAAAAAAATTGTGTTATGCGTATGGTATAAAAGACACAGTATGAGTTCAAAAAAGGACAAAGTAGAGGTGCTGCTGGGCTTTCTTGATGATTGCCGTGGTGTTGTTCTTCCACGAGAGGTCCTCGGCGATGTAGACCCCCAGGGATTTTGGTGCTGCTCACCTGCTCCACAGCAGCACCGTTGATGGTCAGTGGTTGGGGGTGCTGGGTGACGCTTCTCCTGAAGTCTACAACAATCTTGTTTGTTTTCCCCACGTTGAGGAAGAGATTGTTGTCTTGGCACCACATGGCCAGCTGGGTTACCTCTTTTCTGTAGTGGGTCTCGTCGTTGTTGCTGATGAGACCCACCACTGTCGTGTCGTCCGCAAACTTGACGATGTGATTGGAGCTGTAGTGGGGTGTGCAGTCATGGCTCAGCGGGGTGAAGAGCACACATCCTTGGGGGGCCCCCGGACTCAGCGCAATGATGTCAGATATGTTGTTGCCGACCCAAACAGACTGTGGTCTGGCTGTGAGGAAGTCCAATAGCCAGTTGCAGAGGGAGAGGCTGAGGCCCAGGTTTGTCAGCTTGCAAACCAACTGCTGGAGGATGATGGTGTTGAATGCTGAACTAAAGTCTATGAACAGCATTCTGACGTACAAGTACTTTTCGTCAAGGTGGGTGAGGGCTGGATGGAGGGCAGGATGGAGATGACTTCCTCGGCACAGGTATGATGTGGCTACCTTGAAGCACGAGTGAACAACAGCCTGGCTCAGGGAGATGTTAAAGATGTCTGTGAGAACATCTGTGATGTTATCAGGTCCCGCAGCTTTTCGGGTGTTAGTCCTTGACAGTGTGCTCCTCACACAGGCTGGGGAAAGATATGCAGCTTGGTCGTGGGGAGGAGGTGTTGTCTTCTGTGGCGGTGTGCTGCTGGGTGCTTCAAAACGTGCAAGCTGTTAAGGTTGTTCAGCAGAGTGATGTCATTTTCACAGGTCTGTGGTGGGGAGTTATAGTCTGTGATGATCCTAATACCGTGCCACAGGCTCCTTGTGTCTCTGCTGTCACTGAAGTAAGCTATAGTCTTTCTAGTGTATTGACGCTTGGCTTTCCGGAGGCCACAGGATAGGTTGGCCCTGGGCGCTCTGAGACCAGCTGGATTGCCGGCTCTGAAGGGCGATGTTGCGGGCCTTCAGAAGCCCATGGACCTCCCCTGTCAGCCATGGCTTTTGGTTGGCTCGGACGGTGATAGATCTGCTGTGGGTCACATCATCAATGAATTTACTGATGTAACTCGTAACCGTATCTGCGTACTCCTAGATGCCTGTGTGGTCATTGTATGTGGCAGCCTGCTTGAACATGTCCCAGTCTGTGGTTTCAAAGCAGTCTTGGAGTGCAGCTGTGCTGTCCTCTGGCCACACACGTACCTGTTTGGAAACCGGTTTGGCAGCTTTCACCCGCGCTCTGTAGGCAGGCTTCAGCAAAACAGTGAGGTGGTCAGAGAGGCCAATGTGGGGAAGAGGAGAAGCCTTGTATGCTCCTTTGATGGTGGTATAAACAAAGTCCAGGGTATTGTTTTCTCTGGTAGGGACATCAACATGCTGATGTATATTGGGCATGAAGGTATTGAGATTGGCATGGTTAAAATCCCCTGCTATGATGAGCAGGCCGTCTGGGTCTGGTCTGCTGCTCGGTGATGGCCCGGTACAGTTTAGCTTTTCATCATATTCTATATGACATAAGCAAAAAGATATTTGAAGAAAATTCACAAATGTATTATGATTCAAAATCTCAAAAGTACTCACACCCTTTGTTCTGTTCGAATACGCCCAGTCTTTAGTTGGAAGCCCAAGAACAACCCGAAGAAATCTGGAGAAATCTTCAGCTTACAACTGCATGGTTTATTATGGTCACATGGAAAGTAAAGCAGTGCTGGGCCCATCGCTGGGCAAAGAGTGTGCCCCGATGTCCGGGAATGGTTCACATTTATCTTCTTGGGCTGGGCCTGCCCCGTACAGAGGTTGGGCTTACACGCAACCAAATGTAATTGGCCAGTTACCAGTGGTGTGGACAGGAATCTTGGAATGTATGTGTGTGTGTGTTGTTTTGGCTATAGGCATATCTTAACAAGATAGAGACGTTTCATCTGTTCTTGTAGTACAAGCCAGTTCTGACTGGTTATTCTATCTTACAGTCCTTAGACCATTCAAGGATATACAGTGCGTCATATGAGCTGAGGTACAGTGGACAAAATACAGAATAGGTATACATGATGTATCAGAACAAAGCCAATTATAACAGTTGACACTAAGCAGCTCACCAAAGAATGATGCTGTCACAACCCTGTTTTAACGCAGTCATTAGCCATGTGATGAGATATCGCTTAAGGTCCTACAAGTTTCCCAAGGTGCTTTCTTGTATTGTTCTTGCCCTTGGCATAAACCAACTGTTTAACCAACAAATTTGTTTATATGGTATACTATATGCTGTACCGGTTCCAAGAGTTTGTTGATTTGTCCTATTTTATGTTCTACTGATGGTGAACTTATTGACATAAGACTCATTACAGTGGAGCAACACTCATGACCATAAATCACAACTGTGTTTCTTTGCAGTCATTATGCAGCTCTTTGTAGATATTTTTGTGTCTCTTTCGCATACGTTGTTTCACATCTCTCTGAAGAGGATTTAAATCTTTCTCTGAAATAATCTTTTAATCTAATTGAATTTGGATCTTTGTGGCTATTTTGCATACAGGGCCTGTAACCAGTCTTCCTTCCATCCATGAGTTGAGCAGTGGCACATTAAATGATTCATTATTTCATAATGCCGCAGCTCTGATCACTCTAGTCCCTAGCCCCTAAGACTCTACAGTTTATATTAACAATCGACCCACCTGACTGATAGCAGCTGTTACACCGTGTGCAAGAGGCAGAGCTCTGGCTCATCATGGCCTCACCTTGTGTCACTCATGCATAGCTGCTGCTGGTACAAGATTTATTTCCCTGCAGTGGTGGTAAAAACAACACACAGGCCACTCCCGACAGACCCATGCACAGGGAGTCCTTGCAGCTGAGAGGCACAGGGATAAAAAAAAGGCTTTGCCAAGGTGCCATGGATGTGAGTTGTGACTGTTTAAGCTCCACCAAACCTCCTCTCTTTAAGATGGTTGTCATGTGTTGTCAGCACTCACTCTGTCCATGATGTGCTGAGTTATGGTCAGTCTGTCCCCCTGTGTGTGGAGCATTGATTTTGATGAAGTTAATTCAGTATTTGTTTCTGTTGAAAAGACATAAAATGCTCCTCATTGTGTTCTGTATGGCTTCCCTTTTCCAACCTGAGCTTTCATTATAGTCTTTTGATTTCTTTCTGTGGTAGTGAAGAAAGTAAACACAGGGTTACTTCATATTTATATGCAAATGATAACAGCCTGTGCTAGATATGCATGTCCATACTTTGCGTAAGGTGAATTGCAACATTTACGGAAGGTTTATCTCCGGCTGGAGTCAAATTGCGCTATCTAGCTGGGTTAATTCATGGAATTAAAAAGTATTAGATGTGAGATGATGGAGGGGACTTAAGACATGTTTATTGTTAGTCTGTAGGTAGGTTACAAAGTAGGCAAACCACATATTTTTAAAATAACCTTATAATATTAAAACTTTAAGATAACAACATAACAGTCAATGTAGTGACAGTGTCCTGAAACAAAAACACTTTGTCCCTCGCCCCAGCAGCAATCAACCAAGAAGATGGTGGCATCGAATTGGTCTAATCTTGGTAGTAGTGGTACAAAACACAACTGGCACTCACGCTGTTGGATTATCTAAACAGGTGAGAGGGAGTGCCACTGGGCAGTCCATATTGAACTGTATTCATTGTAATAGGAAAAACATCAGGGCTGACAGACCCTTTATGTTTCCATGCTTTTACGACAGTTAAATATCTGTAGATGTTCCTCTGCACAAACAACCACATAATCAAAATTAAGTTATTTTAATGGTCATCTGCAAATGACCATTAAAAGAAAGTGGTTGCTTTTGCTAAATCAGTCATCTGTGTAGCTTTATTCAAAACAGCAAAACAAGTCTGAATGCTGAGCAATTGAATATGGTTTATGTTAAAACAGTTGCTACTATCAACAGGGGTAAATCTATACCACACAAATATACAAGGATGGTTGTTATTTCAGATGTAAATAATGTAACAGCTTCCAATTGGTTCGTTTTGTTAATTTATTGTTGGTTTGTACTGTGCTTAATAGGTGAAGACATTGGTGAGCCTGAAAACCAAGATGCATTTTACAAACTCATGGATTTCTCTGTTTCCAATAGCAGCACTGAAATGCACACACATGGCATATAGAGCTTCTTCATGTTTTCTGGTGCTGAAGAAGACATACTTAACGATAACTTTGTATCGCTAACCGTATGTAAGCTGTGATATATATTAAAAATACAAACATTACTTTTGGTAAGTGCTTTAAATGGCTCTGAAAATGTTTCAGACTTGGAATTGTTAAGTTGTGAAAATGAAAATGAAGCTTAATGTGCCGCAAACAGCCTTTTGCTTTATTCATATTTTATAATTTGTGTTTCTTGGTGGAAGTAAACTATGATTGATGGGGCTGCTGCCGTTGAAGCAGCTTGTTTAAACCGCAAATGCAGTTTAAAATAAAATCAGTTTTATGAATATTCATGCCATCTAATTGTACATTTCCTTCTGTGATCATTTCTGGATCAGACCTGCATTCTGGCTTACTCCCAATACCCACAAGTAGGTGGTGGTTCGTAGAACCTGAGTACTTGTAGTTTACTCAGGTTGTACCTGAGTATCCAACTCCAGATGGGAGCCCATGAAGATACTCAGATAGGTTGAGACATACCGAAACTTACAACTGTAACCTTCATGACAGGAAATGACAATTAAGTACTGTAGACAATTTATAATGCACTAAATTCTGTCTTCAATATGCAAACATCTGCGTGAAAAACGGAGCTATGTTATTGTAAATATTTTAGACATTGAAGCAGGTTAGGAGATGCCAACAGATGTAAGTACACATAAATAAACCATAAACTCAAACTGAATGGATACGTTTATTAAACACTAGAAGCACATACAATAGATGAAAAGCAAATAATTGTCCAAATTCATGCTAATCATATCACACGTTACTGATTCACAGCTCTTTATCAGCACAGACTCAACTTGTCATAACTAGCTTTAGCTGTATTCTTTTGTTTGCAGTTTTCACCAGCATGTTAATGAGGAAGTGTGCCAGTTAATGGTCAAACTTACTACGTTTCTCTCTTCATTGGCTCTGATTTAACTTGGTGTTTAGTCAGAGTTTCGACACACTGGATGAGAACATTACATACATGTATCGAATATTTATTTTTTTGTTTGAGAGTTAAATTCTTAGCTGGCACTCTAAAATTGTCTGGTCTTTAATGCTGAAGGTACAATAAATGTGCTCAATCAAACAGACATACAAACACATACACACAATCCTTGATACAACCATCAATCATCACAAAGAAACATCAATATGTTTTGCACTAAACAGTGCAAAACATATTGATTGCACTGTATAGTGCAAAACATAATGGTTTATTGATAAGTTAAATCTAAGTGCTGCTGTTGAGACAAGCTTGGGAAAACTACAATTGAATTAGTAAAAAAGACAAGGTATTAACCTATGTTTGTAGCATATGGCTGGACTATACATTTCCTACATAAACGTGTATGTGTATTTAAACAATTGTGCCTACAGATGAAAACATCACTCCTTCACATGTGGGACAGAATGTATATGTTTTGTCAAAAAAGGTTGTGGCATGTGCGAGAGAGAAAGAGAGATACAGACCAAAAGCAGCTGACTATATTGTGTAGACATTGTCAGAGTGTTACAACTATAGTACAGATCTAATAACAAATATTTAAATTTGGAACACTGCCTGTAAAGCTAGGCTTGATGATTTAATGTAAAATGCTCCGCTAAATCAGTGTGATCTAGCCCTATAAACACATACTTTGGTTCATTGTCATCATGCTTCTCTGCCTCAGTTGAGATAACAGGAATATATGTGGTTGAATCGTGTCTTGGGTCTTAAGTAAAGAAAATATGTCACACACACCTGTTGTGGTTAAAAAATCACCAGGATATAAGATTGCACCCAACAACAGTATACCTATGCTTTTTTGGTCTAGGGAAAAATGTGTCTGTGTGTGATGGTTGTGTGTATGAAAACATTTAAGTGCAAAAGTCTGTGAGTAGAATGCTCTGCAGATGCAGATGAGACAATGAAACCTCTGATAGTCTTTGACGGAAAAATAGCCATGTTGCAATCCTGAATTCATATAAGCACCATGCAGAAAAATAAATCAACTTTAAACACGAAGAAAAGTCCTCACCATAACAAATATGTAAAGCAAGAGGACTGAAAAATAAAGATACAATTTAACCATTGAATTATTTTCAGAGGTAAAGAAAAACAAAAGAGGAGGGGGGGGGGGTAAACAGGGGGATAACTGTCACACTCAACCCCCAACTTTGCTTTGCAGCAGAATTATGGTGATCACCAGTATTTCCAAATGTGAGCTGATGGTTGTGAAATTCCCCAACCCAGTCTCACGAATATTCGTGGGACTGTTACAAAAATATATCTATTGATTCGTGGCCACCTTAACGATCTGCTCTCAATAATCGTTGTGCTGGCCACATATTAAAAAACAGATTTAAAAACTTATGTTTCTAGTAAAGCAAACAATCAGCTAGACTATACAGAATACATCATTTGGAGCTGTCTGATTCTCCCTTTTTAATTTTGTTGCACGCACGCTTAAAATCTAACATATAAACGGACAAAAAATGTAATATCTAATTATTAAATTGCTGAAAATCTCTTTTCCCTATTTAACAGCGCCCCCATTTGGTGATTCTACCCAGTATGGCATATACACACAGCTTAGATATAGTTCTTTTTTTGACAAATTACTCCATGTATGTAGTTACTTCTGGAGTGTCTGTGTGCGCCCAGAGTAGCGTGTCCAGAACGATTAACCCTCCCCATTGAAATACATTGTTTTTTAATATGTGGCCATCACCATGTTTATTGAGAGCAGATCATTACAGTGGCCACAAATCAATAGATTTATTTTCGTAACAGTCCCAAGAATATTCATGAGACTGGGTTGAATTCCCACATCACTTCACACAGTGCACACACACAAGGAACCAAAATACACACTTTTAAGCCAAGTGAGCAATGCAGCTGGCAGACATTTTGTTGGGCACCACTGTGTGGTCACGATTCCTGTGAGGGCACACATTTTGTGTTTGATCATTCATTGACATAATTGATTAACTACGCCGCCATGTTTTCTGTATATATGTACATGTACTAACAAGTACAATTTGAGGAAGTGACTTTTTTAATATTTTTTATTTGTGGGAAGCTGAAGATCTTGCTGGTTTAGGTAAAAACTTGCTTACAGGGAAGCACTTTTTTTCTGGCAAGGAGAGTTGCAGGCAGAGCCTCTCTTGAGCATGAAAAGAAGAATACCTGAACAAATGTGTGGGATGACCTGGCTCAGTGGTCAACTGCCAGTGACTGAAGGGAAGCTGGTGTTTTTTGGGGGGGTGGGGGGGTTGCTGGCTAGGAACCGGGAGCTTATGTCAGGTGGGTCACAGATTGAGAATCAGGAGCTAATGTCAGTCCAACAGCCCTCTGTGGGACAGTAGTAGTGTCTAGTGATTTGTTAGGCAACTCTTTCTTCCATTGTTCTTGTTGTTTATTTGATTCTTCTGATGCAGTATCTGGCAGAAAGGTGGTTCATGTGGGAGCCTGTTGAAAGCAATTAGCAACACTGGAGGATCACTGGTGCATAGTAGACCAAAGCCTGAATCAAATGCCTGGTGGAAGTTAGCTAGAAAAAGGGCATGCCTGGTCATTTTCTGAATTCCAATTTATACTCATGTAATATATAGCGAACAACCAATTTGCTTTATTATTATTTTTCTTGAAACTGGCTAGTTAATTCCATCTCAGTAAAGGAAATAGAAATTATGAATATACATTGTAAAATACAACTTTTAACTAATTGTATCTGGAATACCTCTAAAAGCTACATTAACATGTCATTTCAAACCTTAAAGTTACTCTCTATGGTTTAATATTGGCCTTATTTTACTAAAATATGTAAATACTCTATAGACTAATGCCTATAGAGTATAGACTATTCTAAAATATGTTCTTCGAGTTTTCTGCTTCTGCTCAGTAGCATTCCTCATAAGTAGTGTAGAAAGAGGCACAGCTCCACTCCGTTGCTTAGTTACAGACCTTTACATTGCATCCTAAAGAAGCTACAATAAAATGGTCAATTTTCTTAATAGATAATAATGATCTTTAATTTAATCTCTCTAGTTTGTCAATTCTTGTCGAACAGTTTCAAAAAACAAAGCATATTTTTTTTTTCTGAACGTAAAATATTAGACTTCAATAAATGGAAACAGAGGATTTAAACTGGAGCCTTTAAATATTGATAATGCACTCACTGGTGTGACACTAAAGCACCTGAAGCTCTCAGTTTGAGATTCTGCAGCCACGCTATATGTCTTTTTTGATGTTGGCCCCGAGTGGAGGAGGATGTCCCGACTTCCCTTTAGCCATAACTACACAGTCACAGACCATCAGAAACTGAATACAGTCACAATACCAAGAAAAGGTCCTATTACTCATTTTTGTTGTGCAGAGACATCAAACCATCAAGGTCAAAAACACATAAAACAAACATTTTTGCTTTTAGTCGTAAATAAACAACTGAGAGTAAAAAGCATTTCCTCGCAACTGGAGATTGATGAGAGCTTTTGAAGAATCTGTCATTAAATGTTTGTATTTTAGGCTCAAGGATACTATAGTATACACAAAGATACAATAATGCTTTCAAATTGTTTTTGGTTTCTCTTGGGACTTACTTAAACCATGTCAATCAATCCCTTCCCTTCATTCCTCTTAACTTAGCACACATTCTAAGTATGGTCCAACTGAGGAGGGCCTTTTTTATGTGTCCCAAAAATGGGACACTGGAGGACAACCAGTGGAAGAGAGAACATTGTAAGCATTAAGAAAATAGGTATAAAGAGATCAACTTGCCTTTCTCCATTACCTTTGACGTGGCAGGTTTATCTAAACTGAATAGAACACCTCAGTGAGTGGACACTGATTAGCCGAAGGCCAATTTAGGTTGTTGCTAGGAATGCATTAAACATGTCATAGCGCACGGAGCTTCCCTGATAGCCATTCCATGTGTTTGTGGGCTGTTCTGCTGAAAGTGGCAAATCCACTGCCCAAACCCTGCCTAATTTATGGCTTTCACATAGTGTAAGTGAGATCTCCTTCCAGCCAACTAAAGTTGTCTGGTATACCTGCAGGAAAAAAAATCTGAGTGAATCCATCTATATCCATTGCGGAGGTAAAAAGGAAAAAAGTCTGATCTTGTAACCCTGTATTCACTGTCTACATTTTAAAAATAAATGCACTTATAAAACATGTCTTTGCCCATGACAATGTCACTTCACTATCCAAACCTTTGTGTTTGTCTGCATGCAGAGCTAACTGCCATCATTAGATTTTTTTTTATACAGGGTTACTCATTAAGGTGTGTTATGATTGTAAGTAATGATGCCGAAGAACTGTTTGAGCTCCACCAGGAGGCAATGAAAGTGCATTTGAAGGTTGTGCTAGTTTTACTTTAACTACTGCTGTTATATTGGCCTGAGAATTTTTCATGGTTGCAGCTACAGTCACTTCGAAACATTTACTATATTGTCTTTACCCAGATCGGCCTGAGTTGATATCCTCTTTCTGTCAGGACTCAAAAGGAAAGTCCGCTCACCCAAAAATGAGCCGTTCCATAGTAAGTGATGTGTTGTGCTGGTCTATGCTCTGTGCTGTTTGATTTTGAACATTTCACGGTAGTTTTGGTGGTTCGTTGGACTCAACCGGCCATCCTCTGCTTGAAAGACGGTCGCCTCGCATTGGGGGGGTCCACCGCCTCCCCAATGCTCTTGGCATTGACACTGTGCGAGCGTGTTTGAAGCCCACTTCAATACTGCTGCAGCCTTTAGCAAGAAAAATACCACCAAGTTAACAGAATTAGAATTAGAATTGCGCATCATCCCACACAAACATGCAAACACACATGTCGGGGGAAAATTGACCTCTGCATTTGACAGCTGAGAGCATCCGAGTTAGTGCCTTGCTCAAGGGCATTAGAGGTGATGTTTCTTTTGTTAGTTGCGGTGGTTCGTGCACCCTTCCAAAGGGAGACCACTTTGACTGAGCCTCAAACCGGGACCCCTCTGGTTCGATGCCTGTCTCCCTCACCACTAGGCCACCTCTCCAACAGGGTGCAGTTGTAGAGTGTATGCTTAAGTTTAGGCTTCAGTGACGGTAAAACTTAATATTCATTATTGCCATGCATATTTGTTTGAACTATGACCCTTACTTTGCTCGAAATGCCACCAACCGTTTGGAGTAAATGATTTGGACAAAAGTAAACAACATTTTCAGCTCAGCATGAAAACATTATGGTTACATGTCACTTGAAGTTGAGCATAAAGAGCATTCTGTGCCCTTCCAGGTTCAAGAAGATAATTATTTCAGCAACAAACCCTGCCTCTCATACATTAAAAAGTATCACTCAGGGACACAGTTACGCTATGGGTACAACATCTGAATCACTGCACCATGTAATTGTTCTTGCCTGTGTTCAGCGTCTATGGTTTGTGTGCAGAAGGAAATGAGGGGATCCTTACGTAATTGCTTAAGCTTCTGTAACCAGTGAAAAGCAACACAAAATCCCAAACTAGTGGTTATTAATTTGGATTACAGAACAAGAGGCAGATGGAGCGGATAATTATAAAGAGTCACTGGGAATTGTGGCAATATATCTTATCTGGTTTCACAATTTGACATTTTAGTCGTAATTGCTATGAAGCCAAATGTTCCTTTTTGCTTGCATTTTGAAGCATTATATATATATATTTCAGCTGTAGCTGCTGAGGGTAAAGGACGGTAGAAAAGAAGCCCGTAGCTTTGTTTAATGTGAGATATCAGGTCAGTGACTGCAATACTGTGTACTTCACTTGATGTTTCCCAATAGACACTCTGACTGTCTTGACTGTGTTCACTAGGAGAGCGTCTCTTCTTGGAAACATGAAATGAGCATCAAGCAGCTCAGAATGGCAGACATTTCTGAATTAATATTCAAGGCTCGGTCACCTTAAAATTTGGTATGCTAAACGTTTTGCCCACATAGCTCCAAGGAGGATTCAGTAGTCAGTATCTGGGGGAGGAGCTCGCTGCAGAATTTATATGAAGTAAGACTTTGGAGTTATGAAAGCATCTTAAGAATCCTTGCACTAAATACCCAAATGAACCACTGCAAAGGTTAGGGTTAGGATGAAGGTGGAAAGTGAAATTGCTTTACATATGAGACAACAAAAATGTGGAAAATGATGCACATTATTTGGGCAAGAAAGAACCAATTGTAGCCTGTTACAAACCTTTGTATCTCTACGCTGTATGCAAACTGTATTATTTTGAGGAAAAAATATATGTACATTTCATTTGAGGATGGAAGTTAGTTGAAAAGGGCCATGCTGCTTTTATTGGAAGTCCCTCAAGGCTGATGGTCACAGGCTCAGCATGATGCCTTGCCTACTTGAGCAGTTTTCAGACAGGAATCAACACTGAGAAATGCAGCGGCAATGGGAAAGAGCAGGATGAATGAACTCCAAACAGTTGGACACAGTACCTGAAATCACAATATCAAAAAAGGAATCTCCTATAAAAAAAATATGCCAACCCACAGGTGCATAACACGAAAGGTTATCTAGCAGCTCAATGACAAAACATGCTAATAAGATCTATTTGCTTTGATGAGAATCAAGGCCCATCAGATAAATTAAAGCATACAAACCTAATTAGAGCAGGCTTTTATGATGGATGAAAGGCACTCCCTGTAATGGTTTGTTAATAAGACGCACAACTGTCCCTTTGCACAACAATGGTCTAATTAGGGGAGACTGTTGGGATGTGTCCTATTTGTATAAACATCTGCAGCCGCTCACCATCAGTGTGATTCACAGGTGTTTCAAACAGCCAGAATGTGAATGATGAGATGAAATAACGGTAGGTAGCAGTGTGTGTTTGACATTGTGGGAAGGCAGTCATGCACATGCTGTGGGCGGACAAAGTGGAAGCACTCCAAGGGTACAATCAAGAGCACAGAGAGAGCTTTATGAACAATAACAGAGCTTTGTTTGGTATTTATCGGCAGCTTCTCAAAAACTTGCCTCTAATTAGTTGGCATATGGAATAACTGGCAATTATCAGTCTGTGGCCTGTTGTTATGCACTGACTAAGAGTAGTGCAGAGATACTTCTGTGACTTTTGTGAGAAGAAAAAGAAAACAATATAATTTGTGGAGAGTTACATTACACTTATAAATAGGAGCTGATTGAATAATGATTTTGTTCAACATATTACTTGGTCACATTGTCATGACCCTCCTTCTGAGCTGTGAACATGTGAGACTATTTCAGAATGCTGAGCAGACTGTATGGTGGTCTGTTTCGTTGTTCAACTTTTTTTTCACTCTATTTGGGTTCATGTCAGTTTTAATAGCTTGGTCCAACGTGTTATGTTGTCAGCACATCTGGAGTGTCTCTTCAGCCTCTTGTTGCCAAATTCTAATATTATGTCATTTGTGTGTGATTGGTAATAAACCCAGACTGATATGGAATGTAAGTTTAGTGACATGTCAGAAAATACTTGATTTGGAGTGGGGGGGATGGGGTTTGGAGATTGGACAGTAATTGTTTGAATACATTACAACACATACAATAATTGGCACTAAAAAGTTTTTGAAAAAAAGATTAGCTTCTCCATTTGAACCATTCCCTCTGTACAGCACAATACGCAGCCTCTGCTTATTCCATGCTGAGCCGCCTGTGAGAGCTAGACTCTAACGTTGTGTTGACACTGTTGTTACTGTGTTGAAATTGAGATTTTTGTCATTTCCAGTGCTATCTAGTCTGGTATTTATCAATGTCAGTGATCTTTAACCTAAGTTTGCATGTTTAAAAGGGATCACATCAAGCACAAATGCATGGTTGCTTTCGTGTGCGCGTTCGTGTTTGCTCTATCGCTTGAACTTGAGCTTAATATCTAGTACGCATATTTGTAAATCAAATATTACTCACTTGGATGTTCATTTGTACTTCAATTAAAACTCTCTTGAATGTATATTTATATTTCAAATAGGACTCACTTAGATATCTAGTTCACAATCACTGATTATGAGAAATAATTTTAAAAAAAGTGTAATACCAAAACATTTTATATTTGGGCAATTTTCTGAAATAAGATCAATTTATGCAAAAACAATGCTTTGAAATAATGAAAGAAAAAATAGTTTTCAAAAAATGATGAGATAAAATTTCTGATTATTGATATTAGAAAATGTACACCGTGTCTTTGATTCGAGTTAAAGGCCCTAACCCGACTGGCCCCTGATTCTCAAGGACTTTATCTTATTGACGTGTTTGGGGGATAACTCGTTCTGCACAGGCCATTACCCATATTACCCTTACTCATTCTGAGCCACACAGCAACTTACAAAACAACTTCTAGCTCAATTTAATGAATGTTCATCCAGTTCAATAATCCCCCTGCTCAGTGTGAGAGGTGTATTCATCACTGTGGGGTGTGATTTCAGCTTGCGTTGTGTTAGTATCGGATTTCAGTGCAAGAGGCACAATCATTTGTTTGTTTTGTGCTACAATATGAATAACTTTTACTTTTAGTTATTATCATTTATTTCATGTTCATGGTCATGACATAAAAAAAACTCAAATTTAAAATAGTCGATTTTTTTAAATGTCGATTTTTATCATTAAAATACCATTGTTGAAAGGTTCTATTATTTGAGTGAATTGCAGTAAATAATGAAATGTTTTTTTTATCATTAAGCCTCATTCACTTGATGATGAAGGTATCAAACTTTGAAATAAACTCCCTTCACTGTGCCATGTTTTTTGTCTGATTTCCAGGCAACAGCTGAAGCTTTGGAGACGCCCCCTCACACCACGATATCACAATGGTCACGTACAGACACGAGAGGAAGCCTCTCTGCAGCAGTGTAATGTGCAACAGAGAAATTGGAGTAATACCTGATGTGACTGCAGAATAACAAATCATCAGGTCACTTACAGACTCTGCAATTTATCAACTGTCCACCTGATGAAACTGACCATGATAAAAAAAAATGTCTGCCCATCAGCAGACATCTGATAAACCTCCCTTTCATTATCTTCGAGGCTAAATGGCATGCATTTAAATATGTAATATTCACTTCTGAAAGAGCCATAGCAACAGCTGCTTTTCCGCTGGAGTGAACATCTTTGCACTGAAGACACAAGGGGCCTGACTCAGACTGCCAGGCTCCACATGTGAAGGCAGTGCGACACTGGCGCCACTTGGTGGTGAAAATGGAAACTTCAGCAGCAACACATCGGTCCTGGACAAAGGAGAAGCTAACTGTGGCTTTTATTGATTCTCATTAATAGACTGATGGTAACTTTATTTCATTATGCATTTACATTGTTTTACAGCACCATCAAGTTTTGAATAGTATTGGGTCTATATTGGTTTAAATGAGACTATGATCATCTATTTAAAATTTTGCACATGAAAAACACTGTTTTAATTTGTAGTAACTCTCTATTTGTTTTTGTGGCTATCAGAAGATAGATGTAAGAAGGACAGGCACGTTTTGGCAATAACTACATTTCATTGTTCTAAGTAGTTAATCTTTTTTCTCTCTCTTTGTCATTCCTCCTTGTGATCTGTCACTGGTTGCTTCATCCTGACAAAGAATACAGCTGTGGATTTGTTGCTTCAGGTGGCTTAATATAGCTTCAAGTATATTTTAATATACAGAACAATTAGAGAATAGTTGAAGGTAATAACATTCTCAAACCAAATGTTACCAAAATTGAAAGAGAGAAAAGGTTTCACTTGGGCAACTCGTTTTGGACACTAATAATAATGGCTGACTTTCTGCTGCGTTAAACGTATAGGTCCTAGATACTTATTTGTGTGACCTGGGATGTTTGACATGCCCACCCAAATTCCTTATAATGGATGAAAGTGGTGCGAGAGGCTGGGTTTATCAAATTGTGTAGGTGGCGCTGTTGAGCCATTTTGGCCTGCCCCCTCATAAAAAGTATATGGATCTGTTTGTAGCCGTGTTGTGGTCTAATAAAGCAAGTTGAAGGGTGATTGGTCAATCCTGGCTGACGTTATAGCCATTTCCTGTTTCATGGCGAAGGATGAAAGCCCCGCCCACGGCTTAAAACGCCATCACATGGGCTTTAGTGCATGTCATCTAAGACTAGTAATGGGCCTTCTGACAAGTTTTGAGCTGGATTAGGTGGAATCTTTAGCCGTAGCACTCGAAAGATGTAAAAAAGGGAATTCCTGTTGCCAGTAAGTGGCGCTACCACGTAAAGTTGAGAACAATGTGTCTCTGCGTTCAGGGGGAAAACGTTAATATTTGCGAGAGGTTTGAGGAATATTTGGTCAATGTATGTCAATGTTATGGCCACATGATTTTTCACGGCGAGTCATCTGTGAATAATGCAACTTTGAGGCCATATCACGCCCACAGTTTTAAACGCCTTGACACGGGCTTTGCTGTATGTGATGTTCAACTGGGGATGGGCCTCCTGACAAGCTTTGAGATGTATAAGGTTGAAGCATTAGCGGTAGAACACTAAGAGTAACACTTAGCACTTACTGTTGCCAATAGGTGTCAATATGACAAAGAGCAGAAGTCGAAGTATGGAAACGTTGGGGGAAGGACTGTTCATAAACACAAGAAGTTTGGAGAAGATTAAAAGGTGTACAGGGAAGTTATAGGTGTGTAACAAAGTCACATGATTTTTGGCAATAATGTTGCATCGGAACAAATACCCTGGGTTTCTCACAAATGTCCTCAGTAATTTAGCCTCCCAGCTAAGGCCATTGATACACAGGTATCTAAATGATTGAAGAAATCACATGTATTCCATACATCGTGTCATGTTGTGACTATCACCACTCAACATAGGCGCTTTCCCTGATGCCACATCTGGTTTTACTCAAAATGTGATGTGAAGACTATTTGAACAGTTAAAGTGATATGTTTTCAGGAGTTGCACAAGAAAGCTGTCTTGGTCCCCTCCTCTTTTCACTATATATGTTACTACTGGGTACTATAATCAGGGAACATTAAGTCAACTTTCATAGCTATGCTGTGTTGACACAAAATTATACATTTCCGTTGAGCCAAGTGACAACAATGCAATAAGCTGACTGATTGCCTGTCGGCTATCACTGAATGGATGAGCAATAATTTTCTGTAATTTAACGAAGAAAAAACTGAAATATTATTAGTGGGCCCAAAGAAAGAAGAGATCTAATCTCGACAGGGCTAGGACTTTTATGTAATCACATAAAAACGGAGGTAACTAGCTTGGGAGTCATTTAGACACTGATCTAAGTTTTAAATCTCATATAAATAAGTTAACCAAAACATTTTTTTTCTACCTGAGAAATATTTCCAAGATGTGCCCATGTTTAAATAAAGAAGATGCTGAGAAACTCATACATGCCTTTATCCTGAGCAGGCTGGACTACTGCAACGCCCTTTTCACAGGACTCCCAAAATGATCTGTAGAGAAACTGCAGCTTATTGAGACACATTACTCCAGTTTTAGATGCACTGCATTGGCTCCCCTTGTCTTTTAGAATGGATTTTAAAATCCTTCTTCTAGTTTACAAAGCTCTTAATGGTCAGGCACCTTCTTATATCTCAGATTGTCTATCCTTTTATGTTCCTGTACGAGCCCGAAGGTCCTCAACGGCAGACATATAAAATACTACAAAAGTGCCACAAAATAAGGTTTGGGAAGTTGCTTTCATCCACTATGCCCCCAAACTGTGGAACGCAATACCAAAAAGCATCAGGGACGCAAACTCGGTGAACAATTTTAAACGGCATATAAAATCACACTTTTTTAACTTAGCTTTTAATTAGAAATGTTTGAATTGTATTTATTTATGTTTTTGTATTTTATTTATTTATTTTGGTGGATATTTCTGTGTGTGCCTCCCTCCTTTTGAGGTGGCTGATGGTTGCGAATGGCATCGTCGCTTTTGATGCTTGGTTTCGAGTGGTTCTTGCAGTCGGTGGCGGCCTGGGGTGTGGATCCTGTGGACGCTGTGTTGCGTCTCTGGTGGTGCTCTGCCAGGCCTCTGCTGCGGCTGTCTTCGCTTACTGCTTGTTCTTATGGTGCTTTTCTTTAAATGTTTTTGTCTCCAGTGGATGGGGTTTGTGCTCGACTGGATTGGGCTCGGGTGAGGGACTTGGTCACTGCAATGCCCTGCCTTGGAGGGCTTTTTGGTGGGTGCTTTGGGTCTGCACTGTGAGTTCGGCTGAATGTGAGAAGACGTTATTGTCCGGAACACTTCAGGATTCATTCTGCTGCTTTTGTGAGCAGTCAACTAGGTGAACCGGTTCTGCTGGATGCCCACATCACGGCACCACCACCACCATGCCTCACTGACGAGGTGAATGCTTTGGATCGAGAGCAGTTCCTTTCCCTCTCCATGCTCTTCCCTTCCCATCGTTCTCTCTCATCTTTTATCATTTGTCTAGGAGTGTTGTTCCGGGCTTTCTTTGATATTCTTTGGGCAGCTCATTTCTGGTCTTCCTGGTTTGCAGTTGCGGTGGAGGCCTGGCAAAGCATTGTCGGGGGCCGGACCCAGGGTGTGAAATGGCCGTTTGGTTTATGGCTGCTGGTTTGTCCAATTGCTTTTGGTCCCTTGGAGGCGGGAGGCGCATGTGGAGGGGGTTGTGGTTCCTGCGCAGTTCGTCTGGTTTGGATGTGAATGCCTTCACATCCAGAGCTAGGGGTCTGCACTTGAGGCACATGTTGGCTGTTTTTTGGGTCAGATGTGGTGGTGTGCAGGGCTGGGGTTGTGGAGATTGTGCCGGTGTCCAGATGTGTATGGACCTCATTTTCATTTTATATATATATATATATATATATTATATATTATATATATTATATGTTTTTTTCTTTTATTTTGAAATATTTTATATTCTGCATTCTTTGCATCTATGTTTCAACTTTGTTGTGGTTCCTGCGCAGTTCGTCTGGTTTGGATGTGAATGCCTTCGGGTTGGAGTTAGGGGTCTGCACTTGAGGCACATGTTGGCTGTTTTTTGGGTCAGATGTGGTGGTGTGCAGGGCTGGGGTTGTGGAGATTGTGCCAGTGTCCAGATGTGTATGGACCTCATTTTCATTTTATATATATATATATATTATATATTATATATATTATATGTTTTTTTCTTTTATTTTGAAATATTTTATATTCTGCATTCTTTGCATCTATGTTTCAACTTTTTTCTCCTGTAAAGATGGTCAAATCATTTTGAGCTACATACTGTGTATGAATTATTATTATTATTATTATTATTATTATTATTATTATTATTATTATATGTTTTTTTCTTTTATTTTGAAATATTTTATATTCTGCATTCTTTGCATCTATGTTTCAACTTTTTTCTCCTGTAAAGATGGTCAAATCATTTTGAGCTACATACTGTGTATGAATTATTGTTATTATTATTATTATTATTATTATTATTATTATTATTATTATTATTATCGTTTTCAGAGCGTGGAGCATGGCAATCCGTGTCAGGATCCAGTGCAGAGTTGTTAACGACAGTGGAAAAGCAGCTGTTGCCATGGTGCTTTGTGAAGTGCATATTACATTATTTCAAATGGCATTTAGGCTCCACGATAAAGAAAGGGAGGTGCAAAAAGCGTTTTTTTATCATTATCAGTTCCATTTGGTGGACAGTTGATATGCTGAAGATTCTGTAAGTTACCTGATCATTTGATCTACTGCAGTCGCTTCAGGTTTTACTGCAATTTCTCTGCTGCACATTACACTGCTGCAGTGGTGGCCTCCCCCCGTGTCTCTATGGACAATTGTGATGTCATCTCCAAAGCTTCAGCTGTTGCCTAAAAAACACCGTGAATGAGAGTTTATTTCAAAATGTGACAATGAAACTTTACATTTTAAATTGTTTACTGCAATTCACTCAAATAAGACAACCTTATGACAATTGTATGTTTTATCACTAGTTTGAGAGACAGTCATCTTCAGGAGGTACTGATTTGATCTTAGCAATTAATACCCTCATATAACTGATCTTTTCAAAAAATAACTTTAGAAAAAAAAAAAAAACAGTTCCAAAGTTGATGTTGTTTATTCTGTTATTCTGTTTATTCAGTTTCTGCATGTTTGTGTTGACAGCTTATGTTGTGTTATGATGTCATACTGTTTATTAACTGTCTGTCATGTTTTAATGGGAGAGGTGGCCTAGTGATAAGGGAGACCGGCATCGCACCAGAGGGTTGCCGGTTCGAGACCCAGTCGAGGTGGTCTCCATCTAGAAGGATGCACGAACCCTCACCACTAACAAAAAAGATGGCACCTCTAATGCCCTTGAGCAAGGCACTAACCCCATCTGCTCCCCGGATGCTCTCAGCTGTCCACTGCTCTGTGGCCTTGCATGCGCCACAGATGGGTCAAATGCAGAGGTCATGTGCATGTTTGTGTGGGACGATGTGCAATTCTAATTCTAATTCTAATGTGTTATATGTCATAGGTATTTTGTGGCACCAGGTATGATTACTGGAGTGCTGATGGTCACTACATGCCTGCTGCACTATGTAAGGATGTGTCTGACTTGTTCCTCATGCTGGTAAATGCTGTAATGAGTGCTCTAACTCTGCCTCTTGAATTGCAATCCAAACTCGTATCAATATGTGTACAATGTAACCAGTGCACTATACTAACACTATAGTTCAAAAATGCGGGTTTGACAAAACAATAGGGTAGAGTATAAAAAATGTAACTATGTCGGTACAAAAATACAGGTAGTGTTGTGTAATGTTGGTTTTGTGCTGGCTGGCTGCCTCCAGGGCTCATGCAGGGGTTGTGGAACAATCTTTTCACAATGGATGGGCTCCTAAACAGCACCTTTGTTTTTAAGAATTTGTAGAAAACATGCACGAGGCTGTAAGAGGAAATGAAAATAAAAAGCACATGAGGTTTCAAGAAAAGGTCCTCCTACCTTATGAGGGAGAGCGCCAGAGGAGACGAGGGAAATCCTTCAGGCAATATAGCTATCCATCTCTTCAGCACCTTTGCAGAATGATGAGAAGTGGATTCTGGCATCTCAGCTGTTCCGGTCATTCACAGTGTTTACATCTAATGGAAACATATAGCTTATCAGTGGACGGTGTAAAGAGGAAAGACAGAAGGGCTGAAGGCCTCCGTATTACAAAAAGGTAAAAGGTTTGCCTTTTTACCTATAGGGGTTTCTTTACATTAGACGTTGCGCAAAGCATTTTTCTCACCAGCTGCAGCAACAATGATGATCAATTTAGCAACTGTTTTAATGTCCCTAGAGTACATTATGTTTTAAATTGAGTCAAGGACACCCCAGTTGCCACGATTTGGTTGGTTGTGGGGTTGTCTCGTAAAGCATTTGTTTGCTCCACAGTAGTAGTCGTTTCATTTTAGAATGTAATCATGCTTAATTATCCCCGTTTTAACACAATATACCAGTTGTCCGATTAAAACAATCCCAAAGTGAAATAAAGTAATCTCGTAAGCAAGACGACAAAATTAAAGAAAAATAACAAAGACAAGAATTATTTATTATTTTTTTATCGACAGTTTTGAAACGCACCATTGTTCGCGTCTTCCAACTCTGGTTCTGTTTGGATTTTCAGTTTCCCCTTCAAGTAATCCAGACCCCTGTTTGAAAACATGGAGCCAACACGTGGAGGACACAGGTTGAGACACAGTTTCAAATGTACGTCTTCCCTATTTGGCAGCTATGTTTCGTTTTTTTAAATGAGGTAATCTTGAACTATTGAGCCAATAAAAAGAAAAAAATAATTGAGGTGAATATGGACGTCCGCGAGTTTAAAATATTGGAAATTCAACGGCAAAATCCCATTTCTAAATTACATGTAAGTGAGTTTTTCAGTGCAGGAGGCGCCTTCATTAGTTCTATTCTATACCAGTAAATGAGGCACTCTGATTTCACAGCCACAGTTGATGCCCCATCAATAATTATGATTTGAAAGATTTAAAACGATTCGCCATTCAAATCAATTGATTACTGACAAAATACAGTCACAAAAACTATATTTTGTACGAGATTTGCTTCCACATTTTGTGTTGTTTTTATTTTTTCTACACATTTTCTGACAATGTGGCCAAACACATGTTGTGGGGTTGGAGTAAAAAATAATGCATCTATCCATGGAGTTTCCTTTAAAGGACTCAATTGGTTGCCATGAAACGTCAGTAATGGGGAGGGAAATAGTTAGGGTGAACACTGACCTCACAACACCACCACATGTGATACAGCATTCCTCAATGTCTATGGTTATCTCAAGATGACCATGCACAGCTTGCATCTCTTTTGTGTGTCAGTACATTGGTTGGGCTGTGCACCTATCACAGCACACACGCATAGTCTTGGGCTTTTTTTTATTAAACCTGTTCGTCATGGTGTTGGATGTGTCCACTGCTTACAGAATCCATGAAAGACAAAAATAGAGACCAAGGGCACAGGAGACAAAGAGGTGAGTGTGGACTCTGATCATCATCCGTTCAGCCCCCAGCCGTCCAACAAATGGGGCAAAAAATGTAAACAAAAAGAGAAAAACAAACAAACAAAAAAAAACAATCGAAGGAACTTGAACATTTATACACTGTCAATAAATAGAGTGATTTTTTCCCCAGTTCCAGATGTTATAATTCATCGTCTATGTGGTTTTCAGAGTTGGCCTTCTCCTTTGGTCCTAAAAATGAGAGAAAGAAAAAATAAATAAATACTGTACACATTTCCCTCTATGGCTGAAAACTACAACTACAGAGCAACTTAATACATATTTTGTCCAACCCCCCATCATTATCAGCAAAGGGTAAGGTAGACCGACCTGTTGTTGTTGTTGTTTCTTCCGTGGGTGGTGATTGGCTGTCCGACTCTGTGTGTACAGTGCTCTCCTCTGTGGGCGGGGCATCGCCCTGCTTCACCTCCTCTGGACCTTCTGCATTTGAATAAAAGTAGAACAAGTTATTTCAGCCTAATTCCAGTAGTGACTGTTTTCTCAAGTTCACGACAGACCAACAGGCACACGTGCCGTGTGACGCACCGCTTTTCGTATCCGTGCTCTCCTCGGTGGGAGGGATGACTTTCTCGTCAGCCGTGTTGTTGGCCTTGCTGCTTTTATCCGAGCTGGTGCCGTTCTTAGTTTTGGCTTTAGCCTTCGGCTTGGCAAACTTGGCCTTGTTGAGCAAGTAGTTGACCTCTCGGTCCAGCAAGGCCAGCTTGGACTCGATGTCTTTGGACAGCATGACCGGGCGCTCTTTCGGTGAGCGTTTCTCCTGCTCTGCAACAGTCTCGTTCTTCCATGTCTGGAGCCGACAAGAGGTTACAGTGACATTTTACATTAAAACTTTTCAGGAAACTAAATGAAGCAGTTTACCGTTATAATTAGTTCGTAGGAGGACAGTGTGACAGCATTAAGTCTTTCACCACCTACCGTTGTTTCATTTATGACTTTTTCCAACAAATTTAGCTCAACCTCAGTGAAGATCTGGTCATCCTCTGGAATCAGCCTGGCACTCCTTCAAAAAACAACAAAACAATGTGTAAGTGATGCTGCCTAATTGTCAAACTATTTTTTGTTGGTAATGATTGATTTCAGAACCCGAACAGCTAATCTCCATCACTGCAAACATCTAGTGTGTATTAATGAGTACCACTAAATATACTTTAAATTTGGCCTTGTGAGAAGAAGGCCCAGGTTACATCCACACTAGTAAGTTAGCATTTTATAACAGAATACTATGAATGAGGTTGTGAAAGTAACGGTCAAATTAGGAGCAAGGATTTTTGGAAAGTTGGAAACACGCAATGTGTTATCCATGTTGCATTTACTACTGCTAATCTAGGCAATTGCTGTGTCATGTGATACGAGTCCTCTTTGTTTATAGATTGACAGTGTGGTTGCCAGGTGGAAACATTGTTTAACTCTAAATCTGGATGAGAAGTTCCATTGCATCTACAAAGTGAACCCCCCTCTCTTCACTCACCTGAGGAAAAAGCTGGAGGTGTTGAGCATGCTATTCAAAGCAGCAAGGCGGTCCGGCCACTTGCGGCGCTCCTCCACCCTGAAGAACATGTCCTTACACAGGCTCTTCAGCTGAGACAGCTTCTCTCTCAGCTGCTTGGTGGTGGCTGCGTAACCATCCTCGTCCATCCACTCCGATGCCTCAGTCAGCTTGGCAGTGATCTTCTCCTTCTCCTCCTCAGACACCACCAGCTGGTATTCCTCCTGGTAGATTTTGTCCTGGAGAAAGTTTACACAGTTAAGTATTGTGTTTTTGGGAGAAAGCCTCGGTGAAGTATTTATTTTTAGGAATGGCACAGAGCCAATCCAATATTTTGTATCTGGTGCCAATTTAATGATGTAATTATTTTATGAAAGATGTCATTTTTTGGACTGTAATCAAAGACTTAGAGACCATAATCTACATGGTCAATTATAAGTGTATAATAATACCATTTTAACCCATGGGCAAACATCATAAAACATCATAAACAGTTGTTTAAGAATGTCCAGTAGTGCACATTCTAATTTTCAACTCATGCAGAGATAAACTTACTAGGAGTTGCAGTGCAGTGTTTCAGTTTAAACATTAAGTTTCCATAGACATTTGCACCTATTTGTCAGAAAAGTAAATGCACCATACATTTTTGGACTTCTGGCTAAACAACAATGTTTAACTATAGCCTTGTGTAATCTTACACATAATACCAATTCTACTCAATAAAAAAATGATTACCGGTACAAAAAAAAAGGGCTTTGGTATATGCAAAATTTGTGCATCTGAATCAAATTGGAGCATTAGATACTTTGTCATTACAAGCCAACATTATTCTTACATGCTTGATCAAGTAAAGACGCAATCAGTGTAGTCTGCTGTTAGCTTTCACCGCAAGTCCATGCTTAAAAACAAGAATAAATAAAGGGAGAACCTTACCTGTGTCTCAAAGATAAAAGCCTCCAGACTGTTGAGTGTCTTTTCCCTTTCCTGTTTGGCCAGGTCTCTGTTTGTCAAATCTTCTAGCCTGAGAAGAGACAGACATCTTAGAAGACCTTAGAAGCAAAAAATCAGAAGCCGGTCGCTGAAAAAGATAATCTCTGCCTTACTTCTTTTTAGAGGAAGTGACATCATCTGCAGTAGGATCGAAGATGTCATTGATGAGCAGTTCCACTGAGATCTCTTCAGAGATTTTGGCCTTTTTCTGAGGTTTCGCGTTTTTCTCCACATCTTTCTCTGCCTCGCTGTTTCCAGATTGCTCACCATCCTTTTCCTCCTACAAAGGCAGAGATTTTTACTTTAAATTCCAAGTGTGTTGCCTAGTCTCCCGATCAGCAAATATCTATACAACATTTAAAACCACAGCAGAGAAAATGTTTTTCAGGAAAATTGCGTGCGACAGATCTTACTTTTGCATCAGTCTTGCTGCCTGCCTCCTCCGGCTGCTCCTGTTTTTTCTCTTCAGTCGTATCACTTTTCTCGGAATTCTCCTGCTGCTCGTTGGCGGTCTCCTCCTGAGCCTCTTCCTTCACGTCCTTGTCGTCCTTTCCTGACTCTGGGGGCACTTCCTCCTCGTCCTGGAGGTGACACGTCAGGGAACAATGTAACCATCTGACACCATGCATGTATTAGCAATGCCACCCTGGACTTAATTGTGCACAATCAGTTTCAGCAGCTTGTTGTGAAAATAATAAGAGAGAAACAGTGGTAAAGAAATGCATCTCTAACACAAATATCAAAAGTTCATACAGGCTTCACTGCAATTCATTAACAAATTAATCAGGGATAATATTAAATAATTTTACAGCTGTAACATGGATAGAGTTGTGCTTACCTGCACAGGCTCAGTTACATTTAAGGCAGGTTCTGAGGATCCTCCACCAAACAAGGTGGAAATTGTGTTACCCAGTTCTGAAAGACAGAGAAATGTTAGCTCTGAATAATTTGAAGGTTTTGGCGTTGCATGAATCGGTCAGATGGCGAGAATGAATAAAGACTGAATGCAAAACTTACTAGTTAAAGTCGATTCCTCTTCTTTCTCCTCCACAACTGTTTCAAAGACAGACTCCACCTGTGAATGAAAACCAAAAAAAAAATATTTTTTTTTTTATTTAGTCGTGTCATGAAAACACACCATTCACAATAGTCAAAAAGATAGGATATTTTAGCCGAAAATTGGGATACAACACATAATAATAATAATAATAATAATAATAATAATAATAATAATAATAATAATAATAATAATAATAATAATAATAATAATAATGTTTCCAAATGTATCAAAATATATATATTGTTTAGCGTAGATTGGCCCATGATAACTGCTGAAATTATATTACTATTGTGAAATTCCTAATTCGATTTTTTATACAAACTAAAGAAAAATAAACTCTGATCTTTGGATATTCAATACATTTTCATTATATGACTCAATGCCTGCCATGGCAACCAGGAGACCCCACCCCAGTCGAGGTATAAACCAAGGTTTTTAATAACAGACAGGAGTGTTAACCATCAACCAAGTGTAATGTCTTTTAATTTTATAGCTGACAAATGATGATTAAACAGATGATATGTGAAGCAACTGGCTAACTGACCCGATCCAACAGGAGTATGCCACTTTCATCCATGTTGAAGTGAGCTTTAATGCCTTTTGACTCAGCATCTGCGTGTTTCTCAAAGCTGCTGCCCACTCCAGACAGTTTGACTGTGGTCAGGTTCAAAGAGCCAAACACACTGCAACACAACACCAACAGCGTAAGGGGAGAACAGGAGTTACATTCAAATATATGGTAAAATATGGGTCAAAGCAACAACTCCACACACCGTCTTCAATTATTATATATTGTATTTAAGTTAATTAAAGTCAATGGTCCTAATCTGGTTTACTCTGGTCGGCTTTTTTTTTTTTTTACATCCATCCTTAACCATGTAGATCAAAATTTAAATGATTGTGTCGGGGAAAAAAAAAAGAAGAGCTTTAGGAAACATAAAAGGAAGGCATCCAACCTGAGGTCGTCCTGACTCAGGAAGCTGAGGTCCCCATAGTTGATTTCGAACGCAAAGTCGTCATTGTAGCGGTTGAAAGTAATGACCTTGCGCTGGGGGTAAGGCGCCATCCTCTGGAAGAGAATGCGTTTGTTGTGTTTCAGGGTTTTGAGCCCATCCTCCTCTGACTCACGGGTAAACTCCACCTGATGGAAGGGAAGTAAGATGTGCTTAGACTTGACATGTCTATTGTTGAGGATTAATATACAGTACATCGTTTTAATAACAGTGGCCGATGCCTGGCATCTGACTCCATCTGTTTTAAGCCTGCTGGACACATCACAAATGAGGGAATACTAACACACCATAGCCTCCATACCTGGGTTATAATTACTGGCAATTAATTAGCTGTGATTTTGTGAGTGGACATTCTTTAAAGTGAGTCAGGGAATGCCCACCACTGACCTGAATGGGGAAGACAGCTGCGTCTCGGACCAGGAAAGGTTTGACCTTGAAAGCCTTGCTGAGGGCAGCAGCCTGGTAAACAGCGCCCATGGCTGCTGCCTCATCTGCATTGATGTTCTTCCCAAGCTCTTCTCTATGAGGGGAAACAAAACAGCACAATTAATAATGTAGGTATTGAAAATCCAAACAAACCAGTTAAATTACAACTGTTTGTCTAATTAAGTGAGTCTTTTTTTGTTTTGGAGCAATGTGGCTCTCAATTTACATGTGTGAAAATTAGTCATGTGGGATGAGCACGTTTTTGGTTGAAACTTACTTCCCCACAGCTTTGAGCAGCACTTCCTGTACTTTGGGGACACGGGTGGAGCCACCTACTAAAATCACCTGCTCAATTTCATCCTGCCGGCATAAATGAAAGCAATCAGATTGATAGCAGAGGAACAGGCGTCTATTATTATTATTATTAGTATACGACTGTACTGTATTAAACTAAAATAACACTTCATCAGTACACCTTAAGAGGCTGTAGAAGTAGTTGTTATTTGAAGGTAGTCAATCAGACTAATCGCAGTTTTTGTGGAAATAAAACAGTCCAGACAATATAAAAATGTCATCAGGGGATCTTTAAATGCTTGAAATGTTGTTTCAAAATGGAGTACTAGCACTTCTACCATGTAACAATCTTGTCCTGTGATAGTTTGACTAGCTAGTTTTGCCAAAGACTTGTAATAAGTCATAATTTCCTTAAGTGGTGGCCTGAATAACAATAGCATATCATGTATATAGAAGCTTACAGTTGTTCACTGATCTATAGCCACAAACAACCAAGTGTAGCCAAAGAAGTAGTTAACGTTTAATTGCATTCTATCATGTGGAAGGATCAGGCTGCAGTCCACAAGGCTTCAAGAGGAATGCAATGAGAATACTGACCAGGCTCATCTCTGCAGCAGCGAGGGCCTCATGCACCGGGCCAGGCACTTTTTCAAACAGATCGATGCAGAGCTCCTCAAAGTCAGACCTTGTCACCTTGGCTTTGAAGTCAATGTCATCCATCAAACCTTCCACCTGTAAAAAGACACAAACTTCTGAACTGCAGGGGTACTGAGTCTGGGCCGTGTTGCTGCCTTGAAATGGAGTCAGGTTCACCATGTTCACAAGGAGAGTCCATAGAAAAGCCTCTCTCTTGAATTTATTACAACCTTGGAAATTTCTAAAACAAAAACCGAGTTCACTGGTTGCTAAATTTTGTCGGACATGGAAGTTCAAAATTCATTCAGTGAATATGCATTATGCCTTTGCATACCCTAATTACATTACATGTCTGCTAAGTTGCTATGGTTTCTAGACACAGACAGTAATGTTAATTAATAAGATAAGACAAATAAATAAATGATTAGATTAATATTATAGTAGTAGTATATAGTATTTCCTCTCAACTGTTGCCTAGTACTTGCTTATAGTGGAAATTGCTGATTTTTGCTCTATATAAATTAAGTAAGGTCTCGTCTAGTACGTTATGAATTTGCACTAGGTAAATCAGATTGAATTGAACTGAATAACATTACTATTAGCATCCTAGCAGGGCATTTGCCTAGCTGTTGACACCATGCATACAACTTTCCACACCGTAAAACTACGCTCATTTGAAGGCAGCACATGTCGTTGGCAGGAATGCTCAAAAAAATATAAAAAAGACAAAAGTGTCACAGATAGTTCTGACATATATTGCTATGAGATGCACAACCTGCAGGAATGGGCGGTAGTTGAGGGCTCATGAGGGCTCATATCACTGCACTCACCTGGGCCATGAAGTCCACATTTGCACTGAGCACAGTCTTGAGCCTCTGGGCCTCTTTGAGGAGTTTAGCCATGGCCCGGTGGTTCTCCCTGACATCTTTCTTGCTCTTCTTCTGTTCATTGAACAGTTTGGCCAAGTGGTCTTGGAGTCGCAGGTCCATCTCAAAGCCCCCCAACTCCCGGTCAAACCTGGAATGTGAAAAAGACAGGCACACCTTGGTCTGCATGCACATCTATGGACTATTTATTAAGAGTGAAAGTTTTTGAGGACAGCACTATGGTAACTTATACTGCATGGTTTACTGCTGCATAGCATCTCCGAGTCTCAGGATCGGGTCCAAAACACTCGAGACACAAGAGGATGACTGGAGTAAAAAAACTTCACCAGTGGGCCATTGATATTGGGCTCAGTGAAGCCAGGTAACTGCCAGGATTCCACTGCAGAGTGTGAACTGATTGATTAAAAGCTGGCTGCTTGTTTAACTCAGAAAGATGTCAATACCAGGTATGAACAGGGTGATTAACATCTGTCAATATAAGAAATGGAAGTACATGTGTGACTACACCCATGACACAGAAAGCATGTACAATGACACAGAATCAGAACTGTGCTGATTGGAGCCTCCTCAGTTGTGATGCTGCTTCAAGGATCAGTGGACTCACCCGACACCTCGGATCTGTAACTGAGGCTGGGTGCCAGCCTCTTTGGTTTTCACAGTCTGGTAAGTGACGATGGTGGCAGTAGTGCTGCTTGAGCCCATGTCATAGAACATCATGTTCTGAAAGGGAAACAGATCAAATGTTCAATAAGTTAAACAGCGAAAGACAGCTCTAAGGATGAAGCTGCTTCTAACAGAGAGACCAATACTAAATATCAGCATCGTATCAAATTCTCTAGAAAATGATTCTAAATTACAGCTTCGGATGAAGCTAGCTTTCCCCTGTATCTATAAACACTGCAGATCCCTACCCTACCCTACCCTGTCCTTATAAAGCCCTGCACATAGAGATAGCCTATGTGGGACTTGGTCCAACCAAACTACAGTGAGTGCATATTTATCCATCTTAATCATCATCAATCATCTACAGGCTGGAAAGATGGGGTACATGTTAAAAGAAATGGTCTTCCTTGGCATTGTGTCATTAATGGCTGGCCCTTTGTTTGTTTTATGGGTAAAACAAATATATGAAATTTGTAAGCAACGCATCATTAGACTACTGCTGTTTGCTTCCACCCTTAATGGTGATGCATTTGCAATTGCAATGGATCTGTTAAACACTGCATGAAGCTGGTTTGCTAAATGACCTCAAGGTTTCAAAGAATTATCAACACACCTGATTTAAAGAGGAATGTGTGTGAGAAATGAGATGTAGTGTATTGCGCTTGATTAGTGGATAAATTACATTCAGTATTAATTTGGGTCTATGCGAGTTCTGCTGACAATAAGTATAGTCTCAATAGTCTGTTGCTGACAGTAGAATATCAGCAGACTGAGTCTAAGACAAGCACATAGGAGAAATGCTGAGTTAGCACCTTAGCCGTGTTGTCAATATCTTTCCTCCTGAAGACCCCGTAGTTCAAGGCCACAGCTGTGTTGTCATTGATGAGTTGAAGGACCTTAAGACCAGCCATCTTTGCAGCCTGCAGGACTGCCCTGCGCTCTCCCTGGTTGAAAAAGGCTGGGACCGTGATCACTGCATCTTTGATAGGTTGCTCTGGAGGGTTGGAGAAATTAGGAGAATTACAAAAAAAACATAAAAGAGAATCAAAGTAACATGCTTGACATGTTCAAAAGTGCCATACACCGATGCCTCTGCTTCCTCAACCAACTTACCTGCAAAGTCCTGAGCCAGTCCACAGGAATAATTGAGCATCATCCCGAGGAGCTCCTCAGGTGTGTACTGCATCTCTCTGGAAAGAAAAAACAACAGTTGCAAGGTGTGTCATGAACAGCCTGTACAATACCTCATCAACCATGTTATTAGAAGACAGGAAATGTGTGTAAATACTATTTGGTGACAAAGTAATAAACCACCCGTTACTTGTGAGTTCATGTGAGTTCAAATCACATGCAAGCCAAGACTCTATGTTACTAATTAATTGGCTAAAGACTTGATGTGATTTTATGTTTCATAAGTGTGAAGCAGGGAACTTGTAAAGACTCACTCTGAGTTTTTAAAGTATGTCGTGCTCCTTACTGGGTCCTCCAGCAGCTGGTGCTCAGGAAAACGTTTCTGATAAATGGCCACCTGGCGGTTATCATGCTTTTTTCCTAGTAGGCTTTGGAGGTGCCTATACACTGTTTTGGGGTTCTTCACAGACTGAAACAACACATGACCATGAATAGCATACAGGGAAAATGTTTGTTATTTTGAGCAAATGTACATGGAGTGTACCATTGCAAGTGCACCGTCTCCGAAAAGCCTCTCGTTTTCTTTCAGACACACAGCAGTGGGTGTTTTCCTCCGCGACTCTCTAAAGGACACAGACACAGTGTTCATATGTATGCATTATTGGCATTCCCCTCAGTTGTGTTTCCTCTAACATCCAACACACAGTGAATACACACACACTGTGGCCACGTTTGAGACAGGCACTACTCACTTGTTGAGAACAATCTCCATAGGCACACCAGGCTTCACTATTGCCATTTTCATCCACTCGCTGCCCAAGTCCACTGACATGACAGCTAAAGTCACTGCAAACACAAACACATGTGCCACATAAAGACCCTGAGGTACAGTGAAGTTGAATTATTCACGAAGCATATTTTATGTCCAAACACTGATCAATGGCAGCATGTACGTGCATGTTACACCAATGTTGTGCAAAACTTGATGGGTAATATCACCTGTTTGAGAAGGCAACATAGCCAGAACAAGGCAGAAGAGAGCAACCGGTGGCAGCTTCCTGGTCCCCATGATGAGCTGCAAAGATAGGAAGAACATACGAAATATTAGCAATTGAACAGACTTTGATAGGTCAGGGTGAAACTGGTATTTCTTATACAATTACTTCATCGCACACCACTATAAAAAACATGTGTCCTTCAACGTGCTGTAAACAGCTATTTTTAATCCAGGGAAATGTTTATGCACCAAGTTGGGTACGTTTGCAAGACGATCTCCCACCTTGAGACAAAGCTACAATTATGATTCTACACCTGGGCATGATTTCTTCATTGGGCCACATCTGGATCATATCTAAACTTTCTGATACATACTGTGTGTTACCTCGCACCTGATCCCACCTTCATAGGTGAGATCAGATCCAAACACGTGGCATCAAATTCAATGTCAAGCTTCAAAGATACTGGAGCTACAGCTTCAACATCTATAAAGAATCAGTCTGCACTCATAGGTGAGTGTCTGTTTTGTTCGTTTTTTTCAAAACGTAGCGCAAATGGGATCTGGAGCCATAGCTCAACATCCAGACTGAATGCATGGAAAGCGACAACATCGTTCAGGTCTCACGTTCAGGAAGAGAATCGCAAACGATCTGCTGAGAAACCTCCAGCCCCTGGAGAGGCAGTGACGCACGAAAGGTAAAATGGATGCACGAGTCAAACCCAGAACGCTTTAAAACAAGTGCGAGTCTTGGAGCAGCTGGGAGCCCCTCGGATGAAGCGACTGGTCACAGGTTGAGTTGCTGATTGGTTTCGGTGGAAGGCTAAGTAAAAAAAAAACAATAAGCTCGGTGATGGCTCAAAGGCACACCGGGCTGGAAAGCCCGCCGCGGAACTTCAACAAACGCAGAGAAGGCGCTTTGTCGCCGGCAGAGACAGCACGGGGATAAGTTGACAGCCACTGATAGCTAGCTCGCTGTCAGACCACCATCAATGAGAGAGCATACCTGACACCGTGCAGCAGCCTGAACTCACCTCTCCTCAGGCGGCACAGAGCTCCGTGTGACGGGGCTCCCAGCACACTGCGCAGACCTTCGCCTTGGTGTGTCCCACGGTAGCTCTGATGACTCGCAGGGTCTTTGTTGTCACGCTGTGCTAGTTTGTACTTCCCTTATTACCGGCTCGCTTTCTCTGGTCGGGGGCCCGGAACGCGGCGTCACCTCATTGGATCCACTCGAGCCGCTGCTGCCCAGACAAAAAAAACTGACGTCAAATTCACCGCAACCAAACATACCACATCCGCTTTGCCTTTAGGAATACAAAAATACCGTTTTTAAATACACCGGTATCGCCAACGACTAACGCTAGTTTGGACTGGATACAAGATCAAAAATAAAGATCAAAAGTGAATAGCCATGTAATGCATTTGACATGTACACACCATTGTCCACTCTATTCTCACTTTAAAGTTAGCATTACTTTGATCCAACTAAGCCTTAGTTGTAATGACTCTACACAGATACACAAACACGAGTCAGGGAAACGACCTGTATATAGAGGTACACTTTAGCTGTCCTGGATGGTCGAACGTGGTTATTTTGTTTCAACTGCATACACTTTATTTAAAAGGACACGTTTTTTTAGGTGGTCTTATTTTGAAAGAAAGAACCCTCTGTCTCCGGTAGTGAATTCTGAGCGTCATTACAACTGCTGCAACGGCAAGCAACGATCGGTGCCCGCCCACCTCACTCCACGCACTGCTCTGTGATTGGTCCACGTGAGATGAGAGGCGTAGAAAAAAAAAACATTTCTGGCTGCATCCAATTGGTCCACGTCCAGATAGTGGGTGTTGAATACAATGACGAAATTTCCAGGTACAGTCTGTGCGAACCACGTGCGCGCTTCATATGATTTGGCTTAGTTCAGTTTTTATGTCATTTGCTGATTTCACCCAATTAAATATATGCTGATCAGTGTATACCGTCTGAGTTTGTGTGTGCCTGGGGTTAAAACTATCGAAGGTTTTTGCTAAAAAAAAAAAAGTTACAAGCAGATGTCACTTTGTTGGGGATGTTCATTTAAGGAATTCAGTAATCGTGTTTGCAGTAATATGGCTTTTACATGATATGTGAAAGGAGTCAGACAATCAGATCTCTATTGAGGTTTGTCAAGGGCCTAACTGTTGCCTGGGTTATTTAAATATGAAGGTAAGTATCCCCTTATTGTTTATTTAAAGAGCTGTCACTTGCATTATTATTAGCTCCCTGGCAATTCATTATTTGTCCAGCCTAGAAGGACAGAGCGAAAAAGAAGGGGAAATTAACATAGGTGACCGCACCCAAGATACGACTAAAGGCCCCTCCTTCAAAAAATTCAAAAACATTTAAATGTCCCATGCAAAGTCCATTCAACCCCGGAAGCGCCACAGTATTCTTTAACCTACCTGCTATTTGAAATGTAATGGTCTGTCACCGATTTCTTTTTTGAACTATAGTAAAAAATAATCTGCTATTAATCTTCAAGTTACTCAGCAAGGTTTTCCATTTTTGTATAAGTTGTGTATTTCTTAATGGCTAACCGGCAGAAACAAGCACAGCCAAAAGATAAAATACACTTAATAACTTTATTAATAATCTTTAAGTTAGAGAGTGAAGCCATCAGACAACTTTATTAATGGTAGATATTTTAGCTATTGTTTGTGTTATGTGCATGATCAAATTACTACAAGCAAGCAACATTCTCCAAGTTGTGATTCATCAAGATTTTAAGATCAATTTTCACTATATATTTTTTTAATTAAGGTACATTTATACAGTCTCCAGTGAGTCATGATGGATGATGGATGAACACAATTACCCAAATAGATCCATAACAGGTAGTAAAAGCAGGCAACGGCATTCGCTGCTAAATCTTGTGGGATGCTATGCAGCTAGGCTTGTGGTCGAAGCTGGACAAAGTTCATTCAATTAAGGGATTTAGTGATCAAATGCTGAGGTTTCTAGCAGTTCCTCTTGGTATGGATGAGAAGGTCTCTCTGCAGGTTCCCTTCTAGACTCCCAGCTGTTTTGTTTCCAGGCAGGTCAGTGACCAGAGTAAGTTTGTTGAACACTCCTCGACCAAAATAGTCAGCCACGACTGAGAAACCATCATTAGAGCTGCGTAACTGAAAACCACAGAAAAAAGATCATGAACAACTGAAGGGTATTGAATGATTAACCACCTTTTGATCATCTTTTCTCTATTCAGAGTTTAATTATGGTTACCTGTCTGCTGAAGTGGTCATGCAGGTCGCGTTTCTGGTCCTGTGCGCGCAGCATGTCCATGACTTTTCGGTTCTCTGGGGTGCAAGTTGGGCACTCAGCCTCACTTTCGGCATAGCTTTCAAAGCAGTGCTGATGGAAGGAGTGGCTGCACAGGAAATGAACAGACGGCAGCTCCAGGGGACTGTTGCACATGTTACACTTGGTCTTCTGGAAGATCTTGGCACTGTGAGGAAATAAAAAGTACATTGACAACATAAACAAAAATAGAGGAAGACAGAATTATAGAATGAACTGGTGAAACAAATGGTTTACTGGTTAAAAATAGCAGTTAAACGTGGGCCTCAACAGTTCCATCTTTCGTGTGACCAACCTTGTTTTGAGCTCCTGGATTTCAGAACGGAGGTGAGCGGTTTCCTCGCGGTATTGGTTTATTTTGCGTTCATCGTCCTCTATCTGCTGGCTCTCCCTCTGCAACTTATTGATGAGGTAGTCCTTGATGACAGAGAGGGTGGCCGTTGAGTTGTGTGCCAATGTCTGCACCACTATAGTCGCACAAAATAAAAATGGATGTAATGCTGTCAAACCAGTACTTTTCAAACAACATACTGCTGATGCTCTCGGCCTTCTTCTGAAGTGATTTTAATATGGCATGATGACGCAAAATACAAACAACCCCGCACCATGTGTGAAATCAAATGTTCCCCAGCTCACCAAGTAATGGAGGCATCAGGTTGTTTCGATCTATATGATGTAGGACCTCACTGATGTAGGCCTTGCAGTCTTCTTCTTTTCTGGCAAAATATCCCAGTGCCTGCTCCCAGAGGCAACCCTCCTGGTCCCCGTAGCGCTTGCAGGCCTCTACTACTTTTCCGTACTCCTCATTCTGCATGTGGTAGTGCATTATCTGCTGGTAGCTTAACACCAATAGAAACAGTTAGTAACGGCTTTACCATTAACATTTTACATATATTAGATGACATTTCTTTCTCAATTTGACAGGTAAGGACACCCCCGGCAAACATATAATACACACAAAGTGCTATGACAAATAAAGACACTTAAGATATAAAAAACACACACTTACAGTATATGCCAATGTTTGTATAATCCAGTTTGCATGAAGTATTTTGTCAGTGACACATTTTTTTTTGTAATTTCTGTCAAAGCGGATTTGAATGAAGGTCACCATGGTGTGGTTAAAATAAATATAACCTATTATTTTGAAATCGTGGGAGGAAAACTAAAATTGTGCCAACACCTATGTTTGCTACTGTTGTATATTAATCAGCAATAATAGAAGCAGCGAGTGAGGAGATGATCACGTGAACTGGCCTCATACATATTCAGATATTGCTGTACCCTTTACTTACAGTTTGCCCTTCTCATACAGATAGAGGACGCCTTCTTTGAAGTTGTGCATCTGACAGAGGACCAGGGCCTTATCAAACACAGTGTGGTCACTCCGCAACAGTGACACCGCTTCCCCCTGCAGGACCCTTTTCTTCTGTAACATGCATGCATCACAAGGAAAAAAAAAAGGTAAATAAAAGTCTTGTTAAGAAAAAAAAATAACATTCTGCAAAGCTTTCAAATGTTCTGGCGAGTATATAGACAGCAATCGCTGTCTACTGCAAAATAAAAATAATAAATTACATATGGATTTGTAGCTGGTTTGTGAGTTTTGCACTGACCTCTGGGTCCTGTTCATGTGCCCAGTCCTGCAGCCGGAGCTCCAGCAGTGTGTCATACACACCCTGGGGGGATCGGGGGTCCACCTCAATCATATGCTCCAGGAAAGCTTTCAGCTCTCGAGGGTTGTTCGCAAAAATTGGGATGAATTCTTCAGAGTTAGCCTTCAACCAAAAATAAATATATGCTTACACTTACAAAAACTATTAAAGGTGCACATGGCTCTTTGCTCTACACACCAAAAGAGAACAGTATCACTGCAGGCTGACCTTATTGAGCCAACCCCTCTCTGGGCTATCTTTTTCACCACCGTCTCCACTGGGCTGGTAGTTGGTGCACAGGCCTTTTAGGAGCAGCGTGGTACCTTCAGGAACATGGTGCATGAGTGTCTTGCCATAATGCTTCATGGTGCTCTCAGCTTGCTCAAAAGGCAGACGTCCGATGTAACGTAGGCCTTCGTGGTAGTTCTGGGTGTTGGGGGGAGACATAACTGAGTCACTGAGGCAACCCAAATCAGATTTAGATTATCAGGTTGTAATGCAAAGTTAATACATTTATCTGTGTTTAGTAAAAATTTGTGGACACACAACTGTCAAGATGACCTTTTCTGTGTCAAATAGTTTCATTATGCCATGAATACTCATTATACATACATATAATGACATTATTTTAAATTATGTCCTTGAGATTTAATATGACAGATTGTATCATAAGATTAAGAGAATTAATGAATTATGGCTAATACATGTTATGTAAGGTGACAACGATCTTGATCTTTGGCCAACACAATCTAATCCCTTTATCCTTGAGCCAAGTGAACGTTTGTTTCAAACCTGACAAAATTCTGTTACGGCTTTCTTGATATATTGATCTGGAAAGATGAATGAACAAAGGACTCAAAAACATGATGCCACCAGCCGCCTGTCTGCAGCATGGATAAGTAGTAAGCATAATGCTGGATGATATAGTAATGAGATGACCATGATAAAAAAATATTATCTGTTGATATTGATAATAACCATGATAAATGTCAAATCAATTTTTCTTTCAAGTTTAAAGAGAAAATCAGCTGAGTGTGACTTAAATTGTGACAAACCGCACAAATTTCACAAATCTGGGCTGGAACATTCAAACAATGTCTATAAATTAGCGCTCATTGGCTTGCTTGTGTGAGTTTTTATTGATTTATTTATTTTTAGTATGAGGCTCATGTCCTTGCATGTTTGTTTTTTTACCTTGAGGTCTTCCAACTGGATTTTCAGGTACCATTCGTGGTGCATGTGTTTCTCAGCCAAGAAAACGGCATGACTGTGGTAGCCGGCCTGCCTCAGAACCTTGATGGCGATCTCTACATCAAAGTGGACCTCACTTTCACTGCTCTGTTGGAATACAGCGTAAGGGGACAGTGGTGTCATCTCAAATGATGGCAGCCATGACTGACATTTTTATTACAGTCATGTATTTTAACGAGTGTTCCTTCAATTAATTTGCTTTCCTCTACAAACTATGTACAAACTACAATTGCAGTCACCTTGATGAACTCCTCCAGCTTGGAGCTGTCTTTCAGCTTAGTGTAACAGTTCAGCAGCAGTGTGGTGTGGTCTGCGTTGGCCAGTGATTGCCTATGCAGGGCTTGCAGATATGCTGTCAAATTGTGGATCCTCTGTGCATCCAGGAATTTCCTGATAACATAGGATGGCTCCAGTTTTCCAATGGTGCTGTGGCAAAATACAGTGGCTTTATCAATGGGAACCCTGATCCACAGTACATGATTAAAACCTGGCTGATTATGTTCCTTTTTGGGATATTTGTAACACTTCTATATGGTGCAATAGTAAAAAATAGACAAAGTTTAGACACACACATCAGCAGTCTAATCTCCCCAAAGAAAATGTTCAGTTGGGCAGTTACCGGATATACTGCTGGATAGCACCGTCGTGGTCTCCTTTAAGGTAAAGGTGGTCACCATACTGCCTGAAGATCTCAGACAGACCATCACTGTCCAGGTGCTGGCTCTTCGCAAGGTTTATGGCCATCACGAACAGGTTCTTTTTAAACAGCATCTTAAAACACAAACCAGGAAGAAGCAACCGTGAAGGAAAGGCGATTCAAGACTTCAGTGTTCCGCTCTGAATTATATATCATTAAATAAACGTGGACTCACCTCCAGTTTGGTCTGCGTATCTTTTTCCTGAAGAGCGAACATTGTTCCATCTCTAGTTAAGATGTAGAAGGAGCCCCACTCGGCCACAACGTCAATGACATCCTCAAAGGAGGCACTGTAGGCGATGAACTTGTTGTCCAGGTCATAGATTGTCAGAAGCTGTTTGTCGGACGGAGAGCTCTCCCTGCCACCAAAGCCTGTCCTGAGTGAGTAGAAAAGTGTAAACATCCACAGGAGACATGTCCTTCTTTGGTGAAATGCTAATTCACTGCTGGACTAACACACTTAAGTTCTACTCCGTTTCATCAAGCACTCAAATGTTTATGTATTACAGTCACAGGCGTCCATGCTACGCTGCCCTCACCAGGGTTGTTTCATGAATCAAGACAGAGTAGAATCATATGCTGCAAAGCTTATTCCTATATGCTGCAAACCTACTCATTTATTAAATGGTAAATACTGCACTATTGTAGTCTGACCGACCTCAAAGGGCTTCACATTACAAGTCATATTCACACGTTCACACACACTTTCATACAGCCAACCTAAACATAGCCTTTCTATCACACATACATTCACACACTGTTGACACTGCCATTAATGACAATGTGGGATTCAGTATTCTGGCTCGACGAACCACTGCACAGTTCTAACAAACATTCAGAATTGCATTCATTAAAACAATAGAGCATGGTATTCATACACCTATGTATTTTGTTAATGAGCAGAATAACCAATGTATTTTTACTGCCGTTGCTAATGGATTTTATTCGATGAAATATTTAGACCTCAGTGTTCTTTTTCAAATTTGACTTTAAACTCAAAATAAATCACAGCACGAAGCTCCTCAGTGAACTTGGTGTGCTGTCGCTGTATAATCAATACAGCTCCTCATTTATTCATTGATGTCCTTACTTGTTTGGGGACTTTGCATCCCTGATGAGTAAGAACAGATATCCACGGTGCCAGTGAGCCAGCAGCTTGTTTCCATCAAAGGCAAAGCAGGGCCCTCGCTCATCAGGCTGATACAGGTACACGCATTCTTCACCGGCCACGATGAACTGGGAATCCTGGGAGGGATCTGCCAGCGAAGAGCAGCGCAGAGCACAGCCATGTGTGTCCAGCTCTACTTTAGGATAATCTTTGACGGACAAGGTGTAGCACTGAGCAAAGAGAGACAATAATAAAGTTTATAGGTCAGAATAAAATGTAAAAAAAAAATATATATAAAATTCAGATGATGGACTGTGTGGTCATCTTCAGGCCCAGACTCACATGAACCTTCTCCAGAGTGGCTACAAACAGATGTGTGACCTTCGCCAATTGTCTGAAGGCGAGGCCAGTGACCGGGCTGCTTCCCTCGAGCAGAGTCAGAGTTTTGCTGTGGCGATCCCTGGTAATGTCGCCTTTGGTCAAAACCACACTGCCATCCGTAAAGCCTGTCCAGAAACACAAAATCCATTATCACCAGGAAAGAGAAGACTCCAAGTAGGGAAACAATGACTGCTGGGTCAACAACACAAAGTAGGCACTTTTGTTTGTCTCTCACCAATGGCCATGAAGTTAAGGTTCTCATGCACACAGAGACAGGACACTTCAGTGGGTTTGTTGCCGGGAATAGCAGGAAAGATTCTTGTGCAGAGAGGATTTCCACTGTCTTTTTTGTCAAGGTTCCACACCTTTACCTGTAAAATGAGAACCACTTCAGGTTTTCATGAAATCACCATGAAAACCAACCTGTGTTTCAGGCTGCTCTGGAGGAACGAACACTTACCAGAGGGTTAATCCCTTGTTCATCCTGCCCCACTGACACAAGGATGCTGTGCTGCTTCAGCTGGAACAGGTGCGTTACCCTCAGCTTGTAGGCCTGAAAACATGTCAGCTGTAGGGAGCGCGTCATGAGCCAGATATTGCCATCCATATGTGACATCGAAGACATTAAGGAAAATAATACAAAGCTGAAAGGTGGTTCTTTTAGGATATGCAACACACATACAACAATTAAATGTTGTCCATTTTCTTAAAATACAAATGTGAGCAGCGAGGGAATATGTCCTACTGATAAAAGGAAGGGTGAAACCAGTCCAGTTGCCTACTTTGAATCGCACTTGATATTACCATTACCTGGATGACCTGGATGACTGAGAACCTTCACAGACAAGGGTAGGTTTGTTTTATATTTAATTTTCCATTGCTTTTCAGTCCCTCATGAATATATCTTTTTTAATATAACTACTCACTGTACATATTTGGAAACTTAATGTTGGGTTGTCAAATAACACTCAAACAAATATCCACTCTGGACCACTCCAGGTTAGCCTGGCTGAACAGTGGAGAATTTGCACCAGTAACGTTACAAATGAGGTTAGTTGTAATCCACTGCTATGAGTACTGAGCCAGTTGTAGCCATTTAACCAGCTTTAGAGACCATGGCGAAGAGTAGTTCCCAGTGTACCTAGTTTTTTCTCTGAGCTCGAATACGTTCACATCAAATTAGAGCTCCAGTGTTTAGTCTTCAGCGTATGGATGGGATATGTCGTTGAGTCAGAAGCGTTTTCTCTCAAAGTCTGCAAATAACCGCAAATAACCACAATTAACTCCGACATCAGCTGTCAGTAGCCTAGCATAACATTAGCCGCGTTAGCTGCATTCTGCTGTTAAAGGATATCTCCAAGGACAATATGACCGCGGCCGGAGTCACAGGCCGAGATTCTGTTAGGGAGAATAAAGTGTTTCCCATTTTCCACCGGATCTTTCACCGTGTCCTTATCAAAGAAGACAAATTTCCTCCACTGTAGGAAGGCTGCCATCTTGTTAGCGTCAGCTAAGTAGCTCGAATAGGGCGTTGTCATGTGACATTAACGTCACGTGAGCACTCTGGCCCCTGATTGGTTGTCGAATCTTGTCGAACACTTATTTTCATTTTTCATGTAAATGTACGACACAATAAAAGGTGTATTCATCCATTCGTTTATCATCCATATATATATATAGAGCACAGTTTAGCGCAAATAAAAGAAGGTTCAGTATGAGTATATATTTATGTCATATTAGTTACATCATTTAATAGTAAATAGAGTTACTACAAATAGTGTAGAATAGTCAGACGTGTGTGTGTCGTATTGTGTATGTCATACAATAACTTAACTACATCATTCCATTAAGTATCATTAATAAAGAGTCGATAATTCATATTTAATAAAAGTAAGGCTACATAGGGTTGGGGATTTTTGTTTGTGGGAGTAATGAAATGATATCCAGCCCTACTGCAGGTGCATATTACTGTTCAGTGAGCACAGCATCAAAAAATCAGCACAGACGACTAAATCTTTTCACCAAGATGGAATAGATGTTATTTAATAGGTGTTCTAGAAGTAATAATTGCGTCAGCAGAAAGTTTAAAAGGAATAATAGTTGCATCAGCAAACAGTGTTATGACATAGGAGTTGTGGGTGGGGTAGGGGTGGTCGGAGGTTAAGGGATCCCTCACTAAGCAGGGGTTCCAGTAAGGCTGCATTTAACAAGTGGGCTGTAACAATCAAAAAACATATCTGTCACAAAGATCGCCAATAAGATAAATTAGATCAAGCACATGTTGTAAAAACTATTAGAGGAAAGACACTCAAAAGATCTGGCATAATCTCTTCACAAAAAGAACAAAGCAAAGCCATGATCTACATTCCAGTAAAGGGTAGATAATCTTATACAATTTCATGTATAAACGGGTGCATATTCAGTTGTATATTTCATTGTTTCTCTATTCAACTAAACCTATTAAAAGGAACAGTAATAAATAAGTTGAAACTCATTCACAACTGCATTCAGTTGTTCTGTCTGAGTGCAGGAGTGTCCCTGTTTCATAAACTGTCCTGAACAGACTTTCACTTTAACTGCAAAGCAAAAAAAATGTATCAAACCAGGGAAAGCTATTGTCCCACCACTCAAACAGCAAGAATTTCTCCGAATCTCTCATAAACGCTTACATGGTACAGTAAGTCCTTTGGACTTGAATCGTCACACATTTCCATTGAGTTTGCAGCACAGCACCTATCCTGTCTTGAGAATGGTCGCTCTAACTATGCACCTAAGGAACAGTATACCATCATAGCATACATACAGTACAATCAAGACTGAATTAGAAAAATACAGGTACAAAATGATTACATTCAAGAAGACAGTACTAGCACAAAAGGGTATTAGAGTCATTTAGGTAACTAATATAGGAATTTCAACTTTATAGAAGCATTTTCTAAATAGAAAAAGTGAGAAGGTGGGAAGATGACAGTATTATGGCTGTTTTGTTGATGTTTGGATTAAGTTTTGACTTGATTCTCGCATATAGAATAGTTAAAATGCATAATTTGCAGAGAGTGGGTAAAAATGTTTATATATATATATTTTTTTTTTCCCCAAAGATGATGATCATTTTGGTTTGGGTGCAAATATTGTATACAAAATAGGCATTTAGTGGTGCTCTTTTGTTGCACTTAATTCCACCAAGAAAAGCCCATTAGATACACAGGATGAATTGTGCTGACATTGTCACCTGAAGATTAACACACCCAGAAAACGCAGTGCAACTGTAGTGCTAGCTTTCGGAATTTTTCTTCATTTTTTTTTTATTATTGTTATTTTAAACAGAATTTTCATTTGAATATAATTTTTTTCTCTTTGGCAAATTACAAATAAAATGCAAATATATCTCTATTCTGGGGAAAGACAATTTCTTTGTCTTGTAAAGACCTACACTGATGCCAGTGGAATAACTATACAGTTTAATGCTTGGAATTTACCATCCTTAATGTAACTTTTCCTCATATCTGAACAAGACTAAGGTAAAACTCACTGAATGGCTGGACCGCATATGGGAGTGCAAAATTGAGGACAAAAAGGAAAACCATTACTAACCAGTTGTAAACAACTACTTTCAGTAGAAAGTAGATAAATCCTGTACAATCCTGTTATTTTTCCCTAGATGACTTAAATCACTTAATCATATTCATGACATCATGGTATTGTGTTTGCATTCTGCTTCAGCCCTTTATCCGTTTGCCTCTCTCCTACTCTCTGTGTTTCTACATACAGTATAATTGTACAGCGGGATTCACAATGAAGCTGCTCCCACTGACATCTTTGTCTGCTTCTGTTGCCAGACAATAGAACAAATAAGAAAAAGTGACTGAAACGTGAAAGATCACTTCAAAGGCATTTCCAAGCCGCCGCTTATACTCATATTTCAAAGCCATGACATCGTCCGAGAGAACCACCACACATATACTACGTTAAATACAAAGACTGTGCTGTGATTTCAACTGTGTTGTCTCGCAAAATGTTCACTTGGGGAGAAAGTTAAAATCTCATTCAAATCTATGTCAACGGCTGAGCAGCAAAATGGATACGAGTCAAAGAGAGGTGTGCCTGCAGAGCGCTTTACCTTATGCTCACTGGGCAAAGTAGTGACTAGTTTTTAACAGCAGGCAAGAAAAGGTTTGTCTAAAAATCTGCTGGATCTGACTCTGGGTGCTTCTTCTGAAAAAATAAAATAAAATAAAAAAGTCAGGGGCTAAATTGGCAACACTGCCCCTTAAAACCCAGTGATGACACTCTAAAAACTTCACCAACTCAATTTTGAATGAGAAACAACTGATAGGGAAAATCCAAAACTTTTCGATGTCAAGTACTTAATGTCCATTAGACAGTCACAGATATCTCTCAGCCAGTCCCAGTCTTGCGGTCCAGTCATATCTATATCTGTTAATTATTAGATTATCATATAGCATACTGTGGTATCTTGAAACTTAACAGGTAAACATTTTCACTTTGTTAAATTTTAAGGACAAACCTAGAGACTATAGTTTTATGCATGCACTGCAATATTTGCACACAAGGGCCAACATTAGCAAAACACGATAACCAGAAAGCATTGCTTTAATTTAGAAAAAAATATTCTTTTCAAGATGCACAAGTTCTCAAAGACCCATCCATTTCTTATTTGTTGGTCCTGTCATTAAGTTTCCAAAAGCACTCCTCCTCACACATACCAGAGAAATGGTGAGGCAGTCGCAGTGAAACATACTCCTCTAGAGTTGGAGGATGCCGCGTGTTATCTTGGTGCCCATTTGCTTAACAACTAAGCACAGATGCATTCAGAGACGTTGCAACGGGGCAGGCAAACTAGGCAATTGCCTAGGGCCCCAAGCTAGAAGGGGGCCCCCAAAGACAGCTGTTGGTCGAAAGCAACGCAACTTAAAACCCCTTTAAATGTCTTGCCATGTAGAATAAACTGAAATTACACGTCGGGAACCCCCTTATAGGGGGCCCCATGCTACTTGCGCGTTGTCAAAAGCTTTGTTTGTTTTTTTTGTCTGGGGCCCCCAGAGTGTCTTGAAACACCCCTGGATGCATTAGTTGTCTATGAGCGAGTCTTCATCCAGTTAATCTGACCTCAGAACAAAAATAATTAAGATAGGAGGACCTAAATAAAAGAGCATCATAGACACACACACTCTAACAGAACAATAATCCACAAGAAAACCATAAGCTATAAAAGTTATAAACATGATCAAATCTAAAATGTGATTCCGCTAAGCATTGGTCTACACAGAGGAACTATAGGCTGCAAGGTACAGTGGTGAGGGGAATTTCAAGGGAGTCTGTGTCTCACCCGTTGAGGTTGTTCGACGTTCCACCAACCCTTGGGAAGACAAGCAACCCCGCTGCATAACTGCATCTGTCCTCACTCCGACTAAAACTAAAATATGGCCAAGACACAGGCATGGAAATGGAATGATTCTGACGAAACATTAACAGAACTAAGCCAAAACAAAATGAACAGAGTTGCAGCTATATATAAATATGTGTACAAATTAAAACATTAGACCTCTGAGTAGACCATTACTTGGCAATAAAATCTCAAAAGGCCAATAGGAAGCAAAGGGGGAACCGATATTTAAATGCCTTGTCTCCATTCGCTCTAAGAAGAATCAGTCTGGTTTTGACACTTACGTCAATACTTTGTTTCTGCACAAAACCAGAAAATAAAATGAGTTTTTAGCAAATTGCTCATTTTATGAGACATACAGAATCAAATCCTTCTATATAACCATTAACCCATTTACATAAACAAACTCCTGGTCTTTTACGTTGGAACTTGTGGCTGGCTTTAGCCAGGACAGTGAAGACACTATTGAGACTATAGAGTAAGAACACTGGTAGAGACAAGGCATTTTATTACCCTTCCAAGAGCAACTCAAATTTCAGCTACGAATTAGTGCAGTGTTGACGTTATAAACAATCAAAATCTATTGGTAATGACTTATACACACTGAACTGACTATTCTAATAGCTACGCAAACGCAATGAGATCAAGTATTGACTAAAACTGCGTTTTCACAATTCAAAAACATCACACGGACTTCAGGACTGTGATGACATTGAGCAGGAAGCTGGTCGAGGGCAAAGAGGGTCTAGGCGGGAGAGTTAAGGCTAGATCTGACTCACTTTGACACAATCTCCCCATCACAAGAAGCAGTCTCTAAGCAGACCTACTGTTTCTTAAGCTGGACATGGACTCAGTGGACTCAGATGCAAAAGGTATGCACAGGTGAACTCTTAAGCATTCAGTCTAACATGATTATTTCTAGCTACCACATACTGTTTTACAGTAGGATCATCTTAAAATACATGTCAAATACTCAACTGTGATTCAGTTGGAATTTGGGTACAGCACATCAGTGTACCACAGGGAAACACAAAGCAAGTAGTTAGTAACGGAGGCCTTGCCATCATGATTATTTACCCTGGTTAAACAATTATTTTGGGTAGAAGCTGCAGAGTGGAAGGGATAAGAGCTATTCAAATACAGAGGTATTCTACCGGAGGTGTAGGGAACTCTTCAGTAGGCGTGTGTGAGGTAAAAAGGTGACAGCAAGCTGTGTTTGTCTATAAAACAAATGCATTGTTGGGTCAATTCTTACCTAAAATGCTATTTATTAAACTGCAAGACCTGACCTTAAAAATGGCTATTTGACAGAACAGTGTACTATGAACCCATAACAACCATCGCTATGAGGGAACCCATGCACTAGGGGACAGGTTGGATCATCCACAGGCCCTAACGGAGTATTTAAAGGGGGGTGAGGACTTTAGAAAAGGCATCCTGCCTCAAAGGAAGGCTTTAGGGGAAACACTGAGTAAGCGAGGACCAGAGGGATGAGGAGGAGAGGGTCAGTTTCCCCAACTGTGAGTTCTATCTCAGGCAAATTCACCGCAAGAAGGAAGGAGTCTGTCCAAGGCTCCCTGTTCAAGTCTTCCTTCTGCGTGGGCTTACCGCAGAGGAAAGTAAGGCTGCACTGCCAATGTCCAGTTTGGCTTCTCGTAACAGCAGCAGTTTCACTGATCAGCACAGGAGATCAGGACCTGAGTCTGGGCCAGCTCTTTCTTCTGACTCTCAGCCAAGCCTCTCTGGCCCCTGGAACAGGAAATAAGAGTGCACGATATTTCAATGAAAGCAGCATTCAAAGAGCAGCTGTGCTTAAATTTACCGCGCCTGTTTTATGTTGAGTTGAGAAAACTACACAAAGGCAAATTAGACAATGCATCTAATGCAAGGATATGTGCATATGCGTTATCCTAGACCTTAATTCCGATTCTGTGTCCTCACAGAGGTGTTTGTGACGCTGTCAGTGCAGTGGAAATAAAGAGTGGATTTTGATCTGAATTCAAGTAAAGTAGTCCAGGATTGAAATCAGGACGAATCCATGTAAGTGTCATGGAGTTATGCAACAGCCAACATTGATAGGGCCCTTTTAGCACTCCTGACATTCTTTTTACTGTAGTCTCCATGTCAACCACATGTAACATGAAACAGTTTTGCCTTTCAGCTTATTTGGCTTGAATTGGCTCAGCAGAACTGAAACCACTGAAACTGTGGAGGCAGTAGTTTTTAAAGCTGATCAGAAATATTATATCGCCATAATTATGTTTGATAGAATTAGACAATCTTTTGATGGCAAATAATAGTATTCTTATTTATCAATACCTACAGAACAATTGAGTGTACCATTTATACCTTTCTTGCTGTTTCACACTTATAATATTAAACTGTCCAAATTAAACATGCTGGTCTTACAGTGAATGTTGAAGAGTTTAGATTAATAATAGGTGATGCTGTATCCCCTACCTGTGAACATTTTCCATTGCAGCTACCTCAGCAAGGGCGGCCAAGCTGAAGAAAGCAGGTAGCTCTTGTGGTACGGTGTTCCTCTCAGCCTCCCCTGCTCTGGGATTACTGTAGCACCCTTTTTCATTGCATAAATTATGTTGGTGTAATGGCTTCTTATCCTGTTCCTGGGTCAGGTCCTTAGTTTTGTCCTCTGTCGCAAAAAAAACAAATACATAAATCTTTTGAAATGGGAACTTGTCAATAATATAAATATTGTGGAGTCAGCTTTTGTAACCGATACATTGTGTTTAGGAGCCTAGGGTCATTTTCAGTATAATAATTGGTATGATGCCTGTGGTTCATTGGTTCTTGATTTTTCTATTCTATATATTTTTTATTATCATTACTAATGTCTTCTTTAATTACACGTTCCCTTGGTTGTATTGTTATCCTCATTCTACAGGTATATCTGACACCAGGGCAGATAGACCTGAAACTACTTCTCAAAATAGTACATCCATGTTTTCTGACTGTAGGTCATCACTGCGCTCTCCTAATATTTTACCTTTGTCTAGCCGACAGTGCAGCTGAGAGTCCTACAGTGATCAACGACAATAAGTCACACTTCTGTCTACACACCACACAGCTGATCATGCATGGGGGAGAGGCATCGGACCAGAGGGTTGCCAGTTCAAGGCCCAGTCTCCCCCTGGAAGGATGGACGAACCCAGCAAGGCACTTACCCCCATCTGCTCCCCGGACCATATGCTCTGTGGCCTTTGCATGTGCCACAAATGGGTTAGATGCAGAGAACCCCCAACTTGTGTGTTAGCATGTGCATGTTTGTGTGGGATGTGCAATTCTAACTCTAGAGCCTTCTGTGTACTGGGATGCAACTTAAAAATCGGGTAATGAATCAACCTGAGGTCTTCTACAGTGATGCATATTGAAATCATCAACTTTAGGGGTAGAAATCAGTGTCACCCTTCTATGACCATAAGTAGTTACTTATATTTTATTCATTTTAATCAGTAAACATTTGAAAGTGACTTAAACAGTTTTTTCAGTTACAATATATTGTGAACAATGGCATAGTTTGGCTAAAACGCTAGACCCTTTAGACATTAGATAGATCCCACTATAACTAACCATTGGATCAATCACTGTTTCTTTCATCACTCACCCTCAGCCGGAGACACACTGCCATCAGCTATGCGCACCAAGTGTGTGATCTTGGTCTTCCTAGCCTTCCTCTTCTGGCTACCAACTAGCGTCTCCATACTAGCGGTGCCCTGGACATCTGGGCACATTATGGCAAGGGGGGCACATGATTTGGCTTTTGAAGCTGAATCCAGCATGGTGGCATCAGTCTGCAGCACTGCTGTGGAGAAACGGTTTCGGAAATGGAAAACATGATTGATTTGACCTACACATATGCTGCAATGAAATCAATGGCACAGATATGTTTTCAGTCCTCTTGAAAATAAAAGGAGCTTTCTTAATAAATCAGATAAGTTATTTTTTGCATTTCATATAAATAAAGATTTTGAATGATAAACAAGGTTATTATCAACAATACTATATAGTATGTTATTGAGCCTTGACAAAGGTTGAATTCAACCCTTTTAACTAAACTTAATTTTAAAGTCATAACTAGATATTGGAAGTGATGTATATAGTGATGAGCTCGAGAATTAACATTCTAACTTGCTTTCATTATTTCTGTGAAAGAAGATTGAAAATGGCCTTTATAGAATTGGTATTGGTGAAATGGTAAATACATTGCTTAAAAAGTTCACTTCTCTGCAATAGAATGCACAAACATCAACATTCTAGTTCACCTTTGTCCACTGCACCTGGTTTCTCCTTTTTTTGTTTGTGCTTCCTAACAATCTTGTGGAATGAAGTCTTTTTCTGAGATGGAGATGACCCTGATACAGTGAAAAAAACAAAGGAAAAAAAGAGCATGGAAATGCTGTGTTATGGAATCCAAATGTTGTTTGACAACTTGTCCTGAACAGCACAGGTGTGGAAAACATGACTCTGTAAAGAGGTGTAGAGGGGGCCATGGATGAAATGAGATATCAAAGAACAGGAAATGCAGTTTATCAGTAGAGAAAAAAATTCTGTTCTTACCTTTTCCAATTTTAGAGGCTTCGTCTTGGACAGTGGGGCAGTCGTTCTTCTTCTTCTTAGCCACAGCAGTGCCCTTCTTATCAAATGTCATTGGGCTATACTGTGGTAGGCTATTAAATTTCTTTTCAAACTCCTCCTCCAGTTTCCCTAGGCTGACAAGTGATATATATCATTGAGCACATAATCAATAAGCCAAATTAACCTGATGAACAAGGCAGATGTTAAGAGTAAACGCAGAAGTTACACATGCACCTGAAGAGATCAGCTTCACAACAAAGCTTAAAACAGAAGTAAACACCTCACAAGTCTAAGGGGATCATTTAAAAGCTATTTTGCTTATGTTTTTTCCTTTTCCACTGACTAATGCATATATTATTTAGGTGCTAATTTTTAACTTGGATGTTTTGTGATCATTCTGATAGTTAATGTATTACAATATTTAAAAAACATGAAAATATCTAACTTACATATTCTCATTACATTATACCCACCGTGTACCACGAGTTTTGCAAATACCTCTTGATAACGATAATAGTGTAATTGGGAAAATTAATATAATATCCTGTTAATACCACACAAAGATGCAGTCGTGTGTGTGCAGCAGTTTATATTAAATAAAAACACAAAACAATAATAATAATAATATATAATATTATTAATAATATTATTATTATTAATTAAAATTATAGCATTAGTAGGAAAATGTTGCAGTCTATGATCACTGTGACTAATTTTGATCAATGTTGAATAAATCACTGTCTGCATTTGCCAAAAATGTGATACAATGAATAATTTTGAATAATGTTAAAGATGAATTTGACTGATCATAATATTATCAAGGCTATTCTTCAAATATGCTATACATATCATGATAATATTGTTGTGCAATATTGTTATGATAATTTAAGGGAAAATCAGATATTGTGACAGTCCTACATGATTCTGTCATTCATCTTTCCTTTCACTGCAACAGTGCTGTGTATTCTTCAGGGAATGGTATAAAAAAAAGACCTGACTCACCCCTGTGCAGATTCATCTTTGGACTTTGACTTTTTAAGCTTCTTGGGGTTATTCAGACCCAACTGTGGAACAGCCCAGCTATCATCACACCAGTTTGCATCCTGATCACAACCACGAAAAGCTCCTCTTTTACCTGCACACACACATACAACCATTTCAACAAACAGAAAAAGGTTGTTCACTGGCATTTTTCAAGCACATGTCATATCACAGACTACATTGTGCCTCATTCATTTGTTGATATGTTTGCCTCATCTTTATACCTCTGTCAATATTGGCTCTCAGTGAAGTGAGCATTCCTTCAGAAACAAGGGTTTTATACAAGGCTCCTTTACAGCTTCGTTCTGATTTCCTGGAGCCACGATTCTCCATGCTGGACTCAAAGGTTAGTTCACTTTGCGTCTCCTTCCCCTTGTCCTCCTCTTGTAGCTTGGCAGGCGAAGAGTTGCATGGGGAGTGATGGAGTTCTGCCATGGTGTCCTGAAGGTCTGTGCTTTCCATACTTGCTTCCTCGGCTTCTGTCTTGGGGCTCATGCGAGTCAACTCTTCCTTCATCTCAATATCAGAGGAAGTGTACTGTCCACACTGCCCACCGTCTGCATCCATCTCCTCTTCTTTTTCTTTCGCAGAGGTCTTGACTTTAGGCTTGCTCTTCTTTTTGGGAAAACCAGAGTTTCCGACACTAGGACTATTCTGGATCTTCTTCTTGGGCTTCTCCTCTGAGTCTTTCCACACCCCTTTGGCCACAGCTTCAATTGTGCTGAATACACTATCCACATCTGATTCTGCATTGTTACACTTTTTGATGATCTTCTTTGCTGTGCAAGGGATTTCAAGGTCGTCATGTGACTTGGCCAGCTCTTTTTTCTTGCTCTTCTTTTTGACACACGCATTTTGGCTGCCGGGTTTTGGGGGAATGGCGTCAGTGGGGGTAGAAGAAACAGGGGAAAGTGAAGGTAAGAGGGCTGATGTGGGAGAGGATGGAGGGCAGTTGTTTATGTCTGCTTTCTCCTCCTTGATCTCTGCTTTAACTGTTGATTCCTGGACAGAGGCTGCAGAAGAGCTGTCCTCTGGTTGAGATTCATCCGTGTCCATCTTTCCAGCTTCGGAGGCTAAGCACATCTAAACACAAAACACAAAGAAAAGTGTTAATCATCATTGGCAGCCGGCTGAGCTCCAAATAATCAGTCAATCTCTACACTGGCACTCAGGGTATTGTTTTTGTCTTGGTCTCTGTGTCAGCGTGTGTATATGTGTGTGTGCGCACATGCATGTCTTAATTCGGTTGTGAGGGCTTGACACACCAGTCAAGATTTGGTTTCTGGGTTAGAATAAGGCATACGTTAGTGTTAAGGTTAGGCATATAGTCGTGACTGTGTAGGGGGTAAGGTGTTAGGGAATGCATTAATCAACAATGCAGAATATGAATTTGGAGGGTACCGACAAACTATTTACTTTTGGAGCTGATCAGTTAGAAGTCAAGGTCAACAAACAATTGGTCCAAAAACACATTTTCAAGATAATGCTTACATGTATCACATAAAGCTGGAAATGATGTCTTACCTCAGCAAGCTGGAAGAGCGCCGACTGTCTACAAGGTTTTCCTTCAGGTGTGGCAGACAGCAATGACTGTGAACATAAAGTGACATACTTGGTTACCGAATATGTCGTTTTACAAGATCACACTGCATATCGTTCTGCACATACCATTCCTATTCAATTATTACAACAAAATTGACCTTTTTACATTTTTACTGTAGGAAAGATACAATGAAACAGCTCCGTCTTAGTTTGGCTCTCTTTAGGTTGTCTAACCTCTCTGAGACAATCATCAGAGACCCTTGAGCAGTTATAAAGAAGCCGGTTACTCACCGGACATAATGCTTTACTACAAGTAACAAGCAATAATCATCCAAAATAAAAAATAATTGCAGGTTGATCTGGTTATAGTGACAGCAAAGCATACATATAAACATACACACAAAATATAATCACATAACTTGGATAGAATACAAAGGAAAATAAACACCGGAAATGTACAAATACTTTAGTATACATATATATGAGAGTGAGTTGTCTATATTTTTGATGAACCATTATGAGAATGTAATGCACATTTAATGTTAAAAGAAATGTCAGACCTTCTCTGATGACAAAATAGAGAAAAGTAATAAATGCCTGATAAGGTTTGGTTTAATCGGAAGCTATACTCAAGAAAGTTAATTAATAGTGTGTGGATTTTATTCACAGTTTTTCATCTTATTCTGAACTGCAGCGATGGCTGTTTGTTGGAAACTATGTTTTAAAAACAGCATGGACACTGCAGGAGGCAGGGACAGTAAAACCATTCAACTGATGTTTAAAAATATTTAAAGAATGATATTACTAGTCAGAACCCTGCATGAATGATGATTCTATTATCCCAGTGATCCGATTCGTTCAGTAGTCTGGCTGTTGTTGTTTGATCCGTTTGACTGAAGTTGACCTGCTCCAGAGGAGGTTAGCCCAGTGGCATATATTACTTATGTGATGTCTATACAGAATTGTTAGCCGATATTGGCATTGACAGTGAAGTCTTACAATAAATGAATATGTTACAATAAGGTCTGTCAACATTGGATATCTAGTTCACCGAAATGTAATGAAGTCGATCAGTAACCTGCTAAAATGCCAGCGGTGTAGAGGGTCTATGAGGCAGCGTCAACAACTTGTTTTAAGAAGTTTTCTATCCATATCAACAATACTGTGATGAACCAAACTCATAAGAAACAATGCAGTCAGGTCAGTTATGATAAATAAAGCATTTCTTATGAATTGAAAATCATACCTCTGCCAGTGGGGAAAGGGCAGACTTGACACTTTCAGTAACATCAGGCACTCTGTTCGGTATTGCTCCAGACAACATCTGTAGATTTAACATATTAATGAATGTAAAAAAAAAAGAACAAAAAAAAGCTTACCCTAAACTATTTGTTTACTTTGCAGCCGAGTCTAGTCGGACACCATTATTGCCCCACTTTTCCAATACAACATGACCTCAAAGTAAGAGGTCTAAAATATTCAGAGCTTAAGAGGAAGATAAATATGGTCCCAGAACACACCTCTTCCTTATCCCCGGGAAAACAATTCTCTTCAGTGGCTGTGTCCGGTAAACTAGGTTTAGTGCATGATGGGTTCTAGAGTGGGAAATAAAAATGTGGTCAAGGATAATTCACAAGATATAAACATTTTTGTGCAACAGATACCCATCTAATGCATCCGTGGGTGGCTTGACACAGTGACATACCTCCTTGTTTGTGAGGGCATGTTCTCCAGCTAATAGCAGCATGCTAAGGCCTCCCATTTTAGTAGGATCTGAGAGGGAAGGGAGAGCAGTTACAAAAACGGCCCTGCATTTCAACATCTTACCTTACACTAACAATGCTGGATTATACACACCTGCCATGGCAAAGTTTAACTGTGGCATGTTGTCAGTTTTGGGCACTTTTTTGGCAGTGGTGGAGTCCTTGGTTGAGTTGGAAGGGAAGGACCAGAGCTTTTTGCGGGGATTGCTGACCGGCAGGCATGAGGGACTCTTAACTGGTTTGCTGGTGGTGGGACACCACTTGTAGCCAGGGTTTGCCTTCATGAAGGCATCCTTGTACTGAAAGAACATCCAGAAGTCATCAGGACTGCATGAGTGCGATTTTATGGACACTGGCAACATAAATAAACCAACAATGTCTCCATCCTGGTATGCTGCTACAGGCCAAAACTGCTGGGGGGGATACATATGTTGCACTGAACTGGCTCTCTCTTTCACGATTAAGGCAGCCAGAGTTTCTCAATCACAACTTCCTTTGATTACCCTGGGTTAATTTAACTGACTTAACTGACAAGTAGTACAGCCCAATGGGAAGGAGCTGCTTAGCTCAGCTCTACAATGAAACATGGGCACAAAACCCGTGAAGCAGTACTGTCAAGTCTTTGGAATTTTAAGGTTCATTGTGAACCTGTAGGCGGACAAATTAGAATATATTGGATGTAGAACGTACAGATTGGAATAACATTTTTTTTTGGAAAATCCCATATTGATTTGTAAATCCTGAGGTCTTTCTGTTTGCATATTGTTATATTTTTATTATATTATAGTCTACAGCCTTTTTCCATGGATGCATAAAGCTTTAACCCTGTTAGTTTTGCGTGGCCCATTTCTCACGCCATCTTCTGGCTGGTCATGGAAGACTAAACAAATAAATGCAGATGGAGCTGACCTGCTGAAGGCACCACTAAGCCTAACGAAAGATGTCATTTAGGAAGAAATAAACTGAGCCTGTCTGCCATCAACTGCCATCTAGTACATGATAATTCTAACAATGTAAAAAAAAAAGAGGTTATGTTAAATGCCACTAAAAACCAATGTATAGAATTATTGATATTTTTTATTTAAATAAAACGACTAAGCTTATCTAAGCACAGCGTATGAGGGGGGCCACATGACATACTGTTGCAAAAAGCTCATTTTCAGTAGTAGTATCTTTAGTTATTAGTTGTGAATATTAATAGGACTTTAAATTAGTATTTTTTTCTGCTGAAGCAGAAGACAGTCCAGCAGTTGTGGCTCTCTATTAGACAAACCTGTAGCGAATGGACTCCTATTACTTCGTACAGATTATAAGAAAGAATAAGAACCAATATTAGAAAAGGAGAAAGAGGTGGAGAGCATTTTCACCTCCTTGGCCATGTCAGTGTATTTCTGCTTCTCATTGGGCTCCAGCACGGCCCACCAGTCCGCAAGGATCTTGGTGGCGCCACGGTTGTCCAGGCGAGGGTGTTCCTGTCGCACCAAAGAACGGTGGCGTTTGCAGAAAAGGAGGAACGCATTCATTGGCCGCCGGGCTCGTTGCTCATTCGGGTCTTCCTCCGCTTCCCCTGTTGTGCTTCCAATCTCCATCTGCAACCCCTGGTCCGGGCCAGCCAACACTGGCTGCTGATGGGAAAAAAACATACACCTTAGCTGCAATGCCGTACAATTTTTATTTAGACTGACGGATGGTTCATTCAAGCTGTCAAGAACATTCACCTTCTCCAGTTCCTCCTCATCCTCATCTTCTTCTTCCTCAGAAAAATCCAGAGCCTTTTTGGAGAGAAGAGGGTGCCACTGAAGGCATTTACGTTTGGGGCGCTTGCCAGTGACCTCCCCTATAACAGGTGGTTCCTTACCCCTTCCTCCACCCTTCATGGTACTACTGCACCTAAAGAGAATAACACATTGGTCCCACCATTGTACAACAACATTGTACCCTATTATGCAACTTAAGTTCTATACAGACAAACCTTAATAGTCACGTTGCTATGTTTGCAAGTATTGTAATAACGGATAGCCTACATCAGCATTGAATCAAAAATAACCCATTTGGGCCTATTGATCTGGAACGCAGATTTCCCTCCAAAAGAAATTATAAATACCAAACTACAAATACATTTTTTTTCCCCCCAAAACTGCCTCAGTCTCAGCCCACTTTGGGATTATAATTAGTGGACATGATAGTAATGCGCAGGTACAAAGAGATATTGTACACTTTGCCATGGTCTTCCACGTTACAAAGATGCTATAATATCCCACAAAGATGTACTATAAATCTGCAAATAAATCAATACTATGTATTTTCATCTATGCCTTATTTTCCTACAAACCATAATTGTGAAGAAGTTAGAGTCACCAGGATTTCACATGCACATGTTTGGCACATTGTAAGAGCGTCAGTCCAAAATATTGGTTAAACCACAAGCAGTCACACTGAGAGACTAAGACACAAATCTTCAGGCAACTGGTGCTCAGTACAGTTTGGGTGAAGCTCCAAAACAATTCAGACATAAACATCATACATTTAAGTGGAAGTACCTGGGTATGTGTGTTTTTGGGGTTGGTGGACAAAACTTTGATCATGCTGTGGTAAATAAAGTTGTGATAAAATGTTAATTTACAATGATGCATATAAACTGTACCTATTGTGATATCATTGCCAGATCAAAACACGGTCAACTCATTCAGAGGAACTATTACATATTTATTCACTGATATAAAACAGTTCAAGATAACTGAAATAGATATTTGGGGCTGTTGTTTTTTCGAGACATTAGTGAGCAGCATTGAAATGAAGTTTAAGACATTGTAAATAATTACTGTATTTTACTGTTACTTAATTTTAAAAACATGTGCACTACTTAGAGGGACAAAGCCAGGAATTGTGTTTTTATCAGAATGTAGTTCTGTTAAGTGGAAAATTATTTGTTCCATTATTGATAGACAATAATAACACACAACCTCCCGTATATACAAATAAAAATCAAACGACCCAACGAGAGAAGAAGGTTCCCAATGCAAAATGATGTAATTGCTGGTGACCAATGCGCTTTATTGGTCACGACTAGAGATGAACACGATCATTAACAGACTCTGTGCTTTGTTAGAGCTGTTCTTGGCAACTTTTCATTGTGATAAAGATAATAGTAACATTCAGAAGAGACACTGGTCGGTTAGACGCAGACCTCCAGGACTGCTGCAGAAAGCCTATTCAGTTATCTTATGAAATAGATTATAACTAAAAAAGATTCCCTAATTGCGCCATAACACCACTTTTCAGAGGAAATTGTTAAATAAAGAATAACGAAAACAGAATACTTAATATCATGAAAGCACCGCGATTCAATTGCTAGGTTTAGTCTAATGGGCAGTATGTTTGACCCTAAGACCCTTAATAGTCTCATGATTTACTATATAAAACACCATCTAGCTGCCATGTTCTTTTTATTAGCAGCAGTGCTCTGAAATAAGAATAATTACTTGACGTTAATAAAGATTAACATATGTAGTTGTGTATGTTTATAGTAGTTTGTGCTATGTTGTTTTTCTACTCCTTTAAAATGGTTACCCTTGTTCTTGATGTCGACTAAACAGGGCACCAGTCAAATGCTCAATGAATAAATGCTTTGATGACCCGTTTGTTTTTCTGGTCATGATCCAGACGACATGCCAGTTTGTGTGTACGAATGTCAAGTGGGAAACTGGTATACTTACTGGAGATGAAACTATGGAAATGCTGTATATGAGTGATGGAGATGAATCTGCCACTGCCTTTGTCATGCAATGACGATGACCTATAAAACACAAGACATCGCTCTCTCAGTAATGCGTTATACTGTCACATATCTGCAACAATTCTTCCTCCAGCGCGAGCTCGGCCGCGGGAGCAACTTCGGCGGGGCAACCGTGAGTGACACCGCATAGCTCACCGGCTCCCACACCACGGTGGGACATTTTGTCTGATCTGATTACTGATCATTCTAATCGTGCAGCCGATCCGCCCTTGTGGCCACGACCAAAACACGTAGGCCAAAGACCTACGACCACTGGATGCATTTCAGGCAAACATCATCGCATTAGTGCTACGCAGAGGGGTTAGTTGTGTTGTCAGGTAGAAGTGCTGATGCCCGATCCGACTGCCCGTGTCGGCAGCCACTGTCGCCACCTCCTCGCTCACATTAAAAGCAAAAGCTCCGTCAGGTACAACAAACGAGCCGTTCGCCCTCCTGACGTGTTCCTACCTCTAAGCAGACATTTTCATCTCCGGGTAAAATGTCGATCGGAGCTCCGACAAGACAGACAAGCCGAATGAGAGTCCATCTTGCTTCGGTTTAGAGGAGAAACCCCAAGTACAGTAGTGGGGGATGTTTCACTCCTGTCAAACTCTACTCCGCTGACAATGTCGTCGAAATGTCTCCCGGTCCGGGGGGGAAACATCCACTCTGGTTAATTAAACTGGGGATGTTCTGTCCAGGCACATGCATCTGTGGGGAACGTTTTGCACAGCAGCAGACCCATTTCCTTGCAGGGTTACCAAGATTTTAAAAAAAAGTAGCTAGTTAGCTTGCTAGCGCCACAGCCTGCTAACTGGACGTGTCACGGCTTCATCACGCCTGTGGCTCGCGCACAGTCTGCTCGGGCTCCTTGGGCCGGACACAACAGTGAGCGAAAAGACTTGGTGTCGTGCCGTTTGTGGCTGCTGGTTTGCATACAACGCAGGGTTGTTGTTTTTTGCTGCCATGTATTTGATGCGGATAGGAGGGGAGGGGGGAGGAGGAGGAGGGGGGGAGTCACACCACCTCACTGAGAAACAGTTGCTTTTCAATTAATTTTTTTAACAGCGATTTCAGACAGGGGAGCGACGAAAGAAACAACAGCAGCAACAGGAACGCGTGCGCTCTCTCCCCCCAGCGCCGCTCATCAGTGCAATGTCGACGGGTGAAAGAGAAGAAACCAAAAAGGGAAGCCAGCAGGCGGACATCATGTCCAGAGCAGCGATAATAATAATTTTTCGGAGTGACTGAGTGAGAGGAGGTTGAGAGCGCAGCGGCCGGCCGCCGGGTCCTCGCGGAGAATCGCCCTCACCACAAGTTCTCTGTCATGAACGTCGCCTGGGTGTCCGAACATACCTCCAATATCCCGCTCAGGTGCCGGACGGGGCCTCTCATCACTGGTGTCGTCCACCTTTTCAACTTATTGACACATCATAACAGTTCAGCACTGGCTATACACTCACAACGCAGCTGCATCAAGTACGACTACGGGAGGTATACGGAAAAACCGGAAACACAAGGATTTTTTTCACCAAATTAAAAGCTTGCCTACTTCCAGCGATGAACTTTGGGGAAACTGCGCATCGAGACAGAATATTCTCCTCTAAGTTAGCCCCTTTAACTGTAAACCAGTGTATTTCAGCGGGGATTTAGTGGTTATACAATAACATGTGCAATCATAATAATGTTTTACCTCACTATGACTTTTTTACACATTTGTAATTGTTGTATCTTTTCACACTGTACTGTACTGTTATTGTTGTACTATGGCAGAATTATTATCTTCGGGGATAAATAAAGTCCTATCTTGTTTTATTTTATTGGAAACTTATTTCACATTTACTGCAATATAAAGTTCATGATTCGATTTTAGTAGTTTCATCGGCCTTCAACGTGATGTAATTTATTGCAGCTTTTGTGATTAATCCCATATGAAAACATAACAGTATTTACAAGCAAACCAGATGGGGCAATTCAACATCTAAACAAGTCACTGTGCTTAATATAGAGCAAAAGTCTTTAGGAAAGATTTAGGAAACACTATTCAACATGAAATGGCACATTTGAAGGATATTTGATAGAATATCAATGTAGTACATGCAAATATTACAATAGAATATAAAAAGATATCAAAGTTGTGGACCTTAATGTCGTTGGTACAGCTAAAACACTATGGTGAAAAATGATGGCCCCGTACCGAACGTCATCGCGCAGTCCCAACTTTTATCTTCCGAATTTGAACCGGAAATGGTCGATGTGGTTGCGTTACGATTGACGATGGTACAGAAACGCAGCACTTCACGAGATGATGAATGTTACAGTAGGCGAAGGTGGCACGTTAAACGATCCCGGCCCACCGAAATAACACAACGTCGCGTTCACTCTGGCAGAAATACACACTTGTTCAGTCATATAAAGTCACATTAATCACTTTCGTTTTCCTCGAGGTGGAAGAAAAAATTCTCATCTCGGCTATATCCCTCCCCTCCCCCGGTCTTAAAAGTGCCCATACCCAAACTGGCCTGTACTTGCTAACACCATCCTTCACTTAACTTCACCTTTCAGCCATGTCTGACTGACAAAGGTCAACGAAAGCTCAGAAACCGCTGATAACGACTCGCTTAAAGCCTGGTTCCAATCTATCTCCTTTGAGTGGGCACTGTTAGAAAGCTTCCTGGGTGTTTGTGCGCGTGATTAGTGTTCACAGTTGTTGCACACATGTGTGATGGTGGTTGAGTAGCACGTACCTGTCGGCGTCAGCGTGGCGAACACAGAACTGCTAGCCCAAATCTTCTTCAGAACCTTTCTCCGTGAATTTATCAACTGTTCGACAGCATACTGTACACACCGAAAACATCCACCCCTATCAAGTAAGGCCGCCTGTGAGTGGACACGCCCGCTGACGGACAGTTTGCTTTCACCAATGAGCGGCGACGTAACACTCCGGTGTTTTGAGATTAGTGGAACGTCCTCAAAATCAATGGTCAGGACACGTGTGGTAAACTCAGGCCTGAATAACACTACCATAACAGCATTATGAATCTACTGTCTGTATATGTGTGTGTACTAATCCACAATGTAGAAAAGTATTTTGTGGTGTACTTTATCAAACCTGCCTAGTGTAAGGACTCCTTTTTTTTTACAAGACATAGTAAAAATGGGACCTTCATGGTGATTGCCCTTGACAGTTTGCAAAGTTTTGTCTAAGTAAACCTTCAGAGCCTGCTTGCTGGTTTATTGTATCAGTTAAAATAAAAATCAGGGGGAAAAGCAAAGTAACCTAAATTGTATCAAATGGTCACAATTTTACTATATCGACATTCACCTTGGTTACACACAGAATCAACAGAAACATGTGCTAGAGGCAAATAAAGATAATACAATTCTGCAAAATAGAATTAAATAGGATCAAGCCCAATACTGTGAATGAGTGAAATGAATTAAAATGCCCAAGTACATGAATAAATCAAATTACAGGTAAAAGGGTAGAACACATACTGCTGATTTATACCACTGTAATCCAACTTTAAGCAGACTTATGTTGTGAATAGATATGTTGCACAACCAGAGGCCTGTGGTTTTCCTTAAATGTCTGCTTTGAAAATGTCCTTTTTCGTTTTTAAATTGTAACTCTTAAAGTTTTTATCTTGTTTATGGATAGGGTTAGCGTGAAGTCATGGTTATGGGGTAGAGTTGTTGTAGTTAGGCAAGTAGTAGTTACAGTAAATATTAGACCAAGTGTCGATGAAAATGTATGCTTGTGTGATAATAGTGCCTTACTGATAACATTGCACACATTTTCTGACAAAATTGAAGGTGAGAGAGGAACCGTCAATAGTCATTTGATAGTGGAACATCAAGGTGCATGAATCACTTGCTGAGTTTAAATGGGATTAAAATTGAATGGCATCTTATCAAGTTTTCAAGATCTCTCACGTCTTTTAGAGGCCATGGTTGTCTAGGGTTGTATAAGCAGGTTATGATTTACGTTATAAGTGGAGGCATTTTTATCCTGTGGGACCCTGACCACTAGGGATACTGGTGCACCAGTCAATTACCCACCAGATAATAAATGGTGGGTGATGATGTTTTGATGGTTTGAAATAAAAATTCTCATGGTTGATGATTTTAAAGACGATTTTAACAAACAACACATGGTTGATTAAGGTGAAAAGTGTCAATAGTGTTGAAACGGATGATGATGGGGTTAATGTGGCGCTTCAGGACAGCACTTTAATAACTTTTGAATCCAGCAGTACCAGTCTTGAAAGCAATATCTCAACAAGCAGCAAGTCCTCACCTTCTTCTGCACGACTACAGGCGGAGGCAGAAAAGGCCAAATTCATGGCTCGAGATGCTGCACTTCAAGAAAAAACAGTCTTTGGAGGAGCAAGCAGAGCAACTGAGAAGAATAAAAAAGAACAACTTGAAATTAAAATAGCAAATTGCAGCTTCCACAGCAAAATATTTAATGCATCACGTTACAGAAGTGATGCAGATGTGAATTTGGAAGGAATGTAATACTTTTTAAAGGGGAATTGATGCTTATGCTTAAAACTAGAGCTCCAGACAAAGGGACTCATCCCAGCAGAAAACTTCAATGCCTACCAAAACTTGGACAACACTTAAAAAAACGATGGAATTGAACAAAGAATGCAGTTGCGCAGGCAAGCTGTAAGTGACATTTTGCATTTTGAATTTTGCATTAGTCAATTCCTATTGCCAGCAATCAATCCATTCTCATAGCAAGTCACAGCCACAAATCCCAGTCTTTGATGCAAAACAATCCAATTAAAAACATTCATCAGAGCTTTGGAGCATCAGTGGAAACTAAAACTACCAAGGCGATTGTCTGCATTACCAGGAGACATTCAATAGGGGGCAGCATAGACATCTAATGTGCTGCTCCCTGCACATTACTCAAGAAAAAGGTTGTGCTGTGGCCAAATACCTTCTACAACAACATTATGGAAACTTATTAAAGGTTACAGCTGCTCATGGAGATAACATCATCTGATGGCCCTCTGTTAAGACAGAGGATGTTTAAGGGGCACAAACCTATGCATTGTGTGTTGCAGTGCTATGGAATAATGTACATGTGCAAAATGTACATTAACTTAACTTGTCACCAAACATGAAAACAGGTCCCAGACTCCCGTGCACACAAACATCTGCACGCAGAAGGTTAATTTTGGTTGTTTTATTTGTAAAGGGACAAGCCTCTTGTTGTTTTACTTATGGTTAACTCTTTGTTTATATGGGAGCACACTTGTAGAATAAACGTTTCATGTCGATTTCATTTTGACTTTGTCAAATTAATTTGGTTGTCTTACGTTGGTCTGTCTTTAGAAGAAAAGGGACATCACAGTTGCACATGAGAAAATTCATCACAGACAGCAAGACTGTTCACTTTTTGAGGATTTTTAGTTTTGGTTTAAAATATAATAATAATAGGACAGCTGGATAGTTTCAGCTAAAATTACGATCAGCTGTGTTGGGATTGATTAAGTAATTTAGTTTAACAACATTTTTCTCTTAAGATATTTTTTCTATATTTCTATTTCAAACTTACCATCAGTGTTTTGAATGTGAAAAAGTGTTAACATGTAGGAGTGGAGAATGAATTAGCGTGTTATGTGAAAGCAGACTTCTGTTTCACTGTCTGCGAGTTTGAAGAATGAGACTTCAGTTGTGTCCAGTAAAACTAGTTACTGGGGTCAGTAAGGTTTTCAAGCATATCACAACTGTGAGCTTGTTTTCAACCGAAACAGATAAATAAGGAATATACTACATGTCAAACCCAAAACATATGGCTTGGACACCACCTCTTACAACAGTGTTTTTATTTGAGTTTAAAAGATACCAGTCTGATTGAATGTTCAAAATCTGCAGTTTGATCTTATAACACAGCAATTACTTGATGCTTCAGTTGTGTTGAATATTGCACATCCACGGGATACAGAGGACTTTTGCAACATGCATAGGTCAGACATCCTTTAAACTTCCACACAAAAATCTTCAATGGTGTGTAAAATATCATGTGTTACAGTCTTCACAATGACTTTGGAAGCATTAGAATCAAGCCAGTCTATGAAGAGATATTTTCTTTTATATGTTGTCATATTCCTGGCCAATAACTTTTGTGGAAAAACAAGGGCCAAGATATTGACGATTCATTTTTTTTCTTGTTACCACAGAAATGCAAATTTCTAAGATAAAATTACAAAATATAAAATATCTCTTCAGCCTTACAAGTACAAGGCATCCACACCTTTAGCATAATGGCATATAGATTCGATTTGATTCAGCTTTCTTTCACTCAAGTGTAGATGTTAAAGAGGATTATATACAATTTTGTAACCTCAAAGGAATAGAACATTTAAAAGCTTTCATCTTTGATATGCAGTAAACCTACTTTTTTAAGGCAACTGGTGACCAATAGGTTATAGGAAGTTTGCAAAGGAATGATGGCAGATATCTGGAAACATTTTGCAAATAAAAGGTAACATTAGCATCAGTCTACAGATATAACAGCTTAAAACATTTGTTCCATCAGCCACAAATCTCAACCTGTACATAAAAACATAATATGAAGTACACACTTCAGATGTTGAGGTGTGTTTGAAGTGTTTCTACGACAAGTACAGTATGTGGTTTATGTAAGCAGATCAGAGTTCAGTAGATGTGATTTTTATTTTATAAGTTGTTTTTATTACTCTTATCATAAAGTGCCCATTTTTGTTACAAAAAACTATGAATAAGTGCACTTTTGAAATGTCCCATTGATAAGAAATATACCTGCAATAAATGTAATTTATATATTTACTTGATAATAGTTTGGGTGAAACATGCTGTCTAAAAAAGCAATAGTACTAGAATATATATATCACTCACAAATTATTGTCTTGGGGAATCTAACAGCCAGTGGCGTTGCAATTAAACAAAACAGGATGGTCATCGCAGCGGTTAGATACGTTAGTCATTCCAAGAGGTTTGAGTACATTATGAACATTTCATTTTAATTTTCAACAAAGCGAGGTACTTTTGTATGACCTTTCAAACAAGGCAAGCCAGTGGTGAGTAAACTAAATATATACAGTGGACATACTGTAACACGCTGGGTCTGGTAGCCATCTGCTCAGGATGATAGTCCCTGTTATTCTGCCAGATGTTCTGTTCGTGTCTCCTGTGTATTGTATTCTATTATATAGTTTATTTTACAGCTCAGACATACAGTATCTCTTCAGTAAGTTTGTAGGCAGCCATGACTAAAGTCTACTAACAGAGCTTGTTTGAAGCAGTGAGATGACAGGTTCACTGACAGCACCTGAGGGTCAATATTAGTGTTTTGGAATAATGTCATCTACAATTAATATTGCTGTTCATTATTAGTACCATTAGTACGTGTCTCTTACTGGTTTAAGTGATAGAGGAAGAAATCCACAGACCGCATCCTGAAGAGAAATGTGTCGAAAGTTATAAATGAAACTAATATGAAGCACAGCAATCCCTTTTTTTAGTTACTACCCCTCCAATGCAGCTCAAAAGGGGGAAACTATAGGAAAACACCAATGTAGCATTTTCTGCATGTTAAGGTTATTACATAAGACTGCAAGTTTGGCCAATCAATCATTCAAACAAAAGTTCAAAAACTCACCTTTCTTTGTCTTTCAGTTTTCTAGTGTCACCACTGTTGCTACAGAGTATTCATATGTCCCTTTTTGTCCACAATAGGCTTTTACCTTACTTTCCTGTTCTTCCTCCCCTATTACAATTATTTTTACAACGTTTTAGTCTTGGCTCTCCTCCTGTTAGTTTGATGAGGCAATCACTACTCTCTCTTCTCCAAGTCTATAATTGGAGCGTGAAATGTATGCACCATTATCTCATCATTATATTCCCATGCATCCTAACACAGTCACAACACACTACATCACTCCAATAAATTAAGTTCTGTAAATGACCTTTTAATCAAAGTTATATTTTAATAATAAATAATTATGTGCTTTTGTGTCCTCTAGGAATTTAAGTAGCAAAATATAGTGTTACATCTCCAATGCAGATAGCAGCTTTTATCCCTTTACTTATCATTGTCAATGCAACAGCTGAAGAAATAATGTCTGCTTTTAAATAATAAAAAAAAAATAACATTTTACAGTGAATAAAACATTGTCCTCACACATCCGCAATGTCATATCAGAAAGATAAATATAGTGATTTAAGAAGAAATGGCAGTGTAAACAAAGACAAAGCTGTGTTCAGGTTATCTGCAGTAAAAAAAATCAGACAAAACATTGAACCTATATGATTATTAGCGATGTGAAGGGAGGGAGGGGATGCAGTTGAATTACCTATTTTCCTTCCTACATTAGCAAAGTGACCACATCTGCAGTTTCCTGCCTGAAATTGTACACAGTGCCAACATTGACACAAACTCATGTTTATCTAAATGTCATTCCATTTCTTTCCCCCTTTTTCAAATACAAATTAGTAAGTACATAAAAAGTTCATGTTTAAGACCTAACATTTCCTAACACATTGCGGTATACATTCAGGAACATTCATGTTGAGTGAAAAAACAAAGCAATGACCAAACAAAATAGAAAATAAAATTAAATAGAAAACATATTCAGAGGAATTGTTTTTGAAGACTATTCGTTGCCATACAGTTATTTTATGTTACAAGGTATATACGCCTTTCAGTCCACAGTTCCTTCCAGAGTTATTATAGTTTCTCCTTTGAGGGGATCCAGATATAGGGTCCTGAATGTTCATCTATGACCTGTTTGCAGTGGTTATAAATGTCCTCTAAGGTATCTCCTTGTACCAGGGCTGCAAAGCAAAGAGAACAATTTATATTATGTGAAACTTTATATAGACAGATACATCAAATATACTTACCTCATCTTGAATCAACTATTCAAAGAAGGTGTCAAATGTTTAAAGCCCTAATGCTGTATGTTTTATAATAATTGTCACCTGGGTGCCACCATAAAAAAAGGAAAATTAACAAAAGCGATTTTAAATTAATCTGAAATTAAATAATCTGGTTTACGGAGAGTAACCCTGTTCCGTCACAAGCTGCATTGAGTGAAACACATAAATCTTCTAAAAAGATTGTTTTGTGGCCCATAGGTTTTATGAACATGTTTAAATGTTGGCTATGCAATCACGTTGAAGCCTGATAAAGGTGTACTCTTCAGATTCGGGGCCCTAGGCAATTGCCTAGTTTGCCTGCTCCGTTGTGACACTTCTGGCCGGAGTACCCGGAGAAAAGCCACCCAGACGCAGGGAGAGCATTTGAACTCTACAGTTTGTTTGAATTTGTTCTTTAATCAATATCATACCTGTGAAGAATTCCCCAAACTCCTGCTCAAGCTTCATAGCCCTGTCAAAAGTCTTCCTGGCTTGTTCCTCTGTCAGTCTCTTATTCATATCCCTGCCCGAGGGGAAAAGACACAAAATATATCAGACCCAGCTGGGACTCTCATTCTGAACAGTTGTGACTAAAGTTACTTTAAGTGCCGCCATTAAGCAATTACACATTAAGGAGTGTGTGCAGTACATTTTGTTCATATTATAACACACTATAATGTGGATTTAAGCAGCTATAAGGGCATTTTAAGCGTTACGCTTAACACAAAATTGCAGTCTGACATAAACAGTTAGTTGACTGTGTTTGCATACCATCATATCTTTAAAAAAAAGTAATATGGAACCTAATGTAACGTACGGTGGGTAGCATTAACGAATGGTTTATAATAAAAGCAAAATGAATACTCACATTAATGAATCAATAGATTTAGGTTTTAGGAAGATGGCAATGGGATAGAGTTGTGCTACTTGTAGTCGTTTGATGGCATTTCCAGACACATCCAGAATACAGTGTTTACCCTGTGTTACAGAGGCACACGTTTACGAACAACACAGAAGCAAACCAGCTATGATCTCCTGGAATACAATGTCAAACATGCACTATGCAAGATTTTTTAAAGTCTCAAAATAATTCTTGTATGCTGAAAAACCTCTTGTCATTAGAACATAATCTGAACTACAAAGCACAAATTAAAAGCTTAGCCTCTTTACTTTGGCATAGAAAAAAGCGATTAGCCAGATTAATAAACACTGTACTATGTACACTACTCATGCTGCAGGAACTAAAGTGGATATATTTGCATTTAAATATTTTCTGTGATGTGTTGCAACACACATACAATAGGCAGATTTAATAAAGACATAAAGATGCTCACCCTTTCAGCCACATATTTCACAGACTGGACACTTGTTCCATACAGATTATCGTTGTACTGTCCCGCCTCAATAAACTTGTGCTCTTGGATATCTTTCTCCATCTGCTCTCTGGACATCACAAAGTGGTAGTCTCGTGTGTCCACCTCGTAGTCCCTTTTTGGCCGAGTGGTATCTTTGATACAAGTAGGAAAAAATTTAGTATATAAATATATTTTAGCAACTGACATGCCATGACAAGAGCAGCAGACATTTTTTATTTCTCACTAAAGATTAAAGGGTTTTATGTTCAAATATTATCAATGTATATTTACAGAGTGGGGTTGGGCGGGTGAGAAATTATAAGAATTTATGGCGACAAATGACTTATTTTCTATGTAAAAGAATGAAAGAATCTACGCAGCTTATCCACTCACCTTGATGCCCTGAACTGATAGCAGCTATATATGGTTAAAAGGGTAAATTGAAATAAAAGAGATGGATAAATCAAAACATGCAAAAGAATCTTCGGATGATGAAAAACGTGTTACACAATTCACAGAGGAGGTTAGGATGACTTAAATGGGATTATATGTTAATAACATGTAAGCAGCACCAAACAGCTTTGGTAAAATTTAATAATTATTATTTTAGAATATCTTGCCTGTGTAAGAGATTAGACTCAGTTTGTGCATAATGTATGATAATATGGAAGAGATTTGACTACAGGTGCTGCAGCAGCAGGAGCGTGCCAGTGAAAACAACACTGTTTCCAACATTGTACACATGTGAAAGTAGCAGTCTGTGTTCTCTAATCACACATTTATAGATGTATCTGTTTCGCCCTTTGGATGAATGGCTTTGGGTGCAACTGTGTTTATTTCAGTTACTCTCATAAAGAGATGTGAGAGGCTTTTTTGCCTTTATTTTATTTGAATGTAATATCAAACTAAAGTAATGTGATGCCACACCGCACATGACATTTATTCAGTTATTACAGAGAAAATCTCAGTAATTTAAATCATTTACATTCAGTGATGCAACAGTAAATGGAAGAGGAGGACATAGGTAGCACACTGATGGGATGAGTGAATGATGTTGATCTGAAATGAAGTTTATCCTCTACAGTGGCTATAATCATGAACACAATGGATGAAGTACAACAATAAACACACACCAATTCTACACACAGTTTCACTTCACTACACTACAAGTATTAGCACTGTAATACCACCTGTGATCATCCATGAGGAATACTACTACTTACGTGGCACACAAGACCCAAACTTGTCTGGGAACTCTGATATCAAGTCATCGTTGATTCGGTCCTTCATCGGTCCAAGGATTATGACAGGCCTTGCATAAGTAACTGGAAGCAAAGACAAACACATATGTCATGCTTCTTTAAATTGTCTTTTTACATTGCAATGTGCAGGGGTGCTTTAGTTGTTGTTTGTGTACAAAGATACATCACAAGAAATTTAGATAAATATGAATAACAAGTATAGAAGATAGTCTGTGTCATTCCTACGGCAAAGTGTCGATTTTTAGCATTAAAATCTCAAAAACAACAAACAAGACTCATAATGTCCAGCTTAAATGTTGTTTTTTTTTATAAAAAATCAAAAGCCTATATTGATCTACAAAATTACCCAGCCAATATGCAACATTAAAACAATATTCTAATCATGATAAAATTATTTGGATAAGTACTCCACCCTGGACCTCCCACGGTCCTCATTTAGTTATTCAAAAAGTTATTCAATTTGTTATTATTGAAGGGTTTTCAACATGTGATCCTATTATGGACTGTCCTGGAGTGTATGAGCTCAGGGATAGTCTGCATCAAGCTTGCTCAAATGTTTCATAGAGCATCATATGAGCAGAGCCACACAACCAAATAAAAAAACTATGAAAAAACAAATAATGCTGCTGTTAAAAATGATTCAAATCTGAAAGTGAGCATTATGCCATAATAATTATAATAATAGCTATGCACAAAGAAATGAACACTTACTTTCTTGCCGTATCACAGGCTCATATGAGAGAATCACTTCCTCCTGACTCCCTGGAGGGGCAAATAGTGAAAATAACCTGTATTATTATATTTGGATATTTGGCAGAATATGTCTGTTTAAATTTAGTTCTATAAACCTCATGTGCTGTAGAACATTTTAACAATATGATCTTGATAACATTTGAATGCATGTGTCCAGCTCCTTCTAAATAATAAATCATGGTAAACCTATCAAATTCTAAGAACGAAGAACGAACAATGTTTAAGCATGTCTTTGTATTTTGATTTTAACATTCACTCCCCTCAGCTGCCAAGGTGAATTGAAAGGATTTGAAACAATATGAAAAAGAAAATTAATATGAGAAATTATAAATAAACATCAATTTAATCAACTCCCTTCTTCCCTGTATATGAACTGAGCAAATTGTGTGAGGTTTTGTTAAATGGTATTTATGTTCTATTTATTTAAATGTTTTCTAATGTTGTTCAGTGAGAGGTATGCTAATATATATTTGAAAAATGAGAATCAAAAGCTTGTGGGTAAGGGTTTTTGTTTTAAATATTGTTTTCACTTAAATGAATATGGAGGCACAAGGGCAAATTGAACAATACAACTAACTGCAGTTATTGTTAATGTTCTATTTACTTAACTTACAAACTTAATTTTGAGTAGCATCTTGGGACACACTATTCAAAATGGCAATGATTTGTAAGGAATTATCTAAGAAACTAAAATAATCAAATGGCTGCTTAGAATTAATAGAATATATACAGTATAACAGCACAAAAAGACAGGGTGGGTGGGATGGGGGTCAAATAACCAACACTCTTGCAAAAATCGAACCATTATATGAAACCTTACACAACAAAGAGACAGAATTGTGATGTGCTCCAAAATCTGCTTCAAACTTCCATGCTCAAATGCAAAGTCAAAAACATCTTGTTATTTGTGCCGGCCTCATGCAAATGTGCATTAAACATCCTACAACAGAGGACATTGGTCAGTCAGGGGTGGAATAATAAAAATTGAAAATTTCTATTCAGTACGACAACTGAATCTCTCTGGGAGGCTCCAGTACACACGAATCTCTCTGTGGTGGTTCATTAACCTGAGTGGGAAAGGCCTGCAGGGGACTGTGTGACACGTCACTATAACAAACATACATTCTCACCAGCACGATAAAAAATCGAATGGATTTAAATGAATATAATTTGGTATATCATTTTGACTATTTAATATAAAACATTACCAACTGTGATTCAAACCTTGAGTTTATCTAGCTTTTGACAGACGTCAACAAGCCGAGAAGCAAGACGAACCAAGCAAATGCAGCATGCAACAACGCAGACGGAATGAACACGTTCAGGCAGGAAACGGAGAAGAGGAGGCATCATTGGACCAACTTACTGAATGTCTTTGTCCCATACCCATCATCACCTATCCCCATGATGTCCTATTGGCCCATCCACAGAGAGCCATAGCAGAAGAGAGAGAGACAGAGGAAGAAGGACAGCCGCAACATAAGCAAAAGTTTCAAGGCTGTGATAGGAGGGAGCTGTGTCCCTGTACAGACCCAGAGCAGCCAGCAGGAGGAGCCAAATGCACCGAGGTAACACTCAGTCCTCTCTAAAGGCAAACTAGGTCGTACAAAATGACCATCTGGAGCCATAACACACATAAACCAACAGCATTGACTTGGCTCCCCTCCTGCAGACTGATCAGCATCTGAGCCACGGTGTCCCTGACTGCACTTCGACCAAAGGAGGAAGGAAACAAGAGAAAACAGGAAAAAGGCTCATGAGAGGAAGCAGCAGGGGGCCTCCGCAGAGCCTCTACACCAGAGTGGGTGACCCCATGTGTGACCCACGCTGACTCTACATGTACGCACATGTGTGTCTATGAGCTTACTTACGGTCGGAATCACTGCCGTCCTGCTCACCCTCTTTGTTCTTGTAGAATGGGAACTTTCGTGTAAAGATGAAATTCTTTTTACGTTTGTCATTGAATGACTGTGAAGGAAGAGAGAGCATGGGGCAAACAGGTACATCTGTCATGGTCATGCAGAAAAAACAACTGCTTGCAGAAAGTGGGACGTCAAGAAGTTCGTCCAATGAAAGTAGTTTCTCCCAGATTCCGGAGTAGTTTAGACGTGATTTATTTTTCACACTAGTTTAATGAAATATACATCTCTAACTAAAGTGGGTGAAAATTGATGTGAAATCCTAATCCCAATTAGTATGGCTCAACGCTTTGGGTGCAGAGGAATACAACCCACCAGAAATTTCACACTAAATTGCATCATGTGAAATCAACATAGAACATCTACAAAAGGAACATATGGGTTCCATTGTCCAGGATGAAAAAATGCCCAATTGATAGTCTTTATAGATCTAATAGATAATAATATCTAATATGTTTTTTGTGAATCAGCCAGGGAGTTTAGTATTGTTTATGTTTAATTTCAGTCGAGTAGTTTTAATTCTTTGTTTATATCTAGGTTGTGTTTGGTTATTTTACTACCTGTGTCTCCTGGACATTAAAACAGTTATTTTGGGGGAAAGGTCAATAATGTAATAGTGACTAATTAGTACTTGGTAATTATGTTGTAAAACATATTTTAGTTGTGTGCACATTACGCACATAATTATTGTAATAGGATATTTGAATATTATTAAAGAATATTAAAATAAATTGAATGAGTGAATTAAGTTTAAAGGCTTAGGGTTTGTCGATAAACCATTACTGGGCAGGTATTGCAATTTATGTTTCCTGTTTCATGAAAACAGTCCTCAGAGATTCACAAACATAGTTTGCTGATCTGGGAGAATAACAATGCAGGTCCTACTCCTTGATGTACCACATCTGCAACAGAAGCATTTAAAGTAAAAGAAAGGTGATAGAAGAGTAACACAGGTCATGCTTTAGAAACCTAAGGCAACTGAGGTTTTGTAATTGTAAAATACACATGCAGTTTTAGGAGGTGAAGATGGAACTCAAGAGGTTGACACTTCAAATAATTTATATGATGCCCATACCATCATTTGAAGACAAAATAAAGCATCTGGTGTGTTGAGAGCTTTACATAGAAAGTCAAGCTTACATGAGCTGAAATGCAAGTAGAATATACTGGCCATATAACACAACTCAGTGAATGGAACAATTGGGAGAGTGACAGAAAATGCTGCCAAATCCAAACAATTTTCCCACTTTTTTTTATTTTACTGGCAACCTCTTGTCTTCACGCGGCTTGTATAAATGTGGGACTAAGTGTCACAGTTGAATGTCTTTGAAGGATGTGTTGATGAAGAAATCAACAAACATGAAATTGGCTGATGTGCTCTGGTGATCAATGAAATCTATATCAGGTTTCAGAATAACTTGTGTATAAACATCAAACTACAGTGACAACAACGGAGGTTAGGAACCAACATCCGACAGTGTAAACAATGACATGGTTACATTTTGTTATACGGGAAGCCATAAACTTGCTCTAAACCTTCAGAGACACAATGTTTTCTCATACACAGGGCGCTCTCTTACATCGGCACCAGGAATCCTCCAATTCATACAGTCATATAAATTGTCACTTTGCATTACTCGTAAAGGCACTTACCCCCTTAGAATCAAATAACCCCGGCTTGGCATTGAATTTCACAGTCTTCAGACGTGCCCGCTCTTTTCTTTCCACCCTGCCAAGGGAAGAGCCCTGTCAGTCGTTCACTACAGTCATGGAATGAAACTTCGACATTACACTGAACAGCTGGAATTTTCGGCAAGTCAACACTTGAATTTCTGCTTGTGTCGTCAATGAAAAAGATATCCTATGCAGAGAAATATCGATAAAGTGTCTGTATGTGCATTACTTACTTATCAATTCAGATTCATCCTGATGTGCCTAAATTAAATGACTTTTTCTTGATTTACTAGGCTGTATTTTATGTGGAATATTATTTTATATTATTATCTTCTTTGTTTAAAATCAGTAAAAGGCCTTTGGAATTTGAGCAGCCAGAAACACATTTGCATCCACTGCTCACCGTCTCTTGCTGGGTATAACGCCCATTTCCTCACTGTCCCCTTGTGGGGTGACACGACGGGCCTGCCACCACTCATCGTCGGAAGCATTGATGACGTGAAGGATGTCTCCATACCTGAAGCTGAGACCCTGGCTTGGGAGGCCGCTGTCCTTTGACTTCTCATAGTCAAACAGTGCTCTGTCCAATGAAAGACATTAGAATCATCAGCGTAACTAATGTATATGCACAGAACTTCACATGTTCTTTTCCATTTTAGTAGAAGAGAACTAGATGCACAAATTTAACAAATCAGAAACAATAGTAATGAATAGAAATGTTCCCTATTTTAAACCAGGTTTTAAATTGACGTGTATGTATGTATTCATGTAGTCACTCATGCTCTACATAAAGAAACATTTGAAGTAGCATTCCTCCTCTCTGTCATCCGTATGAGAAGCAAAAGAAATTAAAAAAATATATTCATATCATTTTATGGTGCTTGGAGTATATCAGTGTAGCTCATGGAAGAAATTTGAAGGTTTTAGTTGGTGGCTTCTCATTAATTTCTTAATTCCGGAAATTGTGCTTGAACATCCAAAAACAAGGGTAAATTCCCAGAGAGACCAACCTCACATAGAGCGATCTCTTTTGATTGGTTCGCAGGGATCCAGACCCAGAGCTCATGCTGTGGTTCATCATCTGTTCCCGCAGGTCATGGATTTTGGCCTCAAAACGCCCGTACTCTGCAAAGACATGATGGATATTAATCAACAGGGACAGTCAGGCGTGCATTCAGCCTCCAGTGCACGAAGGGAAAGAGGTCAACCTAAAGATGCGGCTAAAACTGAGTGTCTCCAGTCCCCCAAAAAGAGGATTTATGTGAATTGTTCTCACTGTGGTCATTGGGTTTCACATGCTTTGTAGGGATTTGGCTGTGTCAGTATATTAACTACACCCTACAATCAGATTTACCTGTACATTTCCTGCAGAAATTAAGTGTGTTTGTGTCCCGAATTGAAAACATTTGTTGTTGAGCAGCTTTGATGATTTTAGCTTGCCTAGTAAGTTGACTGTTTATAAATATAATAATACTCACATAGTAACTGGAAACCTATAAAGTGAATAGATACGATACATCTTAAGATATCTAAACTCTTCTTAAGGTGGCAATACATTTACACAAAATGTACATAATATACTAAGCTAAAAAAAAACAGATGTATTTTGTTTACATCGATGCACTTTGGGTGACAAAATAACAACATCATTTATAGTCAGTGACGACTAAAGCCAGGCACTGAATCACTCTTAGCAAAGTAAAAGAGGATGTCAGGATGAGAAAAAAGGTGTCACTCGGTTAAAATGATGCTTTCCCTGAGCCTAGTTACTATGAGGGTGAAACAAACAGTTGGCTACTCCGTCACTTAAAGAAAATCACCCACTAAAAAGACACGTCATGTTCTGCAACGCTGCAGCCAGCCACTGACTTCACAACCTGTCAGGTTAAGATAAGAGTATATTATTCAAAGTCAGCTTAAAAACACCAAGCATGGTGTAATTTGGTGTTGTTTAGTATTATTTTCTAAGACACACTGTTTTCCAGTTGTACATGTCTACAAGCTGCCACACACACTCAAAGCGTGTGTCTGGCCCATTGCTGACACTCAAGTACTCAATAATAGCATAGGGTACAAAAACAACAGAACCAAGCCTTTAAAATCCATAAAAGAGGAGATCCCCTATCACACTGGATACACACCTGCAGCAAAATGCAAAAATCACTGTATAATTAAGAAAAATATATTTCTGCCCATTTTACTTTACTGAACTTCTACTGCCTGTTTTACAAAATATGCCCCACATACCTTTCTGCATGTTTACTTTGATGTCATATCTTAGATGGCTGTCGCCTGTCTCTCTTGTGTTCCTTCCTTCTCTTCTCTAAACACAGTCCAATCCTGTGACCCTGCCGAGTGCAGCACTCAGTAGTGAAAGGGAAACACTGCTCTCCCTTCCTCTCTTGTCGTTTTTTTGAGTAGCTCTTGGGCGGAGACAAGTGTAACCGGACGCAACAACAGGATAACGATTTTAAACCAGTGGCAGTTTTTGCTTCTTCCAGATGTTCATGTTTCATACAGCCCGTTTCTCTTCTACTTATGTCCAGTTAGAGTCATATCATAAACATGAAGCTTAAAGGGGAATGTCTTCTTTTCAGACTGGCAAATAGAAAAAGCTATTTCCTACTCTGTGAGAACAGAGGCCTGCCACTGCATATGAAAAAGTCAGTTAGAGTTACTAACACTCCTTCGGGCATTCCAACAGAGGTTTCAGGAATGTAACCAAAAGGACCTGAAAATAACCCCATTAACCCCAAGCTGTTTAATGTACCTGAACATCTACATCATGCAATCATTGACCCTACAAAACTATAAACTAGTAAAGAAATAAAATTTACAGCTGGTCAAATCATTGTCATTACCACCATCTGACATCAGAAGCAGCTCCAGCCATCACTTAAGAGAGGTTATTGTGATACATGTGTTCATATATGTAGTATCTCCCAAAAAATTATATCATTAAATTAATTAAAAATAAAATGGCCATTGAAAGGAAACTGGTTCCTTACCCCTGCTTTAGGTCATTAAGCCTGTAAAGAGGTACAAAGGTATTCTTTTTCTTCTTCTTCAATAATGCACTGCCTTATTACCACTAATGAAGACCACACTCATGTGATTAGACATTCAAACTATTTTGATATTTTGATGATAATTATGTATAATAAGGCACCATGGTACCCAGAAGGCCCTGTCTGCTCCTCCCTGTGTTTTTGAAGGCATTAAATCCTGCCCAGGTGTACACTGAATATTTAACAAACATAAGTTATGTTTATGCTGCGTTCCCATTTCCCCCTGATTGTATCCAGTGTTGAGGATGTGAGACTTTCTTTGCTACCACCTCTGACACCTCGGAGATACATTGGGGGGTGGATGGGATTGAGGGAAATTCTGTTAATAATTCAAAGACATCCCTGTGGACAGCTGGAGTTGTTGTGAAAAACAGTTTATATAGTAATTGGACTGAGCTGCTATAAAAGAGCGGTCCTAACCTCCTCAAAACCCAGCATACGTAAGAAATGCTCAACAATATCTGAAATACAGAGTATTGATAGAGTTTGAAAGGTCACAACACGGGGAGCCCAGGGAACAAAACGTCAAGGGTGGAAGTGCAGTGGGGGAAATTGAGAGTCAAACATGTTGGGAGAGGTTAAGGATCAGGTGTGGTGCAGTAGGGGTGAACAGACTCTCTGTGATCACATTCACTCTGTGACTCTCGCTCAGTAGAGTAGAGCCCCGGTGAATGATACCAAAGCTCAGAGCATGCCACGGGTGCCAATGGCACAGACCTGGTGCAGGAGAGTGGGCCCGTCGCGGTGAGCATAAGGCAAGTTCTGATGGGCAAGAAGAAAAGGCAGTTGTTAGTCCCCGAGGAGTTCAGATGTAAGCTGTCACCTCAGGCCAGTCCAATAAATGAGGTCGGAGCATTGGATAAGACAGATTCACAATCATCCCTAAACCTTACAGAACCTTGATTGACATACTGAACTCGATGCTCAGCTCTGACTGATTCTGGATTCTGATTCTGGTTCTGAACATGAATCAGTAAAATATATGGACAAAACGTGACTAAATAGATACAAGTTTTAACTACTTGCATGCTGTGTAACTTATAATGATGTGAAATGGCTTGGCCAGTTTTTAGGTTTGCCACCTAACAGACACTGAGAAGTCTCTGGTCATGAGTCAGTGCCTCTGCCGTCTTTGAGTAGATACTGCGGTGGGTGACCCTAATCAGAGGAGGCATTGAGCCAGTCGCAGCTGTCTGATCCAATGCATGTTAACTTACAGAAGGTTGGCAGTCTGTCTCTGGTACATGTGAATCGGCATGACCATGCCCTGTATGGTTTATTACAATGTATAAAGTGGTACAGGGCAAATCAACCACACAGATCTAAAGATCTACACAAACAGGATGCTGTTTGTTGTATCACAACATATCCGTACTACTTTGATTTTAAGAAAGTGTTTTGCTACGTAAACTTCATTTCTAGTGGAGTACAAATTTCAAGAAGAGACTGTGCGACAGCTGCCCCCATTTGAAGACTGTAACGTAGAGGAAAACGCGTTGTGTCAGAACTTTGCTGTGTACTGGGACTAATAAAGATTTGGTTCCACTGATATCTCAGCAAATAACTGCCTCCCATTATCACCCATTACAAAATTCACAGAAAACATATTAAGCAGACATGTTTTTTACATAACTATTTTAGATATCTAGTAATTCATGATGCTTAAGTAAAGACTTGCATAACTGACAGAAAGTGCCCCCATGATACCTAAAAGGAATATTTACAGTGGGGATGTATGAGTTCAGTTTTTTTGAACCTGCAGTAGATTAGGATTGATGCTCTCCTGGTGTAGAGAAGCAGACAGAAGTACTGAGCCATGTATTGTAGTAGATTTCAGCAATTTCGTATATATATATATATATATGCTCGTATCTTGAAAAGCTTCCGTCTTTTTGAAGATCGAATTGCAAACTTATAACATCATTGTTTTGGTTACACATCTAGCCAAAGGGAGCTGGAATAACAACATCTACAGCCATGGTCGTGGTGTACAGTGTTAACTGAAACCTAAATACATTTACTGTAGTTGTTTGCAACTTGACTTGTCTCTGACTGTTAAGGATAACCCATAAATCACCATCTACTGTGATGTTTGAGTAAATGTAAGAATACATCTCATTTATTTTAATACATGTGGGGAATATGTAATATATTGTGAAACAATGTACATTTTGAATAGGAAAACAGAAGTACAATTACAATTATAGTGCCAATACATGTGTGAAAAATTGGAACTATGACACCCTTAAAGTGTTTATTTCTGCTGACCCTATACACACCAGTACATGGCTCAGTCTGCGTCACCCAACCCACATCTACTGTAGCTAGTATGACAGACTTTGGATGGTGTGTAGGCATCACATCAATCCAGAAGGCTTTTTTGGTTGTGTCTTTTTTCTTCAAACCCCTGTAAGAGACATTTCAAACAAATGTTCCTTCTCCTGAGAGTCTTCACTATGTGTGACAGATAACTCTTAGGGATGCATTTGTTGTCAACGTTAAACTGAACTTAAGTTCTTGAATTCAGATAAGACAGGAAATGGACCAGGAGATGAGTCATCACTGGGCCTGACCAGAAGAAATAGTTCAATAGGTAGAGGAGACCTTTGCCATCGTTGACCTGAGTGTATGTGTGTGTTCACCGTGGCATTAAAACCTCAGGGCTCCTTGTTTGACTCACCCTCCGGTCTGTACTGGGCGAAGATGGTGACCACCTGTCCTGCTCCTTTCAGTGCAGCTGCTGCTTGTTCATGTGTGGCTCCTCGCAGGTCAATTCCATTCACCTGTTTTAACAATATACATCACAGTATTATTTTCTGTCAGTCAGTCACTCCTGTGATTAACACATCAGACCAGTGGGTAAATTGCATTCTATTAATGGATCAACCTATGCATCTGATTTTATTGTAAGCCACCGTGCCAGTTGGCATTCAGAGGCGTACACTTTTCAGGTTGTCTGTCCATCCATCTCATTCCCACCAACCACAGTAATTCACAAATACTTTTAAGTAATTATTTCCACAAGTTTAGCATCAAATGGTCACTCGGACTCAAAGATAAAATCATTACATTTTGGTGGTCAAATGTTAATGGTCCAGTTCTTGTGTAGGGATTTAATATAATGCCCCACAGGGATTTAAATCACATTGAGAACAGATGTCCACTTGGACTTGGATTTGAAAACATTTTGGGACACATTTGTGAAATGATAAACAGATGGAAGTGTTTCATTGTATATCAATATATATATAAGGTCAACTACCAGTTCCTGTAAAACATGGTTTTTGGTCTTTATTTAACACCATACTCCAGTATGTATGCTCGAGTTGGTGTGCTGTTGATCAATGTCAGGACGACAGATCAATGGCATCAAACTAATGAGCACCCAGTGTGAGTACAGAAAGAGCCAAGGTGGATAAGAACAGTGAGTGTGTAGAGACAGAAAAGTGTGTGCTCAATAGGTAGGAAGAGACAGGTCAAGTTATTGTTAGACTTCAAATCCAGGCCACTGTTATACCGTTAGCTAACTCCTTTCAAAGGGGTAATGGAGCTGATGATGGATGAATGCAATCTTACAGCATAACAATGCCGTGGTGATTCGATTTTCTGTGGGCCACACAGAACCCAAACACCAAAATGAAATTGCGCCGTGTAACTTGTTTCATGGTGTGGCATCGGTGTGTGAGGCAAACTATTACAATAAACAATAATGCCCGTTGTGTGGACGATTCATTAACTCCATTAACAGTTGTTTTCATAAGTTGTTTTTTTGTTACTTGTTACATGACACTGGTGGAGTCTTTCAAACAATGCAGGAAATTTTCTTTTTCTTTTCTGCCAGAAATCGTAGAGTCTGTAGACACGATAAAAGCCCCTTTGTTCGATAATGCCACATTATACCTTTTAAACCTTGAAGAAGCATCACCCTGTTGTACCAACTGTAAAAACCCATTTCACAGTGAAACTCACATGGACCATTCTTTTTGTATGTGGACAAGTTGGTTAGTTAACGTTACGCTGGATGATGATCAGTCCATGGTTGTTGTCTGCAGAAATTGTCTCTCGATTAAAATTGAATTGAAATTGAATCAATGAATTCATCAAATGACAGGGATGTTGTTGATTTTTCTTTGAATGCACAATTTCACTGGAATTACGCATTAAATGATATGTCCCCCATGCTCTTTACAGACTAGATGACCGTTTGCGATCAACGTGACTCTCCACCATAGTAAATTACCTGGGGAGATTCATTCGAACATTCGTTGAAACGTGAAGGATACACGAGAATAATGAAAGGTGTGAGAGAGGAAATAAGTCTCCATTACTGTGTCTATTACAGAAAGAAAAAACAGTCACTGGTGGTTTAAACAATGATTGCTATACATTCATCCAGTGTTCTCCAGGTTAAACTGGTTGGTGAATGTTTTAGACCTAATGGGATACGATAAGTAAAATTACAACCTCTGGGGCAGTGAACCATTTTCACCACCAATTAAAATGAACTTTTAACAGACACAAGACATCTTGGGTTGTAAAACTGGTGGGATCGTGCAGGGATAGACAAAAAAAGACCAGGTGGTTGATTTGAAGCCCAGAAACTCAGTCGGTCAGTAGAACTTTTATATTGTCTTAATATGCTGAGAAAACACAGGTGCATGGTTTCATAAATCTATATATGCAGCGTGGGAAGCCAGTAGTTATTATATAATTTAAGCTTCTTTTTGGGATCTCTTTTGATACAAAGATTATTACAATCCATCAGGTATGCAGATTATGTACGACCAAACATAAGCAGCGTCTAGTTTGAGATATTAGGGTTAATATAATTTTTTTATCCAAATCCAGATACTGTCGGGTCAGTAACAGCTTTTAATTTTAAAATGTTTTTGAACATGCATATGTGTGTCCTGTATCTCCCGTGCACTCACAGATAAGATCTGGTCACCCCGCTGCAGCTCTCCACTCAGGTCAGCGGGCCCTCCTGCCAGGATGAAGGAGACAAAGATTCCCTCGCCGTCCTCGCCACCCACAATGTTGAAGCCGAGGCCAGTGGAGCCTTTGTGGAGCACGACCTTCCTGGGTTCCCTGTACAAATAGTTGAGATAGTACATCAACTCGGGGGAGTCAGTGGTCCTCCGCATTTTCAGGACGGAGAGGAAGACAACAGTTGCACGCTGATGGAAGCCTCAGTGATGCTGTGCTCAGGCTACCGAGGCTCAAATACTGCCGGTGCTCCACAGGGGGATGGTGCTCTACTTAGGAATCACTTGTCCCCAATTCAGTTCTGACAGGAAAAGGAAGAGCGTTTTGTGTTCACACGCACACACAGGCCTTTCTGTTCCTCTCCCTCACACAAGCACATATGCCAGGATCAATGCACGGGATGTGTAAACATCAAATATAAGAGCTACCTATAAGTAGAATCTTCAGCGTGCAGACTTAAAAAAAACAGGCATACTTTATGCCACAGACTCCAGCATCAAAGTTTGGCTCCCAGCAATGCAGATGAAAATATTGTGTTGTGCTCTGAGTGAGTACCTTCTGTGTACATAGAGAAAAGATAGCAGAGTTAAAACCTACTGTGTGACAAAAGTACTGATACTTTTACAAGTCCATCAGGAATAATATCCAAACACCCCAAGCAGATTTCACATGTTGCTATTTTACCAACCATGCTTGTAATTATATGACATCTTAGGTATATTCAGAACCCTTCCTCAAATCCAGTTATATCATGAATATAGAAGCAGAACATTGCCACCTGCTGGTTAGAGCATGGAATACAGGAGCATGGAGATGCCTTGTCAATGGAGGTCTATGTACTTTCGGATATCTGGTGACTTATTGTCAACAAAGCCATCCTCCGATTCACTGCCATTTGTTCAAGTTCATTACAAAGAGACGTGTTCCTAATTTGACTTTAACAAGCCAATAATTATATGCAAACATACAAAAATGGGAACACATTTTGTTTGTAATTATAACCTTGCCGACAACAACATGCATTGGCATACATGCATACAGGCAATTCTAACGGGACACTGATAAGCTGATGGCAATCCTCATCTTCAACCATCCTCGCAAACCGGCACGCTTTATGAAGACAAAATTAACGCAGCAGTTCAGTTTTGATGCCCTACAGAATGAATTGACATTTAGTCAGTAATAGATGGAAAACAGTGGCTGAACACTGCTGTGGGGCAGATGAAATAAGTATTCATGCAAAGCTGAATGTGGAGTGAATATTGTGGGTAGAAATAAAGCGTCCTGTTTCTGTTCTATTTCCAAGTACTCGGTGGCTTTTGAGTTACTGTAGTTGCATGGTATACGGGAAACTTTTAATCAACCCCCGACAGTGAATGCATGATTAAACATTGAACTGCATAATTATGAATAATAAGTTCAAAAAAAGCTGAAAAGCGGCAGGGCTTTATGTGGTGTTGAAATGTGGTGAGGCAGCCAGGTGAGGATGGTAGTAAAACGACTTGATCCACAGCCAGGGCAATGAATCCTCTGTAAAAGATACCCAGGCTAGGCCATTAACAACAATGTGGCATAATGCACATTATCTATGACCTCTCCAGCTCCTACAAGCACCCTGCACCCCTGTAGAGACAAGTGTCAGACAATAATTAATAGCAGCCATATGTAGCAAAGGTATTTTCATCTGGCATTTGTATTCTGCAATCGCAAGAAACTACCATTGCTATTTAAAGTTACGTTTTTTAACAACGTGACAGAGGGACATAGGATTGGAACATCTCAAATTTGAACATCCATACGAAAGACAGAATGGAATGTTTGTATTTTACATCCCCATCAAATAGATCTCTTACTGCACTTCACATTCACATCCCCTTCAAACAAAAACAGCCATATGTTTGCCATGTGCATTTCTTTCAAACCATGTAGATGTGTGAATACATGTGTTGATTGAATATATTGTTACGAAATGTAATATTCAAATATTCAAATGAAATTAAAAAAGAAGATTGAGGGTACCAACATAAATCAGACCCATGAAATACAACAGTATCAAAGAAAAGTGTTTTCTGAGTGTGAAAAATGCTCTAAAGGGATGTTCTATCCTGCATTACAAAACCCTGTTATCTACATTTTTAGGTCATTTTAAAAGGTTGCTCATTAAATTTTATGTCAAAATAAATTTTGAGCTCTGCCTGGCTTAGCCAAGGGTTCTGCATGGTTGCTGAGACTCAGTCTGAAAGCTGCCGATATGGGCTTCCGATTTCATGATCCTCCAGTGCACCTTTGAATTCCCGCAGTCCCACAGATGCGATTAATCTATATTGGTTCAGTCATACGCATATAACTAATTTTTAAGCAAAGGAACTGTGTTAGTTAAGATAGTAAACATGATATGGTAATCTATAGAATTTGGTGATGTGGTTAAAAGTACAACTTGTTTAACTGATACAAGCAGAACATTCAACAAGTTAATCTGACACACATATCCACAAACTAATGTACTGAAATATATGTTTAACAAGACAACAATTATTCCAAATAGAAAAAAACAATTGTGAATAAACACCAAGATTAATGGTTAGGGTTGGATAGTGGTAGAAGGTCAAAGGTCAAGCTTGAATGAAATAGGTTGCTAAAAGCATCCATCTATATAAAACAAGGTCACTCTCACTCACATCTCCTTTTTATATCTTTGCTCCACCAATCAAGTAAGAGGCAAGGAGGGGGGTTTGCTTTCTCCAAAAGGGATATCCTAACTCACTCTATTATTAATATGAAATACTCAATAGGCACAACATCTCATCTGTGCTACTATATTTAGATTAGATTTAAAGAAAGCACCATAAGTCCTGGAACTGTTGTTCAAACAAAACATATAGCGCTTCTACTAAATACTACTAATAATACAGACAACAAATCTTTTAAGCCTGCTGTTACTACAAAAGTTTCACTTTCTACAGGAAGTTTCTTATTTGAATATTCCTCAAGGAGTTCCTCAAGGGGCTTCTTATGTATGACATTCATTTGGTCCCCCTTACTCAGACAATTATTATTGTTGCCAATAAAGTATTATGTTGTCTCTCACAATAAATATACCGATCACACAACTTTTTCTAACAACATAAACTGTCTACAACACCAAAAGAAAGAGAAACGGCTCCATCTATAAATAAAGCCAGATGTTTTTTGTGTTTTGTTGGCTCTGAACTTAACCTCCCCAGCCAATCAAAATCTGGTTAAAATAAACAGAGTTGTCAGAAATAAACCAAGCAAAGAAAAGAAGGTTTTAGTTGATATGGTGTCAAACCTATGGAACCACCTACTGATGCCAGCTGAAAGTGTCATCATTGGCTGTAAGCACCTCTCTCTTACAGCTCTATCTCACAGGTTGTAAATAATCCTCTGCGTCTGACGTGCCTCTTTCTAAAGCAGCTGGCCAATCATTTTTTTGTCCCGTTAGACAAGCTTCAGATAGAATAGGTGCTGCCGTCAGGAATAACGCTCTTCTGTGAGGCACTTTTAAAGGATTGGAAATTCCTGGTTGGATTTCTGGGTCATGGGCAAATATGGGAAAAAGGTGAATTACCCGAATGGAGAGCAAGACAATGATTAAAGTGAAAATGTGTTGGCTAGGTGTCCTGAATGGAGAGAGCGAGAGAGCAGACTGGAGGAGGGAACACTAAGAGAGTTTCTGGGTGCTCAAAGAAGGGAGAAAACAACTAAATGCATGTCAGGCAAAGGGTGATATAAGTGACATAAATATAGATATGGTAACACGGCATGCCAATAACATGGTGGGATGGGACACAGTGGCAGAGAGCAGAGAGGGGTGGTGGCGGTGGAAAGTACCTGGTGATGTCCGAGTCAGGGAACAGGCTTAAGTGATAATTTGGGAGGGGGGCCGAGTGGAGGAGGCTTTTGTCGCACTCCACTGGGGAATAGTGTCGGGGGGAGGGTGTTTTGTCACATAGTTTGTTCACAGTGCTGTAAACGGGCTCAGGAGGCCTACAGTTGAGTGAGAGACAAGAGCAGAGAGGTTAGTGTCCAGAGCCAGAGGTGGGGATGAACGGACTGGGAGACACAAGGATGAGGCATTATGACAAAAAAAAGACACAAGGAATAAAAGAAATAAAGCAGTGTGAGATGCGATGGGGTAGGAGGAACCACGGGTACATTAGGTAAACGATAAATGATTCTTGTTGGTAAAAGAGAAAATCAGCTGCCATGCCTTACATCTAACTGTGAAAAGACAATTCATCTCTGTCATAATCAATATCTTACATGGAACAGCCATATGTGATGGCTAGTTTGACAACTGATCTATCTGGATCTTTTTTGGATCTCTGAAATAAGTGATTGAGAAACACTCAGGACAATTTTACCACAGCCCCTGAGGGTTTGTTTTTTGTTTTTTTAAATCCAAAAAATAATCCAATGCATAATGATAAAAACACAGGCAAGAAAAGACAATTCACACGTATCAGAAGCTAAACATCCAGAGTACTTGCTCGACAAGTGATTTTCAATAGTAATTATAATTAAAGTTGCTGGCAATTCATATTATGACACAGCGTAGCCAATAAATCAACAACTGCCGATGTTTGAAGACATGCTTATTGATGAAACTTTTATCTATGTCCAATGTGACAGAGGTATTAGCATTACCTGAGCTCCTCATGCTAAAACAAATCCATTTTAAGAAAATTCCTTTCTGTTAGGAAAACAAATACAACAAATTGATCCAATAGCTCTTAAAAACTGAAAATAAAGGGACATGACAACTATGGCACAACTTTGATATAAAGTAGTATCGTGTCTTCATTGCATTGATATTTTCAAATAACTATGATTACTCAGTTGTGTAATAAAATTGTGTAATTTATGTGGTAACTATGGCTAAAGTTAAATTAGGATTCATTCTAAAATGTACTGTCACAGTAACAGACATTGTTGAGATTCATAAGATCTGTAATGTCAGTTACACAGCAACGTAATACACATTACGCTGCTTTGACCATTAACTCTTGGTTAAAGCAGAGCATCTGTTGGACTGCATCAGCAAAAGGCGTTGAGTGTATCAACCTGATCAGGATTATATTTTAATTCATATTTTTTATTAATTCAACGCTATGTGGTATGATTAATAATAATATATTGGAAAAAATGTTGAAGAAAACATGTAACTTCTAGTAGCAAATGTATTACTATACACTTAGTAACCTCTAACCTTTTTACAACATTATCAGGAATTTTAACTTTAAACAATAACAAATATATATTTATGTACATTTCATGATGCAATCTCTGAGAAAAAAAGAAGAAAGGAACAAAGTGGGAAGAGGTTCATGCATAAAAACTGAAATTCCAAGTGGCCGTCGTTGCGTTTAAGGGAACAGCAGCTGTTGGATGATATTAAGTATATCCGGATATACAGTATGTTTCTTATAGAATTACATCTGATTAACAGTTTACTAATATTAACAAAAGAGGCAGAATTGCTGAACTGAAACACTTGAACACAGGAAAATATTGAATCTTGAAACTGCCTAGTGTCTCTGTTTGCCTTAGTATATCTGCATGTTGCAAGTTCACAAATAATCAAATAACTGATCTCTATAATAATAAAATAAAATAAACGTTTTAAACTTTTTAAATGCTCGACAACTTTTTTTTATTTTATTAGCATTGTAATTGTTAATCAGCAAATGCTGATTATCTCAAATCAACAGATGTTGGCCTAATTAAAGAGCCGAGTGCATCATAATATTGTCACTAGAAATTTCATTTTTCTTTGATACTCTGTGACAACAAAACCATGCAAGCGCATGCACGACAGAGCAAAATATATCTAAATATATCTCACCTCAACTGGAAGTGCTGGGAATCAAACCTGTGACCCTCCCCATCATCAAGTGAAGGATTTCTAATCAGATGGAAAAAAGGCAACTTTGGGTAACCAATCACAGATAACCATATCTTCTCATGTAAGGTAATTTTTATAATTTTCAATGCACTCATGATTTCCTTTTTTAATGCAAATTGAGACACTGATCAAATAAACACTTGGGGGCATGCTCCACAGAACAAAACAGGACAAGTGAAAGCAAAAAGACTTGTGGAGTGAATGTTGCGAGTCACAATATACACATAATATACATATATTGCGGTGTGTTTGCTCATGCGCAGCATGCGTGCATGAAGATACTGTGCAAGTCTGCTGCAAAACTCATGTCATTAGCTTAATATTCAAGGAGCACTGGGTCTGCATTTCTGTCGTTGGTGGACTGATGTGGGCGCAAATGTGTTAACTGTAGCGTGCGGCAGTGATTGAGGCCTAATTTGAGACACTTTTCTGTAAGTGTCTGCAAGACTGCGATGTCACACTTGTGGTCATACTGTCGCAAACAAGATTAGAGTACATGGATGTGCAGCCGGTGTGTCCGCCTGGCCAACCAGGCACACAAGCACGAACGGAGTGGCATGGACTGGATTTGTGGGTGATGTCCTTGTTTGGCGGGCCCTGAGCGTATTGCAGCACAACACTTGTCCGATCCTCTTACAGCTCTCCCTCTCTGAACAACCAGTTGTGTTTTTGCATCTTGTTTGAAAACGTAAAAAATATTCACACAGAAACTCTCCACTCTCCTCGCTGTGTCATCGTCGCAATAACAGCCACACCAACTCCCATGCTAAACAATTTTCCCTGACAGTGACGCATTTCCAGAAAGAAATGGCACCTCCACAGAAATGAACCTCCACTGCGTCCGGTGATATGAGTGGCCCTGCAAGCAAGGTTGTTTCACTAATCATATTTAGACAAGACTTTTCAACATAGACAAACAAAATGAGGTCACTTCCCCTGCCAGCAGAAGGCAACGACACGGCTGAGGCTCTGAGCGTATCGAAGGTCAGATGTCAGACATGCAATAGATGGATTGAGCAAATGGTAAAAGACTCACAAACTGGAAATCTATTATACTGGCTGTTCGTTCGACTTTGATTACAGGATCCCTCCCCTGCATCGAGTCTCAATCGTGACACGCTGGTGAGACGAAGAAGCCGGAGAGGACCGGACAGTTGGCTTTGTCTCTCTTGCTGCATCATTCATTCTGCAATAAGCTGAGCCTAGGCATTCAGTCAGTCTACATCAGACCACAACGCAGTGAACTTGGGGAGAATGTGGAGTGCACAGCTGACCTGTTTTTTTTATTTGTATTCGTTAGCCTTCATATCATTCAGGCTTTGTGGTTCAACACTTTTAAGTTGCAATTTCTGCAATTATAGTCAAACTGCAAGGCGAAACCTAGTGGTTTTTCACAGGATAACAGAAAATTGTACCAATGGTCTTAACCACAGAACTATAGAAAATTGGGAAATAAGGTGAAATAAAATGAACATAACATGGGGAGGTTCAGAAGAATTTGAACAGAAATACATTTGCATCCCGGATCTGTAATTGTCAGGATGGCCAGTGGTCTAAGTGGTCTAAGGCGCCAGACTCAAGGCCTCCAATCTTTCTGCAGAGAGAGGACTTCTGGTCTCTGAACGGAGCCGTGGGTTTGAATCCCACTTCTGACGTACGTTAGGGGGGAGGTGGACTAGTGGCATAAGAAATGCTCATCCAAACCGAAGGTCGCAGGTTCGAGGCACACTCGATGTTCCACTGACAGGATGGATGTAGACGCCACTAACACAAAAAGTCTTGCCTAATGCCCCCAAATCCCCCCACCCCCCCAACAACATCTGCTGTTCGCTTATAAGGTGCTGTGTGGGGATGCAAAGTGTGTGCTGGCTTGGTTTAAGGCACAGACGTGTGCTGTGTGTGTTGCATGTATGCGCATGATTGTGCGGGACAAATAAAGGTTCTTTCTGATTGATGATTTTTGTTGTTCGTGGGTTCTGGTTTTCTGTTGATATTTCAAAATGTGAGACTTTCTGTTGTGCTGATAAGGACTTTACATGTCAGTCATATTGTACTATGGTCTGTTGACAATATTGCCCAACATTTGGACTTTACCCTTGTAACAGCCATAGATCTATGGCATTTTGGGCTTTGGTAAATAACATGATAACAGATGTGACTTGGTTCCCATTTGTTATAAGCCACTGAACACGACTTAACTGCACTAAATATGAACTAAGAAGTAGAAAAGTGGAGGGTTTGTGTTGTCACAACATCTTCTGAACTATTCCAGATCTTAATTCAGCAGAATTACTCCTCAAAGTAAATAGAGCTATTAAAGACCACCGGTTCTTACAGTGTATGGATCCACCCAACCCCGTACTTACCACACTGTGTGTTCTAACTGTATGTGTAGAACACAATGAACAATGTTACACTTTAGGTCAGCGTTATAATCCCTGAGGCTATTAGGGATGCACCTTGGGCAAGAGCAAACAGTAAACCTCTTATCTCCAAAGAGAATGGAGGACTAATCCTTCACTCAGCAAAGCTTAACACAGGGTCCTTCAGTTATCCTCTGAAATGAGCTTTTCTTATCACTCTGCTGCTGTACTCCAATTTAACTTTTGCAATGGAATATGAAAACAGAGCATAAATATCACCGCACTATTGGAAGAATGACCAAGTCTAACTGAAGAAACTCATTGTGATTTCCAACACCTGTGCCACCTACAAAGTCTGCGTCATTCCACTATTTTCTCAAATTCAGCGACACATGTATGTATTATTTTATCAATAAAAAGACCTGCTGAGGTTGCCACTCAGACCACACATTATATGAGGCAAACACCAAGAAGAATATCTAGCTGTAGCAACATTTGCTGACCAGTCAGACAAAAGCTTTACTCTCAGATACTTTACTGATTGAATGAATGTATTTGGCCTATTTAGCCCCCGCCTTACAGCAGCTTGCTCAGGGATTAGGTGTTAGGGTAGTTGAGGTGAGGAGTTGCAAATGTTTGGATGTGATTAAGTCCTGTAAAACAAGTTAAGCGTTTTTGCTGTTTGGACTGGGAGCAGATGTCAGAATGGATTGATTGAAAAAGGCAACAGGTAGAAAATACTACCAGGCATAAGGTCAAATACAGAGCTGGGACATTCAGATGTCATAGAAAGGTTGTTTCCATTTCTACTGCTCATTTCTGCATGAATAAAGACAGGGGTGAAGATAAGTTGTACGCAGGTAAACACGTTATATGCACCCCTTGATAAAGGTGAATATTATGTACAAATGCATCTTCTATCTGTATTTGCAATACAAAGTTGGACTAAACACTTTTACAGCCGTCCAAAATATGGTAAAATCTTCTGGTATAGTCTTAATATCTTGACAGTTGCTTTCCGCCATTGGACAACAACTTTGTCATTTATACTCCCGAGCAAATACAACAACGGTTATGGGCCATGATTCTGTTAAAGTCATATTCTCTATTCCTTATGTTGGTTGTTAACAACCCCAAAACTCAGGGAAACAGGGAATGGAGGGGCACACACATTTCCGTCTATCATAATCTTTCCCTGCACTTCCACTTTCCCATTTTAACCTGTCATAGTACAAATATACAAAAGCTCGAACAACCAACATTAAAATAAGTTGGCTGTGTATGTTTGATTATGGATTATAGAGTTGATACATGGATTATAGAGTTGATACATGGATATGTGTGCAGATGAGTTTGAAAATGAACGCATTGTCCAAAAAGAAAGTCATAAAAAGGAGCTGCATACACAACACAGAATGACAAGTGCAGGATTACAGCTGACCAGTGGTTATCAAAAAGCAGTAACCAGGGTCCCCTTGTGATGAGAATACAATGCCCCCCCATCTTTGAAAAACACTGGGATTTGACAAAACCAACAGGTGATCTTTTCAAATGGCATCATAACTCCCTGTGGAGTTTTGATTGCTTTTTGGATTGCGACACAAACACAGATGGGACGAGATAAGGTGGAGAAAGCTTCTACCTGTAGTTCTAGTTGCTTGGTAGGAGGGGAAGTAATTACCGTAAGAAGGAAAAACCATCCAACCTGTTTATATCCTCTTCCCCCAGTAAGTGTTTAGGGAGGGGGGAATAACTCCCTGGGGAGATTGGGGGTGGAGCAGATTTGTACTCCATAGTGCCACTGTTGATGGGGGAAGAGATATGATTTTCCATGGCTGGAGAAAAAGCTGCAGGGGAGAGTGAGAAAAAGATAGATAGATTGGCAGCTGCATAAATAGGTTTTTCACATTTTCTGAGTTCATTTTCAAATTAGGATTAAGATACATTTATATTATGTATACCAAGTAGCATCTAGCATAAAAAAAACACTGAAATAATCAATGATAAAAACAAGTACATAAATAATGCAAACAGAAATCCCAGTGTGTGAAATACATCACGTTGTATTCAATACAAAGTCACATTATAAAGTGTGCTTCCTTTGAAAAAAAATTGCAGCACAAATTAGAGGATGTTCTACAGAAAATGTTGTGATGGGTCCAAGTTTAAAAAAAGAAGATGACTGTTTTGTCGTCTTGTTGCTTTCGTTTAGCAGTACATTTGCTGTGTGGGTGTGAGTGCTCTCATACCCCCCTGCCGTTAGTGAACAGTACAGTGGACAGTATACTGTGCAAATAATTCAACAGTACACGTTTTAGCGAGGAGCAGGAGAGCGGAGTTGAGTGAAAGGAAATATCTAATACACCCATTAGTGTAAAAAACACAACACAATATAATGCTGCGCTGTGTCTGCTTGACATTTAAAGATTGTTTGGTAATATACAGTATGCACCATAGCCTCCTTTAAAAAGCAATGGTGGATTGGGGTTGTGTGTGCAGAAAATGCAGATTGGACTCATTTACATACACATTTACAAAGTAACACAATAGTCTGCTTTGAATTTTTGGTTGAGACAGATGACTAGTCTACTGTTAAATATTAGAGGTGGTGACTTACAGTGTGTGATATCAGGCGGCCCATAGGGATCTGATAGGTAGACATTGGTGGGCTTCCCCACCTTTAGGTAGACCACGTCCGATGTGTTCTTCAGAATGGCCACAGCCTCCTCGTGAGACACTTCCTCCAGGCTGTAGTTGTTCACCTGCCCAGACAAGGAGCACTCTTTCTGTGTTCACCCGCTTATTTTAAAGGTTCTGCACTGTGTTCCCTTCCTGTTTACTTGATATCCCTTTAGCTTGCTCCCTGCTGAGGAGACTGGATTATGACAGATGGTCTTGGGGTGAGAACACGACAGTCGGAGGATAATTAAATTAAGTGCTGGTCAAGCAAGGGATGCCCTCCTCAAGAGAAAGCTTACCGTTAAGGTATTGAGCCAGCCTGTTTCTATTGTTGCTGTTAAACAGTCAATGTTTGTATTGTACTTTATATTAAACTGGGCCTAGTGCCATGTATAAACATAGCTACTCTGTTATTGTGCATTTAATACTAACCCTAACCTGGGGTTAGTATTGGTTTATATATACACAGGTTCATATATTCATGTTTGATTGGAAAAATGTAAAATATAAAACATTGTCTAATCAACCAAAACGTTTGCAACCCCTCTGCAAATCTAAAAATCGAAATCTGAGATATACTTCCATGAGATCCAATACCATAACCATACCACACCAAATGAAGGACACTGTGTATTACAACTTGTACTAAATCTTCTTCCTGGCACTCACCATTAACAATCTGTCTCCAACTTGTAGACGGCCATCCTTCTGTGCTGCCCCGCCATCGATGATTTTGGTGACATAAATACTGTTGTCACCAGGTATGTGCTGGTTTCCAACTCCACCTGCGATACTGAAGCCAAGCCCTGATTGTGAATATGAGAGGATCTGGTTAGTTTTTTGGTATTGTGTCCGTCAGATGTTATGCTTGAGACAAACCATGAGATAGTAGATATGTAGGACATGCATCATGATATACAGTACATGGATTTTTTTTTTTTAATCAATTATGTAACTTTAAGTACTTAAGTATTTGTGATGAAGCTGTAAATGCCAAGTCTACACACAGAAGAGGAAAAGTTTGATTACATGGAATTGTTCTGACACTTTTTCTCAATTAATCCATTTAACAGTACACTGAAACACACTGTATATATTTATATGAAAATATATTGACTGTGTGTGTGTGTGTGTGTGTGTGTGTTTGTTTGTGTGTGTTTGGGCCAACCCTTTGGTCCTTTGATGAGTTTGATCTCAATGATGGTCTCCAGCATCGGCCGGCGGCGCCGTACGTACAGTCGGACAATAGAACCTGCAACCTTCAGGGCCTCCACTGCCTTGCTGTGACACACCTCAGATACGTCGGCATCATTCACCCGCAGGATGCAGTCATTTACTCTGGAAGGGGAATAGTATGGAGTTGAGGCGTTAATGATTAATGAGAGTACGGCTACGCTCACATCGTTTCATTCTTCAAAAACGACCCACATTTTGTGTGATAGGAGAGTGTGCAAGGCAGATGCAGGCCTGACACCATGGGGACACTGATGGCTCCTTTAGAGTGTCGAGCCTTGAAGTAGCATATCTAGATCAGTAATAGATCTAAAAAAAAAAAAGCTAAAACTGGCCTGATTTTATTGGCTGGGCATTCGGGCAGATGTGAAGCGGTGGTGCTCATCTTGCCCCGAATGTCAGCTGGTTAACTCGCCGGCCACACCAAACGCGCCTTTGTGCCCCCTCCCATTAATTGAATTGCCATTTGAAAGTATTGGGATGGACCTCATTGGGCCGTTAGACTGGAGTGCACAGGGATATCGTTTTGTATTAGTCTTGGTGGATTATGCAACACAATATCCCGAGGCAGTGCCGTTGCGTAGTATCTCTGCAAAGAGTGTAGCTCAGGCACTGTTTCCTATTATCTCCCGAGTCGGAATCCCGAAAGAGATCCTGACTGACCAAGGCACATCATTTATGTCACGCACACTACGGGAACTTTATGAGCTACTGGGCGTCCATTCAATACGGACTAGTGTTTACCATCCCCAGACCGATGGGCTGGTGGAGAGGTTTAACAAAACACTAAAGAACATGGTTGGCAAGTTCGTTCACGAAGATAGCCTTAATTGGGACAAATGGTTAGACCCTCTGTTGTTTGCAGTGCGCGAGGTTCCCCAGGCCTCAAAAGTGTTTTCCCCATTTGAACTGTTGTTCGGCCGGAAGCCACGGGTGTCTTGGACCTAGTTAAGGAAAACTGGGAGGAGGGTCCAAGCACCAGCAAGAATGAAATTCAGTACGTTATGGACCTGCGAGCAAAACTCCATTCACTGGGTCAGTTATCACGTGAGAATTTGCTTCGGGCCTAGGAACGTTAGCAGCGCCTGTACAACAGAGGGTCGAGACTCAGACAATTTACACCGGGAGAGAAAGTTCTTGTATTACTCCCATCTTCCTGCTCCAAATTGCTTGCCAAGTGGCAAGGGCCCTTTGAGGTCACACGACAAGTGGGCGATGTCAGTTATGAGGTAATGCAATCTAACAGGGATAGGGCAACACAAATTTACCATATGAACCTCCTTAAAGCATGGAGGGAAGTGGCGTCTGCTTCTCTGGGAACCACAGTGAATGAGAGGGATGAGTCACAACTGGAGGTAGTCATTAACAGCAAAGTAACCCCGGTGTGTTCGGACAACAATGTCTCTCCTGGCCGGAGAGCAGACGTCGCCTCATTGCAAAGGCAGTTTGCCGACGTGTTCTACCCCCTGCCAGGGCGCACCACTCTCATACGTCACCACATAGAAACACCCCTGGGTGTGACAGTACGTTCAAAGCCCTATCGGCTGCCTGAACACAAGAGAAAAATTGTTCAGACAGAGCTTCAGGCCGTGCTCGAGATGGGAGTGATAGAGGAGTCCACCAGTGATTGGTGTTGTCCAGTTGTGCTGGTGCGCAAGTCCAACGGGTCAACGCGGTTCTGCGTGGACTATCGCAGGGTTAACCAGGTGTCCATATTCGATGCTTACCCAATGCCCCGGTCGACAAACTCCTGGACCGGTTAGGCACAGCTCGCTTTTATTCGACACTGGATTTAACCAAGGGCTACTGGCAGATTCCCCTGTCTCTAGAGTCTAAGAAAAACTGCCTTCTCCACTCCATATGGCTTATACCAATTTGTAACGCTTCCTTTTGGTTTGTTTGGAGCCCCAGCCACCTTCCAACAGCTCATGGACCGAGTCCTGCACCCCCATGCTGCATATGCTGCAGCTTATTTAGGTGATGAGGTGATCATACATAGTGAAACGTCTGAGCAGCATGTGGGGGCAGTGCTCCGGTTTTTAAGGCAGGCGGGGCTCACGCCCAACCAGGGGAAGTGTGCAATTGGGCGGAGGGAGGTACGGTATTTGGGGTACCACTTAGGCAGCGGGCAGGTACGGCCCCAGGTTGAAAAGACTATAGCCATTGCATAGCCATTGCCGGCTGCCTAAGACCAAAAAAGAGGTCAGGAGGTTCATGGGGCAGGCCGGTTACTACCAGCGGTTCATTCCGACATTCACCGAGATGACAAGCCCCTTGAACGACCTGACTCGAAAGGGTGCCTCAGATCTGGTCCAGTGGACTGAGTAGTGTCAGCAGGCGTTTGAGAGGCTTAAGAAAGCCCTCTTTGGGAAGCAACTCCTGTTCTCACCTAACTTCTCTTTCCCCTTTGTGTTGCAGACCGACGCCTCGAACAACGGTGTGGGAGCCGTGCTGTCCCAGGAGGTGGATGGGGTCGACCACCCCGTACTGTACATTAGCCGGAAGCTGGCCAAGAGGGAGGTGAACAACAGTACGGTGGAGAAAGAGTGCCTTGCCATAGGGTGGGCGGTCGGCGCCTTGCACTACTACCTTCTGGGGCGACCTTTCACCCTCTGTTTTCGGACCATGCTTCAGTGGCTCCACAGCATGAAGGATGCCAACGCCTGGATCACCCATTGGTATCTGGCATTTCAGCCGTTCAACTTAAAGGTGAACCACAGGCCGGGTAACCAGATGGTCGTGGCCGACTTTCTGTCTCGCTCAGCGGAGTGTGTGTGTGTGTGTGTGGGGGGGGGGTGTTGGCTTGTGGCAGTGGGGTGTGCTAAGAGTGCTGGCTGCAGGTGAGAGAGTGGCAGACACAGCTAACCTGAATCATGTAATCAATTCATTCAATACATCCCATAACACAACATCTTAACAATTGAACACTTCACTTTCTTCCCCTCTTATTTCCCACTCCCCCACTGTTTTGTTCAGTGAGAGAATTGAGCTCTAGCTTGTCCTGACAGGATTTTAAATCTGGGTCTGAATGGAGTCAGGGCCATTCTCATACACATGTGGAGGTGCTCATTGGTGAGCCTGGAACGATATTTCGTTTTGATTATGTTCATTGTGGAGAAAGCTGCCTCGCAGTTGTATGTGGAGCCAAACATGGTCAAGATGTACAGGGCTACTTTCCTCAGACCTGGGAAAGCTGTCTCCGAGACCAATTGGAGCCAGAAAGTGGAAGGGTCAGTACTTCCAAACTGCTCTTTCAGGGCCACATCTGCTTGGAGATCAATCAGTTGCATCTGGAGAAGCCCAGCATTTACCCATTTAAAATGCTGTTCGACTTCCTTTGAGAACTCCCTGACATTTGTGATGAGAAATGGGTTCTGAATGAACATGGTGAGCTGCTGTCCAAAGCAAAAGAGGACACATCTCTTTGTCCCTGGACCTGTTCCTGCACTGCTGGGAAGTGTGCACCGTCTCCCTGCAGGTCTTCCTTGAACACCTCAAGTTTCCTCTGAAAGGAGTGGACAGCTGTCATCAGTTCACAAATTGAATTGTCCTTGCCCTGTAGGCTCAAATTCAGTTCATTCAGATGTGAAGGGATATCAACCAAAAAGGCCACGTTATCCATCTGTTTCTCATTTTCTAAAAAGAGAGAAAATTGCGTTGCCTTCGGACGTCTTAGCTCTGCCAAGAAAGCTGCTACTTCCCTCCTGATGGACCAAAAGCGCCCTGCCTTTGCTGAGCCATCTCACATTGTTGTGCAGCCAAAGATCATCAGCATTGGCATCAACTTCTCTGAGGAATTCTCTAAGCATGCGATGCTGGTAGGAAGAGGATGCCCTGATAAAATTGATCATTTTCATCATTGTATTCATTCATCGGTCTTGCTACAGCTCCTTTCTCTCTCCCTATCATAGCAGGGGCTCCATCTGTGGTTATTGAAACCACTTGTTTTGGCTCTATTCCTCTCTTTGTTAACACCTCCTTAATGGCCAGGTAGATGTCTTCTCCTCTTGTACTGGTCTGAAGGGAAGTGACACCTAACAGGTCTTCACAGAACACTTTCTGGTCTGTGTTGAAAAACCGAATATATACTAACAGCTGAGCATTGTCACACACATCAGTGGACTCATCCACGGCTAAGCCTACACATGGTGCCCTATGCAGGGCTTCATCTAGCTGGGTTAGCACATCCTGAGTTAATATTTCACTTTTCTTTGTGGCAGATGACGCTGACATGGGTATTTGCTTTATTTTATCACAAAGCTCTTGTTTTTGTTTTCCCTCAAGTAGTGTTTCAGCTACTGCACTCATGCATTCTTTGACAACCCCTCCATCAGTAAATGGCTTCTTGTGTTGACCCAAAATCCAAGCAACTTTGAGGGAACACTCATGATGAGCACGTTGTTGGGCAGTGAATGTGTGGCTCAGGATCCTGGTGGACTGGTCATATTGGGCTCTCAGACCACTTATTTTCTGTGATCTCACTTCTGATTTGAGTGGGTATGTCTGTTCAAAACCTTTATGTTTTGTCTCATAATGGCGTTTCACATTGGCACTTTTAATAAGTGCCACAGTTTCAGAACATATGAGACACACTGGCTTAGTGCTCCCAGTGGGAAGAATGAACAGATATGAGAATTCCGAATGGAATGCTCTATTTTCACTGTCCACTTTCCTTTTTTTGGAGAACGCCATTTGTTCCTTATTCTTCTCTTTCTCCGTCTCAATCGTCTGTTTCTCTCTCTTTCTCCGCCTCTCACTCTCGCATCTGTCTGCACTGTATAGTCAAATTGTTTACATCCGAGAATGCAGAGACTTGATTGGCTGAGTAGTATCACATGGTATGGCTTAACTCGCATGCAATTGGTCTGTGCGTTTCCTCAGCCTCTCAACCACTATGTAAAGACTACAAAAGCGGCGCCGGTTAAAATAGAAGTGCGCCGTCAGGTTTTAAAATTATAAGCTTAGTTTTTGGCTGTAGGTCTGGGTCCGTATGGGACGGCTTCTGGGTCCGGACCCGGACCGCGGTCCACCAGTTGGTGACCCCTGATTTAGAGCATGCAGTTTTTGAGTTGCTGTGGCTGGAACTGTGGGCGTAAATACAAATCTTACAAATACAATATCCTCTCCTTCCGTCATTCCTAACCTGAGAGTGAGCGATGGATCCTCAAACCTTGCTTTAAACTTCAGTCTTCAGAAGAACTTTAGCATATTTTTAATAAGCTGCACCGGAGGATACCAACATATTTGTCCACATCTGTATATAGGTATACAGTTAAAAAAAACGTTAACTAATTAAAATAACATGTATGTTGTCCATCTTTATATATTAAGTTATCATGTTATACCAACAGTAGATCACTTATTTGTAGTGAACTTTTGAATCCCCCCAAAATAAACAACAGCAAATAATAACAAATAACTATTCAATGTGAGAAAAGTCTGAATTGAGCATAAATACATTTGGATTTGCAAAATTAAGGAATCAAGAAAACATTCAGTGATAGGACCTGTCTCTCTCTCTCTATTTGTATATATATGCATTTACCTCTTCACAGCGACAGCCTCCATGACAAACACTTAAAATGTTTCAGGCAGTCCCTTGAGGTCAAGGCTGTGCATTAGGTATGCTTAGTGCTCTGCTACTGTGTACCTGAGCAGGGGCAGGAAGTGTGTCTGGCTTTCTTAATGATGAGGAAAACAAAACCCCAATCATGCCTCACTCCTGATAGAAATTAGAGTCCCCCCCATCTATAAGGCAGTAAGTCTTACTGCTGACCTTGGAGTGGGTTAGTATTAATTGGGTTAAATGTGATTTATGCCTAGTCTGCCTCTTCATTGCCCTGCTCGAGACCGACACTGTGCATGCACATCACTCTCCTCCAGCATCTGTGATCTGACAGCAACTCGTAGTTGACAACTTCAAGATGGCTTGAAAGAGAGATGAAACCCATGAGCAGTACTCATATATGGTTGAGAAACGATGCATGCACTAGGAAATGGACAAACTCATGTCACGTGTGTTTTAGCATGCTACTTTAAGATAAATAGACAGGTCCAGTGCCACGATTTACACACATTCATACATACACATGCTATTTTTATAAGTACCGGCAAGTTTACACTGACACTTAGGGAAAAAAGCTTATCGGTATTCAGATGCTGCACACTAAACAATCAAAAAGTTAGTTTCTTTTAAAATAAAATATGAAAGCACAGGTCCGAGTAAATAAACGACTCAAAGGACTCCTGTATGTTTTTTTTGTGTAACTTCGGAATAGTTTTTGTTTTCTCAGAAGTGGCCCAAATTTGGACTGGATTTGAATTTGTTTACTTTCTAAACATTTATTATTAAAGTCATTTGGCTGATGCTGCTTTCACACTTGTTTTCTCTAAATGGTGAGTGATTTCCTGCAACATCACCTCTTAGAGTCACTGGTCATCACAAAATCACCGGTGGGGTTTCAGTCCCAGCAGACACAAAAATGTGTTATAGTGGAGTACCTATATTGTTTATGATGTTTTTCTTTTATCCAGTGGGGCAATGGAGGACTAAGCAGTGATATATCTAGTCTGAAAATCCGTTTTTGTTCTTTTTTCCATGTTCTAAAAAACATTTTAGATGTTTCTTATGACCTGTGTGGAAAGTGTAAGTGACTGACCTGAGGCGTCCATCCTCTGCAGCGGCACCTCCGGGGATGATCTTGGTGATGAAGATGCCAGGGTCATCACCGATGTGTGGGTTGTCTGTCCCTCCAGCAATGCTGAAGCCCAGCCCTGAGTTACCCTGTCGCCATGGAGAGAATTCAGTGACAAACAGCACCATAAGGTGGGAATAGTGCTGACACATTCAAGACCTCATTGGGGCTGTGCTGGTTTAGCAGACAATAAACAGTGCTTTGTTTGATTTCCTTTTTGAAATCAGTTTATTCCAGCTAGTCCCCCATCTTTCCACTCATTTTCTTTTAGATGAAGAAGTACCACTGACCACACAGACTAAAATAAATCTTGTATAGTGTTTGACAGCATTGTGCAAACGAAAACATCCTTGTCTGCATTCTCTCCGTCTTTTAAGTAGGCACTAAGTTGACCTTTTTTTGACCTTTAATTCTGTTTAAATGCGCAAGTGACAATTTCCTTGAAAGTATATATTCAATAAGCCAGCTGCCACAAGCTTGTCTGTGCTTCTGGCCATCATCTGATGGCAGAGAATACATATGGAGCTCCTGCAATATAAATGGAGGCTGACCAATGTCTGTATCAAACCTTACATAGAGGCTTTCTTGCAGCCTTCACCTTTGCTTTTGGTCTGTTTTTTTTCTCTGCCCCTGAATGTAATGAAGCTGGACAAACTGCTTCCATTACCTGCCTCTTTAAACCAACTTTTTCTATTTCTATCTCAGCCAGATGCCGCGTCTGCCCTCAAATCACTCTAAAGGAATAAGACTGTTTGTACCATCTGAATTAATTAATGAAAAAACGAATTAACCATAGTGAGAACTAACTAACTAACTAACTAATGCATATACTGTATAAGCCTTGATCATTAAAATTCTTACGATCAATACGCTTTTTAAATCAGGTTTCAGGACAGTTTTGGATGTATGTACATCAATTCTTGTCATTGTATTGATAGGGTGGGGTTTAACAACTGAAGGAGTCTGGGTGTATAAAAGTCCTTACTGCTTACACTTGGTTCTAGATCACTTAGATATTCACACAGCTCACTCAGCCACATGCTGGGGGCACATCCTTTGGTGAAACAGCAGGAATGCTTCAACTTCTCTCTATCACAGCATTGAAGTGTATTCAGAAGCCTTCGGGAGTTTTTTTCACTCCACTGCAGGTATGTGCACAAATATTTTCTGAGGTCAAACGCAGCTGCCACATCTGAGATACTCACCCGCTCAAGAGTGATTTCCTCAAACTCATATTCAATTTCTGTGCCGTTGACCTGAGGAAACATAAAAAATAGATTAAGTGAACAAACCTACAATATTTTTTTTATTCTGCCTTCTTCATAAAGTGTAGTAAAGTAAAAATACACACCAGTGCTGTTGCAAATGTTATGAATATTATGTTGTGTTATATTCATAAAGGATGTTGCTCAGCAAATCCCTGGCCAAAATATTTCAACCTAAATGACAGGTGCTTTTCTGTGTTCAATAGGTCCCACCTCAAGTGAAACAATTTACAATGATTGTTAATCAACATTTGTTATTTTGCAGCACCGAGCTAAGCAACAGAAGATTGGTCTCATCCTATATTTCGCAGAGATGATTAATTACCTTCCGTAATTATGCATTCACACAGGAAGAGCAAATAAGCATGTGAGATGTTGCATATCATATTCCCAGTGGAGCATAATTAGCATCAGATAATTTTATCAGAGATTGTGGAAGCAATCAAGACCCAAAGACTAAATTAGCAACAGCAGGAACAGTGTATAACAGTGTAAACAGTTTAAAATCTCTGAAAGTGAAGATTTAACTGATAAGTTTTGATAAAGTTCAGTTTATGGACAATCTCTGTTACATCAACTGCTGTTTGAAAAAAATACTGTTACCAGATGAAAAATATCTTTAACTGATAAGAAAGTAAAATGAAATACTCCACCTAGAGTGTTTGTTAATAATTCAGCTTCTGAATTCTTACAAAGCTCCATTGATCTATTATGTAAGATACAGTGAAAAGTATTATATATGAAGGATAAAGGTCTACAAAGTCCTTTGGCTGGTATTTTATTCATGACAAACATTGATCATTTAGCACTGTGACTATGACTTAATTTGTTTCATTAAGATTTGGTTATACAATCAAAAGACACAAATACATTTAACTGTCGTTCTCATTAGCTGAGCAGAAAGGAATTATTTCCGTATTCGGATCTCACTCAAGTGTGCTTTGACCTGCTGAAGGTGATGATTAGGACTAATAGGTGCATTAAAAACACAAATTCAAACTCACATAAGGGACTGACGCCAAAGTGTCTGTGTTGACAATTATTGGGGCAGGGCTGGCCTGTAAGAAAGATAGAGAGAGGAGAGAGGAAACAGTGAGACCCACCAATGTCCTACTTTCTGGGTACAAGCTTGTGGATCCCTGTGTTGTCAACAATCTAACAGACTTCCATGTGTTGGTTAGCACCATAAATACTTCCCTTTCATGCATTCAGCCCTCTGATAGAGTTAGCGTAGCCAAGTGGGTTTCACAGCAGCAAAGGGGGCAGAACACGGATAGTAAACAAGTGGGTGTACACCTTGGTAATAGAAAAGTTGCACCAACATTTTGAAGGTTATTTAAGATTCGTACAGGACTGCAGCGTGTGTTAAAATGTTTCATCACACCTGATAAGGATACGTGATCAAATTTTAAAGGCACCAACAGTAACACTGTCGCAGGAAAAACGCAACAAGCGGTTCTTTCGACTTCACTAATGGCTCAACTGCAGCACCTTCTAGTCTGTATTGTACATTTTAAGCTTGTACTACATCAGGTAACATTATTTCTGTTAGAAATTGTGCAATATAATATAAAACAATTTTGCACAAAAAAAGGTTTTCTCCTTATAGCCCGTTGAAAATAAGCATATGGCTGAAGGCAGGAAAAGACAATGCTCAAGGATACATTAAGAGATTCCTTTGAAATGTGTCCTTTGTTTTTGTCCACAGCAGATGAATAAAACTCAATCAAGGACAATAATAGGGGAGAGTCCTTATCCCCACCTATAAGTATAAACACGAATCAAATGCATTTCAAACAGTAGTTCATAATTAGTGGAAAAGATGAATGCTCTTTGCATTATTCACAACTGGTGAATACGTTCGTGTAAATGGGCCAAAAAGAGACAACAAGACGATTGGGTCATAGAATCCCGGAACAGGGAGTGGAAATTTACCTAAACTTACTTTAGCAACCATTAACAACTCAGACATCAACCACAAACCTGCATGCCATGTGCCTGAGTTGCCACACCTATTCAAATAACTCCCCCAACACACCCCTTGTGTGCCATTGGAAATAGTCTAAACACAACTAAATCATGAAAAGAAAGAAAAACAAAATCAGTCAATTAACCTGTGACTTAACAAATACTGTTTTACTGTGTTGTTGCCGCAAAAACTTTAGCGATCCCGTGGAGTCCATGTCTGGAAAGGCCAGAGTTGGGGCACCAGAAAAAAGGAAAACGAAACAATATTATTCAATATTAACTCACTCAAAAGGTTAATTACCACAAATTATCAACATTTTCACGTGAGATTATTAATAGGGTGTGCCCATCACTGAAGTAACTCCATCAACATGTTTTAATGCTAAGCTGATTCCATACAACTGAATGATATAATATTACTTAATTGTTAATTACCCATATTAAATTATTATTATTTTTTCAAAATAATTAATAATAATTGATCTAAACAACACTTTGTCGAAGTGAACTTATTTGTAATACATTTCCCTCCAAGATCTTTTTTTTCCAATGTCTTTAAGGTGGTCTCAATTAACTTTAACCCCTGAAAACAATAAAAACATCATCATTTTAGGATTAAAATGGGAAATCAAATTAATAGATTGACACTGGTTTATATGGAGCTGAGTAACAACACTGTTGTTTTTCACATTTCTATCCACTGCAACACTTTAATATAAATATATATGGACAATAAGTCAATAAGTCACTTGAATCTATTACAGATGGAATGACGGAGAAAGAGTCAAATAGGGCCATGTAGAGCAAATTTCCATTTACTATGATTGTGATCAGGCAGCTTAAATAATGTGAGTGTAGGTCAGAAGGGTGTGTCATTAATCATATTTCTGTTGCTGTGTGCTCTCTGCTGACCATTGGCTGTCAGTTCCCCAGCAGTCACACAGGTCAACAGGGTGGAAAAGCATGCCAACAATGTTAGCTGCAATGCAGAGGACAAGTATAGCCTTATATATACCGTAGCATTTTTCTGGAAAGAAAATCCAAACACGTTTAATCATTTAATGTTGTAAAGAAAATCTAGAGGAAATATACGAAAAACAAGTGTTGGATGTGTGTCTGTGTGTGTTTGTGTTTGATTGTATGGGTTTGTAAGTGTATGCATACATTTATGAACACACAGGGCCCAAAGAAGTAATGGCCACTCAACTGAACACATCACTGGCATGCTCAACTGCACTTAGGCTCATTATTTCTCTTGTACATGCTTCCTAACATCGCCACGAAACCTAATGCCTCCAACGGAACATTAAGCCTCGGGTCCAATGACATTACAACACATTGAGGGATATGGCAAAAGATTCTTTAAAATGTACAATAGGTTTCACAGTAAACCACAGTCAAATTCCAGAAGGCTTTCGTCAGTTTTAAATGCTTAAATATCAATAAAATGTGTGATCCCATAACAATCTGATACAGTAAATATGGTCTGGTGTGTGTGTGTGTGTTTGAGAGAAAGATACACAAAATCCTAAGAACAATAATGATGATTTCTAACTGAACTAATGATTTTATTATATCAGCGCTTTAAAATGTTCTTCACATTTTTACAAAACTATCATAATACAGATGAGCTATGATAATCAAGTGCAATGTCATTGTGATAATACATTTTCATACTGTATCTGCAACACCAACAATATCGTAGGGTTGTATCATAGTATTTCATTATTACTTGTAAAACTGCCAGCACTGAAATAAAAATAAGCATTCACAATTCCGTGTCATATAGTTGAGCTAAATGCTCAGTGCAGAGTGTTGTATATATTTAGGCAGCTGTCTGATGCTGTCAGACCAGATGCTCTCCTAAATGTTGACTCTCTCTTGCATGTCATTCCTCAAACACTCAAATAAACTGCGGACTGACCATTTTCAGTTTGGACCCAGATTGCTTTAATGTTTGCCTAGGATATTAAATAGTAAGTTGCCATTTCTTCAGCAGTCTTCTGCTGGTACTGAGTTTTCCTCAATAATTTAGTGGAGCCTCTATGTATAGTGGCTCATGAAAACAGGAGAGTGTATCAATAATTCAATGGCGTCCCATGTAAAATAGTCAACAACTCAAGGTGGGATGTAGATGCTTTAGAAGTCTGGTCAGAGTAAGGGGAAGTAAGAGGAGTATAATGGAAGGAGAAAGATGAGCTCCGCTAGAGGAGAGAGGAAACATAAAATAAAAAATGAAATTATGTCCAAAGTGGGAGATCATTTCTGGTCAGTTGAGATAATACTTACGAATTTTTCAGGGCCTATTGAATCAAACAATGAATAATTTATCTGTTTTAGTGTTGAAAAAGAATGTGATCATCTCGACATTAAAATGTGTAATTTGACATTTCAAATAAGCCTTCAGATATTATGTTTTAATATTACTAAATAGTCCTGTATGAATATATTTTTCCTCCTGGTTTATGCCAAGTGTCTAGTTTTCAATATTCCAGTGCAATGGCTACTAGTACAGGTAATTGCAATTTCCTTGTCTTCCTTTTCCCCTCTGTTACATGATGGATGGTCTCCAATTACACCCCACTGGCCTCGCTTGATGCAATTTTACACGTGCTATGGTTGCACAAACGCCACGCAACCCAGCAATTAAATCCGCAGGCCTGATTTACTTTTGCAAAACAAAAAAATCGGTTTTGTGGACAATCTGTAATATTTACTGATCAGGCCCTGGTAGCACTCCAGTTCCATGTAATCTGGAAAAACACGCAACAATAACAACACTGACCCACAAAGCAGGGTTCTTAAAAGTAAAAAAGTGTAAAATAGAACATAAAATATATACTGTCAGTAATGACAATAGTTGCAGTTATTTTGGAGAGGAATGGAACAATCACTTAGATGTATCTGTTTTTTTGGGCAAAGACTGTATGTGAAAAGAGTTTTAAGACATGATATGTATTGTGCAAATCACGTTGTACATAATAAAAATACCAATAAATGTTTTAATCGGTTCACATGAAATACTAATAATTGTGAATATGTCATCAATTATTGTCATTATTCTTCTTTCTGTATATTTAGAATATATTTGCTGGTGAAAGCCAGAATCTGCATTTTGGAAAAACACCATGATTTTTGTTAAAATACCAAACTCTTTAACCACTGCTGTCAACCAAGGAAAGAGGTGCCAAACAGAAATGTGTAACCATCCGTTTCTGATTCAGTCATTTTGCTCAGGGAATGCTATGTTTCATGAATAAGGCCTGACCGATAATTGCCCAATGAGCAGATCATTACATGAATACTGAAATAAAACATCCCACGGACAATGCCTGTATTTCATGCCACATCTTTATTTCATCCTCTCAGCTTCTCTGTCCCAGTAGTGTTGTTTTTCGCAGCCTGTTTTAATGTTAGTTTTAGTTTAGTCTTTGTGTCAAGATGTCATTTTAGTTTTTATTCGTTTTAGTCACGTTCATACTCTTTTTAGTCTAGTCAAGTACAGGTCAACTAAAAGTCATTTTAGTCCAATTTAGTACCATATTGACCCGAATATATGACGGGTGTTTTCTTAGGAAAAACAATCTGAAAAAGAGGGGTCGTCTTATGTCCGGGCTCTACACTTCAATGTAATGACACAGTTCAGAGTGTGTCGTGCCCAGCCTCAGACCTCGGCAGGTGCGTCCCAGCCGACGACTCCCTCTGGAGAAACCGGCGAGAGGCGCGGCTTTGCGGGGAGGAAGGCGGAGGACCGCAACAAAGTAGTGCACATTCATTCAATAGATTGATTATCAGGAGTTGAAAGATATTTTATCTTGGAAAATGTACATATTCTCTCCCAATTACATCCGCCTGTGCCTTTTCACACGTCAAGACGTGTTGCACCTTTGTTTTTATGTGAGTCTATTTTTTATTACGTCGTATTTAACCGCCACACCTGTATGACTGGCCCGTGAACATATTGTATTATATTAAACAGGTCCGTGGCACAAAAAAGGAGGGGATGGAGGGGGTTGAGGACCTCTGTTCTAAATCATGCCGCGAGTGGGGATTGAGGTAGTCACGTCGCGTGAGTCTGCGCAGTGCGACGTGCAGCCACTGACCCTGGTGAGAGATACAGGAAACAGAAATACTGCAAAATAATAATAATAATAACGGGACCAATCTAGAAGAAATGTTATTCTCGTTTTGGTCAACGAAAATACATTTTAGCAGAGTTCTTATTTTGTTAACCACATTTAGTCTCGTTTTTATTTGTCAACAATATTGCATTATATATTTTGTTATAGCTATCGCCACATGACCAGCATTTACGCTGCGTCCCTTTTTTCTCACGTGAAAAAGGTTCGTTGAAGGCGATATTTAGTCATCATTTTCGTTGACGAAAGTAACACTATGTCCCAGCATTTGTTTCTGCAGTGGAGAGCAGATGCAGATTATAGGCTTGTTTCATTACTCTGATTTTCTGATTAGATGCATGCATGACAGACTTGGCAGACCCAGTCCCCTTTGAAATCAGTTTCATCTGTGCCATTAAATTTAACAGATGTTCTTATTTTTTTTTAGAAACTAATGGGCATGTAAATAATAAACACAAACAATAATAAACTAAAATCTGATTGCAGAGCATTGGCAAAGGAGCAGCTTTATCCTTTCACCCTGCGCTTTGATTTGTAGATGATAGAACACAGTAGTTTCCAAGGCTCTTCATATATCATCATTTACTATAGCTGGTTTTATGATGAATGCATCCAGGTTTCAGTTTCTGAATTATTTCATAATGTCACTCAAACAGATACAAGCCCTAAAGTCACCACATTTGACAGTGCTTGGTAGTTACCACACCAAAAATGTTGGCAACTGATTTATGGATATGATATGACATAGATGCATCTTGTATACTAAAGATGGAAAGCATATGATGTCTTCAATGGGTTTATCAAATCCAGAAAACATATTGATGGCCCTTAAGCCTGAACAGGAAAGTGTAGCATAATCCAGATCCCCTTTAACAGGAAACCAAACCCCATTAGACTAAGGTTTGTACAATACAGATAACGCATTTCCATCATAATCGACCTTAATTCGAGAATTCGTGATCCCGAATAAAACTCTCCCACTTGTGATGGACATGGCCGATGATGTCCTCTGATAATAAAAGGGTTTTACCTGATAAGGCTCCTGCCAGCTCTGAACACAGCCACACTCGGAGGGCCACAGGTCACAGCTCCCCCCCTTGGCTCTTAATGCCGCCAACTGGGTCGGGCTTCTGGAGGACATGCTGTCCAAATGCCAGACCGCCTGCCGACCCCCCTTTCGGGGAAGGGTAGCACCACCGGGGATGGATCCGTAATGGAAGCGCTGGCACGGTTGATGCTGGCGCTGATCGCGAGAGAGCTGATGATACCAGCCAAAGGAGCAAGGCACCTCTCCACGGCCCCCCCTTCCATCTAGGTCCGCAAAGCTGCTCTGCTGCTTGCTCAGGTAAAGAGTCATCCTCCAGCCACGCAACACTAACCTCTGCCGACTTCACCACTTTATCTTTGGTTTCCTGTTCCTCTTCTGCAGGTTTACGGCTACAGTCCTCAAACACAAGAAGAATGCTCCTGCCAGATGTATGAGTGGTTGGCTCTGGCAAAATGAATGATGAATGAACCCACTGGCTGGCTGCTGTAGCTGTACAGGATGCACGCGGTGTGTGTGTGTGTGACTGCATATCAAGGCTCCAGGAGTGGGAGAACGATAAATCAGAGAGAGAGAGAGAGAGAGAGAGAGAGACTGGATGAGAGGGAGATACTGGATAAGAGCGAAATTGAGCAGGAGTGGGGGAACGAGGGGAGAGCTGTGTGAGAAGGAGGGGGTGAAAAGGGGGATGATGGGAAGGAAAGAGGCAGATAAGAACGTCAGATGGGGCGAGAGAGAGAGAGGGAGAGTTGTGTGTTGGCTGCCAGCACTCTGTCAATAAATGACTCAACTGGCAGTGCTGCTTGACAGAATCCGCATCTTCAAGCAGAAACTAAGGGTTGGTATTACTGGGTATTAGAGAGAGAAGAGGTACAAACTATAAGGAACTACGAAATCCTTGGACGGCTACTATAGGAGTATAGGACTAAGTTGACCCTTCAAAAGGTAAACTTAGGTTTTTTAATATAAACAAAACAAGGCAGTTAAACCAAAAACTCTTGTCGTCTTCTCGGAGACAGACTTATTCCAGCCTTTTATCTCTTTTCCAAGGGGCAATCAGGTCATCTGCTTCAGCTGGGAAGCAATCACTCTCATTGCTGGTCTGGGCCTGAGGATTAGGAGTTCTGTAGTTCTTTTCACCAGGGCCATGCTGTTTTGTAGTCCCTGTTGTAGCCACCGGGAGGGAATGTACCTTCCGTCAATGATGTAGCCTCTCATGACATCACATCTCCCCCTTCGCTGGCTTGAGGCTTCTGCCCTAGAATGGTCTATTAAATAGTTATGCAAAGGAATCAATAAAGAATATCTGATTCTACATTTAAGGTTTCTAGAACTGAAATGGAAGATTTAAAAAAAATCAACCAACTGGAAAAGATTACAAGTATGACTTGTGCCTTCTTCTCTGATAATGTGTCTAAAACACACATGGGCCAATATGGTAGAAAATAAGAGAGGATCCACATTCCTAAAAGCTGTCTGTCCGTGCCCTTCTCAGATACAGAGCAAGACGTAAAGGTCGGAGGCCAGAGTTTAACCCATGAATCAAAAATAGTTTTTTGTCCATAACTCAACAGTTAATGTGCTGATTAATAATGTAAACTTTAATAAAATGCTGAAGTGATGACATTCACAATTCAAAGTGCCAAATACAGTGTTATTCAGCAAAAACATATTTCTGGGCATATTCAATGTCAGAAACAGAAGGGGGATAGCAACTTACTGAACTGGGAGGTTGAGGTAAACGCTCATCATAGTTGCGTATAACCACAGATACGATATTTCTTTACTTTCTAAGATGATTCATTAACACCAATGGTTCACCCAAGGCTACAGACTAAGCCTTACATAGAATTCTCACAGCTGATGACGAGCACATGGAACTCAAAACATGTGTCGTTAGGCATCAAAATGAGTGGCTAATTCATTCTGATCACTGCATGTCTTGACTCCCATCTCACCCACTCCTTCCGTCAGATGAAATCTGGGTCACTGGGCTTTTAGTTGCTCAAATATCCAGCTGCTTTAGCATCCGCATCATCTGTGATGTGATACATGGAAACAAAAATGTGGATGCGTCACATCACCTGAAACACAAATGTACACATGCTCTGTGTATTCAAGTGAATTTCTCAAGTGGAGATGTTTTCGCCAACTATGTTTACCGTTGTCTTTAAAAAAGGGGGTTTATCTACGTAGAGTTTTTCTACAGTGTTGCCCTCACGTGATCTGTAATGTGATGCTCGAGTGTGTGTGGGTGTTATTATTAACCATTCCATCGACCAGAGGCTACAGCCACAAAACAGTCAGTGATGGAGAACAAGACCTCATCAGAGTGGACTGAGGTGGTGAACAGCATGCCCTCATAGCAGAGAGAGCCGCCAGTGGGCAGAGTGTGTGTCTGTTTGTGACACACTGAAAGAGAGTGTGTGGGAAGCAGGGGGCACAATTGGATGGATGGTTGGTTGGTCAAAAATAAATGGACAAATCAACAAACACACACCTCTCAGCTCAACTCCCTTTGTGAAATACCTCTCTTTTCAGGTTTGCCTTTATTATGCTAGTGAGGTTACAACATTACTGTGCTCCAAATCACAGCCCCATTTAAAGAGGAAGGCAGGCAGTGTTAACTGTCAAAACAAAATATAATATCGAAAGATTTATACAATTATATATATATATATATATATATACAACTTAAGGTTATAAAGGCTAAATGTGAGCCATGACTGAACTGTGATTTATTAACCTTATGTGCATCCCAAAACAGAGCATTCAAACCTGAAAACTCTTAGAAATAAATAAATAATAATAATAATAATAACTAATAGATAGCTGATGGGTGTTTGGATGCAGGATGTTAAGTCGTTTTTTTCAATGTATGGTTTATGGAAGAAATTCATGTACTGTATATATTACATTTTATGCATTGATTTCTTACATTAACATAATTTGCTTCTTTTAAAATCTATAACACCGTACACAAAGGCCAGTGTATAGCTTGGAATGAAAATGAGACATCCATATTCATATCTATTAATTAGACTGTCGTGTCTTATTCAGTAGTCTGCAAACAGGGCAAGGTCACAATGGGGTTGCTTACAGTAAGTAGATTATTTCAACGTAGGATATGCCTTATTATCATCAGCAGTTACCACAGCAACCAAGGCTAACCAAAGAAGCTGTATTGGTAAGGAAGGAAGGTTCAAGTATTCTTTGCCAAATGCACAAGTATTGTCTATTAATAGAGAAACCTCTTTATATATTATATTAGTTATTGTATTATCTAACTCATTATCTTTTGTTCCTATCCATCCAAATCTATTTCTCTTTAAACTCGAGTGCATTATTCTTTATTCCATAGTTTCTCTTTAGTCCATTTGTCCATCGCTTGTGAAGAACGTTGAACATTTTACGTGTTATATATAACTAAAGTAGATGAATTGGTTGATTTATTGACTGATTTGAAGAATCTAGGTTGTCATGTTTTTAAAAGTTTTAATTGGGTTATTGCTGACTGACTGTTGACAGGATTATTTCTGTAAACACACAGCGGAAGCAGGAAAGAATGAAACAACATGGCATACTGAGAGTTTTAGTGTAGTGTTACCAAACATCCAAAACATGTTTTATATATTGCATCTGATTGAGACATCTTTTAGTAAACCAAGAAGAAATGTATCTGGAAAAAGGAGCGTTGCTGTGTAACTGAAGGTAACCTCACGTACCATGACGCACACACAGAATGCATCATTATTCTTTTGATCAGTGGTTCTCAACTGGTGGGTTGTGACCCACTTATTACCAATAAATGTCCCTGGCATTTGCGACAGACCGTACAGTGACCATCACTTCAGATAAAAGCCATTCATGAAAAAGGAAAAATGTGGGTCCTGGGGCTAGACTATTTGAGAACCACTGCTTAAGATCCTCACACATATTTAAACTTTACATTTCAACTGGTATAATTCTGTAAGTCCATTTGCACCAAGGTGAATTACCCTTTGAAAGAATATTTCCCTCTGGTTAAAGAACGAAAAATATATTCTCTGTACAGAAACAGGTCTAGCCTCGTTTTGAAGTGTGCAGTTATAGGCAGTTTATTTTCACCAGTTTTGTTATGATGATATATTGTTCAGACAAGTCGATGGTGCTTCTCTCTCAAACCCCTCAGACCACCCTTGGACTCATTGCCAGAGGTCCCTATTACACTCAAAGCTTCTTATTCTATGGCTCAGAGGTAAAATAAATGGTACTGTGCATTCAACATCCTTTCCAACATCTACACTGAACTCGCTCATGTGTTTTTTCCAAACACAGCATTGTTTACAACACACTCTCAAGATTGACACTGTCTTACCACAGAAATGTTCAAAGACCACTTCACACATCACAGTGTGCAGATGACAAAGCTTAATCATGGTCCTTGTCTGTATTTTTTGTTTAACTCTTCCCGTATCTTATCGTTGCAAGTGAGAGTGATGTCGTCAATGTTATTTGTGGTGTAATAAAGCCTGAATCAATTTCTGGAAGTCTTCTGCATGTCTGTGCATATTGAAATATTTACCTCAGTGTAGGATTTCATAGCTTTCTTGACCTTAAATGATGTTGAATGTATTACATAGTATTCCCTAATGTTAATATTACCAATTAAATGCCTTCTCCAAGGTATAATAGTATACAAACCATCAGCTGTACGGTGTGTGTGTTCATGCAGTCTCAAACAAGTGTTTGCTATGTGTGTGTCCAGGTTTGATTGTCACTGCATCCAGAAACCATTTGACCCTTGACACACACTTGAAATGAGCTAATCGAAATCTGACAGGTCTTTTACGTGCCTCAGCCACTCAGGCCTCTGTCCCTAGGAAACACACTCTTCACTGCAGCAGGACAGATAACTCTAACCGGGGAAGTTAATTTGCTTTAATGGGACATTTCTCCCTCCTGTTCCATTAGCATGTGGCTTATGGCATTTTTATAAAAAAAAGCCTCATGAACCAGTTTGGGCCATGACTCTTTACAAAATATTACAAGATATGTCCATGCAATGGAGCCAGAGGCAATGCTCTTATAGAGCTAAATGCTCAAATATATATATATATATCATATTATATCATCATATATCATTGACATGTTGCTGTGAATGTGGCCAAATTCTCTCTCTCTCTCTCTATATATATACTGTATATATATATATATATATATATATATATATATATATATATAATACATAGAAAAAATCCATCCGAGAATTTGGCCACATTCACAGCAAAATGTCAATGATATGCATTTACTAAGCAACAATAAGGGCTGTCTTCAGCTGCCTACCAATCAAAAATAGACTGAAACCTTCTCTGAAGAAACATTTCAGTGCAGTGACATGCACCGCTTTTTAGGCAATACACCACACTTGCCACATGGGGGCACTTTCAGTTCAGCTTCAACTTCCAGGCCTGACAAACCAGCAGCATTTAACTTCCATCCCAAAGAAAACTGCTCAAAAGGATGTGTTAGCAAAGATCCATTACAATTGAAATCCAACTTAGCATTTAGGGAAGAGCGGTTACCTGATGCACAGATGTTTAACTATGGCTGAGACCTTGTAGTTGATGCATCCAAATTTGAAACAGGGGCCCGAAAGGCATTCACTGAAAACCTTTGACATGGCAGCTCTAAAATGGCACAAGTCACTTGTCAGTTAACCCATCAGCTCCAATTTAACAGATTCAACTATTGATATAAAAGTTTTTTTATAGAGGCTTGGAATGGAGTCTGAAACCTCCAAGATAAAAAAGTGACTGAACCGGGGTGAGTGTCAAAACAAAGATCGGCTGGTAAAATTGGAAGCTTTGCCTTCGGGAAAAGCGCCTGTTTCGTCGACACTGCCTCAAACTGCCTGTCAATATCTCCTTCAGAAAAAACGTACTCTGGGGGCTGGACTTTGTTGTTGAGCTATCTGACATTCTCACTTCTGTTACTCGGTATAAACTACTAAAAATGAAATACAAACTAAAAAATGATATATACAGCTGCAGATTTATCGACAAAGCATAAATGTTCAGCACTGAAGTCCCAACACAAATGTACCTCTGCTTTCAGGAAAGTATGAAAAAAGCAGGGACTGGAGTTCCTACCAAGGATCCTTGTTCCAAGGAACGCATCCTATAACTTTTAACATTTATTATTTGAAAACAGCTCACCTGCACATCCCTGTCTGTAGAATTGCTTTTAATAGTCCCACACAAACATGCTCAAACACAACACACAAGTCGGGAGAAATCTGTCCTCTACATTTAATCTGTGGCGCATGCAGGGCCACAGAGCAGTCGACAGCTGAGAGCGTCCAGGGAGCAGATGGGGTAAGTGCCTTGCTCAAGGGAATTAGAGGTGGAGTCTCTATTGTTAATGGGGGGGTTTGTTCATCCTTCCAGGGAGAGTCGATGGGGCCTCAAACCGGCAACCCTCTGGTCCGATGCATGTCTCCCTCACCACTAGTCCACCTCTCCCCTGGGAATCCACTAGTCTAAATTCTTTATGGTATTATCGTATTGACCCGGATATAGGTTAGATAGGTTTTTTTTCGACGAGAAAATTTGAAAGAAATTGGTATTTTATTTGGGGTCTAGACTTTTTAATGTAACTATATACTATTAATATAATATATATATGCTGTGTAAAATTATCAGGTACAGTCTCAGTCGTGACTCAGTCACTTCTGAAGACATTTCAATCTCAGATGTCCTGAAAGGGAAGCTTGCCATAGTAAAATGTGATGTGGCTTAAATGTGGCTTAAAAATTGAGTGTTTTTTTTTTTTACATTGACATTTTTATAATATTGGTATTATATCTGGCCATTCTTGATCATTACTACGCTGTGCATATACGGCATTAGCTAATTCATGCTTAACCATCAATAAAATATAAATACATTTACTATGACAATAAATATTTGAAAACTATATTTATCCCAATGTTGTTTTGCCATGTATATTCAATTATTAGGAAGCCATGGAAAAGTAGTTACACAAAGAGAAATGGAAAAAGAAGAAAAAGGATAAACAGTCAAAATCTTTCCTTACACCAAATCATATCCAAATGGTTAAAACAAACCATCATCCTTAATGGCTTAAAACTTTCACCTTCTAAAACAGCTCAATCTATAATAAACTGTACTGCAAGAATTTATAGCCCATGGATTGAAGAAAAAAACCCAGCCAGTCTGAAACATAATCACTTCATTTCCCACTGCACAGCTCTTTAGAGATCAAATACATGATCTCTACAGCAGTTTGAACCCCACACTTCAGTAGGGAATTGAAAATAAAGCACACATTAAATTGAAAGGTAAACATTTGTATCATGCTATGACTCCCATAACACAAAAAACACACAAAACAGTGGCTGTTGATGTGACAGATCACCAGCCAGCAACTCCATTAACTGTGACAAGGAAAGTCTACCAGGCACTTTTCCCCATTTAATGAAGTCCATAAATTTACAGGACCTGTTGGATGGGAAGCTGCATTTCTGATCAAACAGCATGTTGAACTATACCAAGCTATAAAACTAAGGGAGCAGTTCAATATTGTTGCTGAGTGGAACATATTTGAGTGTGTTTAAATAACAATGGATGATCTTGTAGCAAAGGTAGAATAGGCCTGCTGGTTTCTGCACTGCTGCCTTTTGCTCCTTTCATATGACATTATTTCCCCCACCCTTTTTGTTTGTCAGCATCTTCTGTTTATCCTGATTCAAAGGACTGAATTTCAGATGATTGAAAAATGTATGCACCCCTTTATTGCAAGTAGACTATGCCCTCTTCAAAGATTGGTCAACATGTCATGTTCATTTGCCAAGGGCTGAAAGAATGGACCAATATAATCAAGAGAACTAATATTCCATAATTAAGACCTTAAAGCGTTCTAACCTGTGATTCGTCCTCAGTGCCACAGCGTCTCAGTTTAAGCTTCTCCGTCAGGGCCTGTTTCCACTTGCAGACAGTAACAAGGGAGGGCCATTTCACTGGGCTCAAGTTGAGATTGAGGCCCATACTCAGGCTCCCCAGGTCCGGGGCCCAGCCCTTCAAGATGTCCATGGACAGTCTCTTCTTGAGGGTCCCCAGGCCCTCGGAGCGAGGAGGGGGCAAAAGGTTTGGAACACTCCCTCCGTGTAACGTGTAGCCCAGGGACGAGTTGGTCACCGTGCTGTCCCATCGCCGCTTCCCCATGAAGCTCATTGTGGATATTCGTACATCCATATGTAACCCTGACTGACCGTGACTGAGGTCACCAGAAAGGTCAAACCGCTTCTACCAGCAACAGTGCATCCAAATAACGAAAAAACTCAGCTCAGTGACTTCCCACAACATCTAAAGATAAACAATAATCCATCAATCCGCTGTGCCTTAAGACACTGACTTACATTGCTTCAGAATCAGGTTCTCATCCATTAGTTTGAGTTTGAGTGGACATATGTGAACTCTGTACAGCTGCGAGACAAAGTGCATTCTTTACATAGAATGACAACGGATGTAGTGTAGCTGCCGAAGACCAATGGCTGTTCTAGGGGGTGTAGGCCAGGGGAAACACTTGCGACACATACTCAATATATCTGATTGGGTGAGAGCAGCGGTGGCTGGGCCAAAGACGTGGATCCGATTGGATCAGGCAGGGCAGAGTGCCGGGGCACATGGATATAACTCACATGCAGGCATAATTAATGCCTCAGGGAAGTCAGTTCTGTCAGGAAGCCAAATCTAGACTAGAGACGGATCAATGGAGCACGTCAGGAAACGAGGTGGAGCAAAATAGCCCATGCCTTAAACAAACATACACCCATCAAAAACACAAACACACCAACAGGTGAAAAAACAATCAGAAACCACTATTTTGTCATTGCAGAGGAAGGCAAATAAAAACGAAAATCCCAGAATGAAGCAGCTTTTGTCTCGCACATTTGTGATTGGACCAATCTGAGAGCAGAGAAGCAGCCTCTTCAACTACCTGTCTGTGTCCTCCAATTCTTCCCCCTTTTGTGCTGTATCCCTTTCATTCGCACAATTTTCAATGACCTCCTCTCTCCTATCCAGCCCATGGCTCTCTCGCTCACACACACTGGCCTCTGCCTGCTTTGCCTCCAGTGGATCAGGCTGCAGGTAGATGTGCTGATTTTTGGAACAACTCAGGCCTCGAGCCTGGGCTGCCCAGAAGCAGCAATGCTCTCTGCTTTAGCTCTGGATGACTATACAAGATTAGACATGCCCGACTTGACACTCATAACACAATGTGCAGGTATGGTGCACATAAAACACAGTAATGGAATGGGAGAACTGAACTCATCTGGCGGCAAACTTGTTGGACAGACTCAATAATAAAAGAAAACAGTCAAACCCCATCACACGCTGCCATTTTGCACTCAGTTCTCCTTAACACTGTCGCTCTCAAAAACCCACTTAACCATCAGGCTAAAGGAGTGTGCAAAGCCATTATCCAAACGGAGCTGGTTCCCACATAGCTAATGGACGTGTTGCCACTAGGACATCATGAGAGTATTAAGAGTAAAATAGAGACAGGGAGGGAGAGAGTGAGTGAGCGAGAGGATAGAGAGAGAAAGAGAGAGATAAAGATACAATATTTGCAAGAAATAGTAATACCCAAAGTTTGATATTATGAAAAACAGGAAAACAAGCTAATGGGTTTGTTCAAGCTGCAACCAGAAAAAGTTTGTTATTTTACTGCTAACTGACTGATTCATAAATGAAAAACATCAGTTATTGAACATCAATTTATTATAATTGTGGGAATCAGCCTGTTTGAACATCTCTTCAGAAACAGATGCAATGGTTGATAATTATGCTGTGAAGCTGAGTTCAAATCCAACCAACACCAACAAAGATGAGTAAGGAACAGGGTGGTTGAGATGTTCAGATGAGGCTGACTGTGAATCCTACTCCACTCGGACTCAAATTGAGATGTCGCTGCTTCAGATCAACCTCGCACTTCCACAACAGCCAGGCTACAAGCATTTCAAATGTACGTTCATTCAGATTTTGCCACACTGCGCAGGCAATCTCAGCAGTTTGTTTACACAGCGCCTTTGTCAGCAGATTACCCACGCTGCCTGCTCACAGAATAAGCGTCACACTCTTAATAGAGCAGCACTCTGCTGCCTTTGACTCATCTCTTTTCCCAATTATCTAATGATACTGAACATGCTGCAAAAGTCACTTAGACTGGGACTTTTGCGAGTCAGAGTTTTTGGCTTGAGGACTACCTGCTTTATAAACATAATTTGTATGGATGAAATGTGTGTGTTAAAGCTCTGCAACTGCAGTATTATGCAAAATCCCCCCCTATCATATTTATTTACAGTTTTATTGGCCCCTTTATGTGGGCTGAATTGGTAATTATGGTATCTCTGACAGCAGACAGACATTGGGCTGCTGTGGGGGCTGCTGTGATCCAGACTAAGTCCTTTGAAATAAAGCACAGTTCACTGTGGACAGCTGTAGAAACAGATTAATTTGGTGTGTTCGGTGAGCAAGCTACCAATTGAAGCTAGTGCTGAATGCTTCCCTGTGACAAAATGACACTGAGGAAGGGAAAGCCTGTTGTACTCATACACTGGGGTACTAAATGATGACAGAATATTGTCTTTAATATATGTTATACTGTGATAATGACTAAAACGTATAGTACTACCAGGCTAAAATCTGTTACATTGGGTCCAACTTGGTCCCGTCCATGCAGTTTTTTCAGTGTGCCCCCCCCACCCATCTTTCTGGTCTAAATGGCTTTTCCCTAGTATGAACTTCCTTGTCTTTTGCTAGCTTTGCCAACATGTTATACTATGAATTCAGAGGGATCTCAAACAGTAAATAAATAGATGCTTGATTGACAGGCACTCTACAAACAATAAAGCTAGAAATAGAGGAAAAAGCTGTCTAAAGAACAGCCCATACAATTCATTTGTAAATTTGTCAAGGTTGCCAACCTTCCCATATTAATGCAAGATACAAATAAAAATACAGCAGCTTTTTATCGTCCATCTGAGCACCCGGTAAATACTGCAATCCAGAGTCGGTGGTGGTATACAACTATCAGCAATATCCGCAATGGACAATAGTTTCAACATTTCAACAAGACAGAGTGAGAAGAAACGCAACAAAGGACCCTGGCACAAATCAAATCAGACAGGTTGCTTTTATTCAACAGAACCAATCAGCCACAAGGGCGCCCTACTATTAAAAGACAAATAAAGCTTCCACTCTGGAGTACAGGTTGCTCAAAAAATGATTATTGCAACCAATATGGCTTTAAACCTGATGCAAAACGGAGTCCATTTAACATGACTATTTTAGGCAAAATCCATCCTTTGCGTCTCATCAGCCGGTGACTCATTCCCCGCCTCACTAGCACTGCTTTACTCATCTCACTGACCAAAATATAACCTGAAATCTATGACACAAATGTAGATGTATCCCATAAATGTTGTCTTTTAGCCACTTCATTCCCATTTAATACCAAAACACTGGCACTGCATTGCATGCACCACGACTTGCTGTGACACAGCCTCCGACACAGACGCTGCAAATAATGACAATACAATCTATAAAAACACACAACATAGCCTGTATGGACATCTTACTATAGAATAACTCAATTTATGACCCACCATTTTAAGATGGTCTATAATTTGAGTTGTGCCCATATTGTTTCAGGGAAAAGCACTAAAATACCCTTTCTGTATGGCAGAAAATGCAACAGTAACATTTTACATGTTTATACAGTTCTTTAAAGCATATTTTTTGTAGAAAGAGGAAATTAAACAGGCTTTTTCTGTAAGGAGTTGATACCTGGCCTAATTAAGATGTGGCATGGATAGTGCGGATCCAATAAAATAATTATAAGTAGATATTTACTCATACAGAGCTGATAACAAAGCATCGACATTAAACTTTATTGATATTGGAAATTGGTAACAAGAACCAGCTTTTAGGAAAGCATTGCAAAGACAACAAATGTATCTTGACAATGAGACAAGCCTAGCTGAATTCTTCACAACTGGAAAAGTGCTGTATGTATACAGCCAATTTAGGACCTTGGATGTGAAAGTCAGTTGGTTTAAAATATCACACAGATCCTATTAGCTGTTTCCCAGCTGAGCTGAGGAAAGTCTGTGGTGTATGCATGGCTTTGTATACACAAATAATTCCGTGCCATTGGTGTATACGTATGTCAAAATATTCTATTGACATTTATTATTTTATTTTATTTATTTCGCAAAACATGTAAAAGGGGAAAACATTCATTTGATTTCTCCGTCTTATGCATCAGGTAGCCTTTGCATCATTACATTTATTACTGCAATTATATTTGATTCTTCATGCATGCAGTATGCAGTACATATATTGTTCGCTTAAAAGCTTAATATATTTTGTCCATTATTGGCCCCATCCACCATGCAAGTTGGCCCATTACAGGAAGCACTATACTTCTGCACTCGGTGATCCCTTACATACCACACGCTCACATGCACACACACATTTGTTGCTAGGCAGCATGCTGTTTTTTTGTTTGTGTAAATGTGGCTTTGTCACACACTGTGGGGATCACAGATTACGTATGTAGCTAGACTATAATCAGTTAGATTGATGGCTTGAGTTTTGGTGAGGAAGTCTACTGTGCAAGTTGTAAGCATGAGACACGTTTACAAAGGAGGGAGGAGTGTGTCAAAGTGCAGCAAACAACAAAAGGAAAGAACCCAAGGCCCCCAGATGGTATAAAGGTAGGAGAAAATTTGGCTGATTTTGCAACAACAGAAGGAAGAACTTTGGGTAGGTAATGAGAAAAAGACTGTATATAATATTGTACCTGCCACCCCTGGCTGAATATAGAAGACTTCACTCTGCACAGAGCAAAATGTTCTTACAGGAAAGTGGTGTGCAGTTGAACCTGGAACCTGTTTAACAGCTAACTAAGTTATACACTACGCTGATCACGTATATCTTTTGGGGAGACTGTGTTCAGTAATAAAACATTCTCACAGACAGCCTTATAGTGACACAAAGACAATAATTATCAGAACATTTCCATTTTAAATTTCAAATTCGGTCATTTGGACAGGTTGACTTGATTGTTGCTAAGTAGGGGGTCAGAGAGTCAAAAGGCAAAATAGTAACTCTGCAGTGTGGAAGTGTGAACTGACCATCATCACCAGCCTTAGGCCTAACACGGCAGTAGTCTTATTCAGACACATCACTATTTGCAGCCCCTTGAGCTATACACATTTTTCCACTCTTTCGAAGAGGACTATATAGAGCAACGATTGACAAATGAGTATCCAAAGGCAAAAGAGGAAAACTCTCTACCTTTACAGTATAGCAAGTTCATAGATCCAATACTTGAGAGAACCGTGTCTTCACAATCAAAACTTAGCAATGCCGAAGGGAGTGCTCCCAAAAATATAGCTTGGGGATGGAATAACTTAAGATAGTTGAATTTGCCATTGCTGAGTTACCTGTGCATAGGGCACGAACGAAAAACACAAGACCTGGCTTTCCAGACAACAGGGCCCGTGAGACAGAAAGGACGTAACCTAATTTACCTCCAAAGTCAAATCGCCAGCACAGACGTCAGCAACACTGTTAATCAACAGGTGAATTGAAGTTGCACAATCCGCTGCAGCACTGCTTAAATCACAGATCTCCTGTACACAAAATAAAACATTCTTTTGAAAAAGACTGCCTTATAGGGAAGTGTAGTGTTTAAGATGATAAGCTCAGCAATGTATTTCACACAGATCTGCCAAGAAACCGCATGCTGTACCTGTATACCTCCAAACCAGAGTAAAGCGATAGAGCATGTACATCATTGAACCTACCTTGTCTTGCTGCATTTTAGCTTTCCGGCTGTTCTGTACAAGTCTCCTCCCTAGCTTCTTGGCATACCAAATAGACGCAAACATAGCGACAGGTGGACTGATAATGTTATACAAAATACAAAATGCAGGGAGGGAGGGAGAGAGTGAGGGAGAGAGTGAGGGAGAGAAGAGAAGAGAAGGATGATGCTGAGGGAGGGAGAGCGCCTGCACAGCAAAGTCAGGTCTCCGCCAGCCATAAAAGCAGAAGCAGGCAGGGAGAGAGAGACGGGAGGGAGGGAGGGAGGGAGGGAAAGGTTAAGACAGAGAAAGGGAGGAGGGACAAATGCTTTCCACGTGTAAACAGCATCTTGAGCACCAATGGAAACCTGCTACGAGCTTGTTGGCCCCTCCTAGTTTCCAGAGGTGAGGGGGGAGGGTGGGGGGGGCTGATGCTCTGCTGTCACGACACTTACGCCAGCAGCACTCACCGGCCCGGAGCCAATCACAGCACAGGACAAAACTTACTGAAGCGTCACGCACTCTTACCAAAAAATAATGATGTCTCAATGACAAATATGCAGCCATTGAAAAGAGCTGCACTGCTTAACTGTACCTCTTACATGGGATCAAACACATTAGATTCCCAGTATACATTGTATTCATCTCCGGGACTATATGGAGATACTGCAGCTGGTTCGTGCACGACACGTATTTTGAGATTTGCTCATTAAAAAAATATACAGAGTCTGCATGATGTCTCTAAGTGTGAGGTGCTGAATTGATAGCACCAGATACCTCATCCGCACCTCGTCTGTTGCGAGTCTAGGCAGGAAGTGCATCAGCCACGTTTTTTTTTAATCGTCTGTCTCATACATGTTGGACAGTAATGTACAGTAATGGACAGTAATTCACTCGGTTTAAATCAATCCAGCTGTCTACACAGTAGGCCACGTCTCATCTTTTACTCGCACGGTTCACTCATAAACGGGTTCTATGCTTAGAGTCTGTGTCCCTATATGACCTGTAACTCAGTAGAGTGGCTGAATGCCTCCTCTGTAGACTACAGAGTAGGTGCTCAAGGTCATATAGTCATGTGTGTCATGCAGAATCAACCCGAGAACATGTACTATAAAAAAAATGAAAAGGTTTGTTCATGCTTTGTGCTTGCACAAAATTAAGAGATTACCAGGACTACTCGGGTTTTTCCTTTATGATTTATTGTTAGGCCTCCCAAATTGAAAGCACCACTGCAAAGCTGATGGATGTATCATAATCTGGACAGGGTGATACTCAAACTTTACAATAATATTAGGAATAATATGATATACTCTAGGGGTAGGGAATGAGACCTTACCACAAGTGAAGGAGTTCAAGTACCTCGGGGTCTTGTTCGCGAGTGAAGGGACGATGGAGCGAGAGATTGGCCGGAGAACCGGCGCAGCCGGGGCGGTATTGCATTCACTTTATCGCACTGTTGTGACGAAAAGAGAGCTGAGCCAGAAGGCAAAGCTCTCGATCTACCGGTCAATCTTTGTTCCTACCCTCACCTATGGTCATGAGCGATGGGTTATGACCGAAAGAACGAGATCGCGGGTACAAGCGGCAGAAATGGGTTTTCTTCGAAGGGTGGCTGGCTTGTCCCTTAGAGATAGGGTAAGAAGCTCAGACATCCGAGGGAGACTCGGAGTAGATTTGCTGCTCCTTCGCGCCGAAAGAAGCCAGATGAGGCGGTTCGGGCATCTGGTGAGGATGCCTCCTGGGCGCCTCCCTAGGGAGGTGTTTTTATGATTTATTGTTAGGCCTCCCAAATTGAAAGCACCACTGCAAAGCTGATGGATGTATCATAATCTGGACAGGGTGATACTCAAACTTTACAATAATATTAGGAATAATATGATATACTTTAGGGGTAGGAAATGAGACCTTACCACAAGTGAAGGAGTTCAAGTACCTCGGGGTCTTGTTCGCGAGTGAAGGGACGATGGAGCGAGAGATTGGCCGGAGAACCGGCGCAGCCGGGGCGGTATTGCATTCACTTTATCGCACTGTTGTGACGAAAGGAGAGCTGAGCCAGAAGGCAAAGCTCTCGATCTACCGGTCGATCTTTGTTCCTACCCTCACCTATGGTCATGCGCGATGGGTCATGACCGAAAGAACGAGATCGCGGGTACAAGCGGCAGAAATGGGTTTTCTTCGAAGGGTGGCTGGCTTGTCCCTTAGAGATAGGGTAAGAAGCTCAGACATCCGAGGGAGACTCGGAGTAGATTTGCTGCTCCTTCGCGCCAAAAGAAGCCAGATGAGGCGGTTCGGGCATCTGGTGAGGATGCCTCCTGGGCGCCTCCCTAGGGAGGTGTTCCAGGCACGACCAAGGGGGAAGAGACCCCGGGGAAGACCCAGGACTAGGTGGAGAGATTATATCTCCGCACTGGCCCGGGAAAGGGAAGTTTGGCGTCCTTTGCTGGATCTGTTTCCCCCGCGACCCGACCTCGGATAAGCGGATGAAGACGATGATGATATACTGCAAAGCTACAATGAAAGTCAGAGGTGATCACTGTGAAAACAGGGTGTGTCTGCTGTGTGACACAGCACTGAATTCTCCACCAGCTTCATCAACCAAAAAACAAAGCTGCCAATCACAGTACTTTATGATCCCCATGTGGTATTATTGTCACCTAGGTAACCCCGATGTGTAATTACACTGCATAATGGTGTAGTCACTGAAGCTACGTTGTAAACCCCTCTGACTCATGCTGTGTGTGATTGAAAACAGAAACAGGTGCACTTATAGCAGTACAGTATAAGAGGGGAGGAGAGAAAATAGGATCTTAATATTGTAAACTGCAAAGATACCAAGTTTAAGAGGTTTAATTATGCTGCTACGTGCCGACATCACATCTTATCATGAGCCATATTAGCACTGCTGGCCAATGCATAACCTTCTGCATTCTTCTGACATTCTGCATTTTACCTCTGGGCTTGAATTTAACCCCCTCTCTGCAGCCAGTTACCTTGCTTTGCATTCAAATGATTCTGCAACGGAACCATGCGAAAGACAAAAAAAGGCTGGTTCCTTTCATTTGGAGCGCGTGTGACGACGGCCTATTCCGAACTAACATCCTATAATAACACGCTGCCCTTGCATCGCTAAAGAGAGGGAGCGCTGCAGTCTAATTGCCGGGAAAGACGACACCACTCAGCTGAACAATGATAAACTGCGGCATGGGGAGGATGACGTGGCTCTGTTTTTTTCCTTCCTCCAGGAGCCTCGGTCTGGCTCATCCTGGTTGGTCCTATGACATGGGTTTGACAGAAGGTCGGGACCGAGGGCATCCTACAAAATACACAAATATACATCTGTTGCCCGGGATTTTTTTTACCCTGGGCTACAAAAAGGTACAATAACCTTTAAGTTGAACGATTTTGAAAGGTAAGTTTCAATCAGCTGGTTGGTGTTAGTAAACATAACCTGTAGTGTCTACAATCAGGACACATACAATATGTACACATAAAAACAAGCTGTTACTCAACATTATTAAAAAAACAAGGCCTAGATTGACTTATGGTGTCATTCTGAAATTAAAGCAAAAATCGACAATGTCTTAGCTTATTACAGCCCATACCTCTATTGTTATGCAACCTCTATTCTCATTTGGAGGAAGAGGGTTGGAGTGGATTGCTGACAGCAAACCACACGACTTCAACACAGGAGACCGGAATTTGATGCCATTGTGAAACCAGTGCTAAATTGACTGCATTTATGTACCACTCTCTATCATACATCAATATTCTACTTCCTTTAAACATCGAGAAAAATTAACAATCAATTGGAAAACGATTACCGCTCCATAAGCATGTAACCATGGCAATTTGGTCTAGCAAGCCAGCGCCGGTACACTCATCATGTTTATTATTGTGAAGTTCGACATGCTGCCTTTTGGACACTACTTTAAAGGAGGCTTCATGGGATTGATCACCTGGAAAGGACAAATGGAACCGCAAGAGATCACTTGCTTTTTGTTGTTGCTGTCTCAATTTATTTCTGGACTTACAAAACATTTCATCTGAAAAACAGGCCACTCAGGTAACATGAAAAGAGGGTTTTTTGCCTTGCAAATGATCTTCTGATTATCTCAGTGATGTCGTGCATTCGGCTGAAACAAGGGCACCTCTTAAATCAGTGCTAATTATCAAAATGCAAAACAGAACATTTAGAGCTTATTCTGGAAAGGTTTTTATATTTGACATTTACCCGTCAAACATCAATGATTACCGTTCCTCTGCTGCACTGATTATTAAGGATGTGTCAGATGGACTTTGAGACTGATCTCACCTTTTTTATTCCACATTCAGAACCATTCCTTAAATGGTTTTGCATATGACACTTATTTATAAATGTGAGTAAAGTCGAGCTACCACACAAGCCTCCACCAGACTGTACTCTTATGCAAAATAGGAAGAACATTATGAGTTGTGAATATCCTTTTGTTTATTTAATATAATAATTATTATGCATGTGCTCTACAGGACGGTGCAGTGAGGTTGCGTGGTGTCAGGTTAACTGCAGAGTCCAGATTAACCAAATGGAACTTTGTGGGCAGCAGGAAAACTTCTTATATATACATTATATATGGGGATTAGCGAATATTCACAGAGATGTGTGTATTCCTTTATTTTTTATCTTGCACAGATTGTGATGTTTTTTTTGCATGCTGCTGAAAGCACGGAGTGTCAAGGTTGGATACTCCAGGGTGGCGGGATCCTTATTTAATGGGGAGAGTTGTGATAGGCTGTCAAGCAGGGCTTGAAGAGGCTTTGGCCATCTGGAGTAGCGTCCCCGGGGTCTCACTCAGCTTATGCTCTGCGTGTGTGAATGAGTCTGTGTTTATGAGAGAGGGGAGAAAGGCGTGCATGGTGCTATGGAGAACACAGCGGGGATGAGGCAGATTCCGTCCATCCACCCTTGGCCTCGTGTAAGAGGTCAGCCTCCTGAATTTGCATTCACTTTGTTTTCAAAAACCAATACAGGAGGTTGAGGATGTTTCCAGGGACTGTATCTAGGGCAATATTATTGCAAGGAACTGTTTTTGTGGGGAGAGAAACTGGGTATTGAGATGTGATATCATTTTATGCAATGTCAAATTCAATGCATTTCTTAAAATGAAAAAAAAAAACCTGATTCAAATCAAGCCATAAAAAGCTATACATTTTGTGATATATTGAAAGCCCGATTGCAGCTATGTGTGTTATTTTAACAAGGTGAGGGTGTTCTTGCACCAAACCATCACTCCAAACCTCTCCCTGAGCTGCATAAACAGATGTTGAGACAACTTCAAGCCACATACATGGACAACATACATGAATGATGTGTATGAGAGGCATACATAAGAGTAATGCTGAAAGTAAAGCTTTGGAGGTTTCATTACCAGACTTAAAGTAACCTCACCTATGGTAAAGAAGAGGATTTAAATAGCACAGTTTCACAATTGTTTCTGGTTTGTGCTTTCTCTATTTTGGCTGTGTGGAACCCTATACACAATTTATGTCAAGGTTGGTATGTCGCGAAGTAACATCACAGCTTCATACAGCAACCTTCCAACCTCGTCAATATTATGAAGCTATCAAGGCCACGCCTACAAACAAGCTGATTGTAGCACATCTTTGTTCAGACTCGAGTAGCACATATCTCACTTATCTACACAGTTTCCCTTTACTTAGTAATGCTGACATAACTATTGTAGTTTTCAAAACAAATATGTTTTTTAAAATTGTATTTATTTGCTCTTAACCTATGACAGAAAACTGGGATCTAAGCTTGAAGTTATATTGTGGGACTAATTGTATCTAGAATCCTGCATGATCATAGAGCTGGAAACAAAAGAGAGGAAGAGACTTTAATCACTACATGGAGGATTAAAGCGTAATGGAACAGTGCCTTTATCTTTTAAGCAGCCACAGTCTGCTTATGGGTATCAAGTAAAGTGAAATATTTAAATGATATTGAGCAAACACTCACATAGACTGTGTGCTGCACAATAACCCAGATTGACATATTGAGCCGGGCCACTGACCTTGACTTGCTGATTGATGTGCCATAGGCCGGCAAAAATTAAAACACACAGACACACAATCACAGATAAATACACAGGTCAATAACAGCCGTGCATGTATTCACTTTTGTCCAAAGTGACTTGTGTATGGGGACAGTTGGAGATGTATAGGAAAGGGGGTGGGGCTTATGAGCACATGCTACCTAATTGTTTGCTTTATTCATTCGCAGAACAGATCAGCGGCAATGTAAATAAAGAGCAGTAAAAATTCAACCTTTTAGGAAAAAAATATCCTGGTGCCTTCCCAGCAAGCTATATCAGTCGATGTAATCCTCTCCACAACATGCCTCTATTCCTGTAACAGTAGTACATATTTTACCTGTCTCTTATACACATCTGAACTGTTTTTGTGGGGAGAGAAACTGGGTATTGAGATGGGATATCATTTTATACAATGTCAAATATATATACTCATATTAGTCAAAGATTAAGTACAATCATTATTTTCAGCGAACTAATAAATACTCGATAAAAAATGACATTTACTATAATATAGTATAACTTATCAAAGACAATGTTGTGGAAGTAGTTTTTTTTCAATGAGACAACTCTCTGTAATGACAAAACATCTCCAAATTTAACTTCACTTTATAATGATCCAAATACAGTTAATTCAGCTAAAATCCTGCAAACCTGTATGTCGGATGCCAGAGCTAATATTTAACCACTAAGTGTTTTTTTCTGCTGTACAAGATGTCTAATTTAGAATTCAGCAGTATAATTAACAACATGATGATGTTTTTGGAAAATGTATTCCAAAAATGTGCATAATATGCTCCAACCAGTGAAAAAATAGTGTCAGTCCAACATAAAAACTAAAGAGACTGTATATTCAAATTCATAATTTTGTTTGAAATTGCAAGTTTTTTTATGTGGATTTTTGCATTGTTTTTTTTTGTGTGAAAATAAGTACATCTTCATTCATTTTTCTAACGTGGATATGACGAAGTCACAACATTTTTTCTTAGAACATTAGGTCTTCATCAAAGGCCACCACTGATCATACCTCAGTGTCATATGAGGACAAATGTAGCTGCTCAAACAAAAAATTGTCTTCTTAGAAAGCCTGAATTAATAAAGAAGGTGGGCTCACATCCAGCATGTCCCACATTAGACCCAGCCTTGGGTTAAAGTCAGACTCCATCTCATGATCTGAGAAGCGCTATGAAACTACTAAGGGCTGGCTCTGTTTAATGGCCTTTCATTTCCTGTCCCTCTGTTAGAGAGCCGACCTCTTTTAAATGCTGTCCTATTTCTGCATGAGGTTCTCTTATCGCGATATATAAAACAAACTATTCACTAGGTGTCTTATTGTTCATTCTCAGAGTGTTGTCTCTGTCTCTAATTCATGTCCATTTTAATGGACAGATATTTTTTCTATCATCAAAGAATAAAAAAAAAAAGGCTTTTGGGCTTTTAAATGGCTAAAATGTGCACAATTGACCTCTTGCAGAAAACCACTAGCGGCAAACCCATTTTTGAGGATCTCATGGTGTGTTTTGGTGTAGACAGTGTGCACTGTATCTCGCACAGGGCTGGAGAGATGGTTCTGCGGGGTTATTTGCAGTACATAATTATGTTCAATCTAGACTCGATGGGAACTTGTGAACAGACCATCAGCAAGAGAGAGGTCAGCCACACTTTGAATTTCAACATTGTGACCACTTTGTGCATGCTGTGTCATGTGTTCACTTGCTGATTTGAAACAGCTTTTTGTGTAACAAACGAAAGAGGCATTCTCAACGCCCACAGAGGATGATGGACTCCACGTGTGAGATTACCAAGGCCATCTGTGAATGTGCACCAAAGGAGGAGCTATGACATAAAATCAGCCACATTTTCCATCACCAGGCACGCCGACCCAAATAATAATAATAGCTAAATAAGATAAAAGAGGCTCTAAAATGTTCTTGTCCATTTAACTTCAGTGGTGGCAATTTCATCAATGTTCATCTTTTTTGGTTTTAGCTTTATAGTTAAACCAACCCAGTTAGTTGCACTTGATAAATATGTCCAACATCATTAAAAAGCTTGCAGCCCTTATTGCAAGTGTGTTATGCCTTTTACCAGTCCAACTGGTATTTATTAACAAACCATTAAGGGTGAATATGAAATTATTAGTATAGGAATTGCATACTCTTCACAGGTAAATAATACATGAAGTGGTATGCAAGCACTGCAGTAGTGATGACAACAACATGCAAATGTTACTCTTACCAGTGCTGTATGGGTTCCAAATGGAAACAGTACCAACTGCGTGTGTGTGTGTGTGTGTGTGGGTGTAGTAAATGGGCTCTTTGATCACAGCATATTGAGAGGAGGAAAGAGACATTTTCAAGAATCTCTTTGATGATAGAAGTCTAGACAGTTCCTCAAACCAATTAAAGGGACTGAAAAGTGCTGTTTGATCAGCTGTGTAATGAATATTCATGCATTTACCATGATGAATGGACTTTTCTGCCTAACTTCAGCATTGTTAATTTATTTTCCATTTTTGTGTGTCTTTAAAATTCTTCCTATGCGATAAGGTTTTTTATAATTAGGGGGTTGGGATTTAGTCAATGGGATTAAAGGAAAGTGCACAGTGCCCTAATATAACAGCAGTATAAAGGAAGCTGGTGCGTTCACATGGCCATAAGCTAATTTGGATTTGAAGCAATAAATAAAAGTAACGTAGGTCTAGAAAAAATATCCAGTGTAAGATAGGGGAAGATAAGGAAAGGTCACATATTTTATGATGTTTTGTGTTGGAGTATTTATGTTTGTGTTTGAATTTTTACTATCTGCCAAAACACTTCTGGAGGATGACTTGTATGGCTGCCAGAACATGCTGGGGGTACAGTGCCATTGTACATAGAGACCTGCTCATCCATGACCGCAGACTCGGAGATTATAAGGCACATCAGTAAGTTGGCTGAGTGTACAGCTGGGAAAGCATGCAAGAGGGAAGGAAAGGCAGCAGCTGTGGAAAAAATAAGGTTCTAACTCCAAGTGGTGGATATCAGCTCTTAAATGGGACTATGTGTGGAGTCCAGACACACACATCTACAATATTTTGCTTATTTCTTGTCCAAATGACTGTCCAAAATCATAAAACAACAAAACTGATAAAAGGGAGAAATTCAGAAAAATAAACATAAAACAGCAATCCGTACAAGAGAAGTGTTAAGCCAAAATATGGTCACACAAAAATACTAGAGGCCTTAATAGATAGTGGACATAAATTACAAAGGCATTGCACAAAAGTTAACATGCACTCTAGCCTTTCTTATTGGCTTTGTGATAGGACCTGTCACGATCTGCTCCATTGTGCGACTGTGTCGGGAATGTGTTTAGCCATTTCCACCAACCTAATGTGTTGGACCTGTCTCACATCACCTCTTCACTTTGTGTGTAGACAGTATTTCAGTATTTAAGAGTAATCTGTTTGTATATTTTCAGAGCTAAATTCTTATGAATACATATACATTGAATATAGCCTTCCGAGATTGTTTGCAGCATTCTGACATTGCAATATTTATCCAATTTAAAGGACACTTTTCACTTCACAGTTTGTTTTGTCCAGGCCCTAGGAGCCTTCTTTTCACTCTGATCTGATTCTGAAATGGGAGGAAGGACATTTATTTTACCTCTAACAAGACAATCATACCGTCCTGTCATACGATCCGTCCTTAAATGCTTTATTTCAAAAATCATATGACAAGATGAGTTATGAGACACTAGAATATTGTATCATCAAGTACTAAAAGTAAAAAAAAAAATGTCATTGTGTACAGAAAAGGTTGGTGTCATTCTCAAACGAAAGACTTGAGATGTCTACCAATCATAAGCAAAATGTCAACATAAAGTGTTTTTTATGCAGAGTTGGGCCAAACTGATTCTCCTATCGTCATTGTTGCACTGTTGGTGGCACTGTTATTATCCCCATGTCCACTTGCACACAGTGGCTTGAAAAGCCAATCTGAGAGATGTTCACTAGGCAATCAGGGCCTCCCATTGTGTTGATAAGAAGAGAGAGTAGGAATTATGACAACAGGGTGTAGATCAGAAATTGCAATCTCTTCCGAATGTGATGAAGGTTTTTACCAGGAAAATAAACTGTTGATCTGACCTACGTTACCCTTTGTCGGGCATAAAGTAAAGACGGCTAATGCATCCTTCATTAAGCTGACAAATGTCATCCTGCCTGATTGAAAGAGAAGTAATTGCTACCAGAGAAATTCATGTGGTTTTACAAGTTGGTTCCACCATGAAAAGAAACCGTGGTGATCGATTAACAATGCAGCACTTACAATCAATAATGTCTACACTGAATCACACTCTCCAATCTATGGTGCATGATTTGGCCAGTGAAGGAGGGGGTTACACTTCCTCGGGTCCTAGGGAAACTATAATTCTTGCCTCCCTGCTAGCTTCACAATTACACTGGCTGTATTAAAGCGATTAATCATCCCACAGCTGTGGGGAAACTAAAAGGCTGAGTGCAGAGTTCTTAGTCCTGGGCCCGTTCACGACTCCCTTTCTCGCTCTTCCATCACCATGCTCACATTAAGCAGAGTCAGATCCTAATGTACGGCACTGAGGGAAGCTCAACTCACCAGGAAATTACATGAGAATATTCAATATAAGAGAATAGAGTCAATACTTATCTAAGCTGAGAATGCTGCTGGCAAAATAATGGACAAACTTTGCGATTTTCTATTAATTTTCAATATTGATAAATCTTTCAGCTGTTCAGTGAAATATTCAATTGATAAAATGTCAAGAACAACAAATAATCTGCAGCAACAGTCACCAGGACACAGTGTTAAATATGACGCTGCTATGAATTCAAATAATCCAAAATATATATATATATAATAATGAAAATATGCTCAATCTCAATCATTCTAACCCCAAGAAGTATTTATTTGGAATTGGAAAGTCTTCTACCAGAAACACAGAGCACCTTCAGTGTCTGTCTCAGGGATTTTTCCCATCCACACGCTTTCCTATAATGATCTGGTTCAACTGAAGAACTGTGTCTTATCAACGATCCATTCTCCGGGGGGGAAGCTGGGATTTGATGCAGTTCATTACATGTGCATGACTTGAGAAAAGCCAAAACACTAAAAGTAGGAGTATTTAAATTTAACCATGCCACAGTGCTAAGGCAACATTAGTTTCAGCATTTATTTTCACTGGATTACTCACCAAAGCACAATCAAAGCAAGCATTATTGGTACTTAAAGGCACCCTATGTCTTTTTTTTCTGCCTCTAAGAGTCTTTCAATGGAAATAGTAACAAGAGATGGAGATAGCTGATGTCTTAAAGCAGTATGGGTTCCTGGGAGTTGTTTTCATATCTGGTTAGTATTCCTTCAGCGTTTATGGTTCAAGAGCTGAATTATCCACAGAGGTCTCCTCGTCTCGGAAACAAAAAGAACTGCTGATTAAATCCTGTAAAAAAAACACTGAATGAAGCAGCTTCACTTTTAAAAAATCAGTGTTTGTTCTGTGATGCTGTTCACAGGACGTCGTTCACAGGTATCGCTTGCTCAGCTTGTGTCTCTGATAACTCTTGATCAGACATTATGACGACAAAAACCCTTCATCAAGCTCAAATATAGAGTCAACAACCACCAAGGTTTTAAAAGTGTGTGGTAAGTAATGTAAATACGGAATAAATACTCCACTGACTGTTTCTGGCAGACATGCACAATCCATAATTAAAGACGATTATCTATATAGAGTCAATAGTCAATCAATGCAAACTTCTGATTACCTCTGTAAGTGGTGCCTTGACAAAATAAAAGCAGCACTTTCAATCACTCATTCCATCACCTACATATTTGCCACTTGAGAGATAAACTCAGTACATAGCCTATAACTGTGCAGCAATAGTAACTGTCTTTAAAAATGATTGCATGTAGAACGTGCAAGTTTAATCAGATAAGGGCATCTTAAACACATAGGTACATATGCCAAATCACAAGATTACAATAACACCACAACAAGCACATGATGATGAATGACGAGCAAAATATTTCACAAACACGAGGGTGATTTTGACTAAGTGAGAATATGTTGTTTTTTTAAAACCAACAGACTGCAAGAAAAAAAACCTGCGTCTTAAGGCAAACGACTGAAGACAACACCGACACAAAGACCATGCAACAGCGAGGGGACATCATTCATCTGGGCGCTGGGGCCCAGAATTAAAGGAAGAGTTTTAAATAATCTAAAAAGTAGAGGGGACTGAGGTTCCCCTGATTTAAAATGAAAAATAAAATAAAACTTGCCATGTAGTTTGCTGTGGTCACACTCGGGTATGCAAGATCAAAACGGGTAACCAGTGCAGGCTGCAGGTAAGAAATGAAAGACAAGATCACCAGCCAGTATATTTGGGTAACGAGAGAGAAAGAGAGAGAGCATGAGAGATACAGGAGTGAACTTAATTCATCAGGGTCAAAAAAGCATTGGTAATGTCGGAAGGAGAAGGGGGGAAATTGATTCAAATGGATTAAGATTGGATGAGGGTGATGGGTATCGCTCTGACTTCCTGCGTTATTTCTCTAAATGAGGAAGAGCCTCTTACCCAGTGGGCTATATTCCCTCACAGACTGACTGTACACCAGAAAAATCACAGAGAGGATCACTGCTGCACTAGAGAGACAGCTAGACACAAAAATGAAACCCGGAATAAAACAAAATGGCCAAGAACTGTAAAACTGCCAAGTGAGCAGCTTGAAAATATCAGTCCCGTGAGGATGATCTGTCCCGACCTGCAAATGTAGCCTTTCTCCTCATTGCTATCTGATACATCGACCTAAACCGTGACATTCCGATCGACAGTTCGACAACCATTAAAGGGATTGGTTTTGGCCTCTTTTTTATAATGTGTTAAAATGGGCCAGGTGTCATTCATAAGCCTGAGCAAACCTCACTAAAAGCACTCCCATAGTAACAGTAGCTTGTAACAACTCTCCAAGAAGCAGGGGTGATCATAGGTTCAGGTTCATCCTTAAAATGAAAAGCATGATTATCCTCCTTATCCAACAACAGTAGTATAACACAATCAGTGAAGTTGGTCATATTGGATCATATTAGGTTTCTGTTGGAGCAGGGCACATGTCCAATTAATTAACTCACTTCATACACAGTCCGATTCGAAGGCCACAATGAAAAGGGTTTTCAAAGTCAGTAACACCAGGAGGTGCTGTAATGTCCTGTCTTCTGTATTTAGATATGTTGTGCACCAGGCAGTCACTTTTAACACATCGGGAAGAATTATTTTGCTTCATACAGTATTTCTCATTGATATTCGAAAAAAAGACAAGGATAAATCATGCCCATCTCTCCAATGCAAATATTACACTTACATTGAATAAACAATCTGAATAGAAATCCTTCATGAAGTACAACGGATATAAGGCCAATTCATTATGTAGTCACTGAAACTGCAGATGGTTAGTTAACGGTTTCAAACTGCAGAATCATTTTTTCCATCCAGCATTGCCCTCTGCTGGTTGAAACCCGTGAAGAAACACAACCACCAACAAACAGACTCAATTTTGCCGGTTGCAACAGCCTCTCATTTTAAGCACAACCATTTTATTTTTGGCTTTTTGAACACCAAAGTGTACTCCTGAAATGTCAGGTCCAGACCAGGACACTAAATGAATCCAGACAATTCTCTGGGCAATTGTGTGCAGGAAGTTATAAAGGAGGAAGGAGGGGAAGTTACCATTTTAAAAGTGTCTCTTTCAATAAGGCTCCAAAACTCCAAAGTTACAAATTACTCATTCTAAAACAAAATCAGTGTGTCCATGGATCAGGAAAATGGAAAGTAAAGCAATTAAAACAAAAGAAAAAAAGATGGACGAAACTATTTTGAATAACTCAGATCTAGCCTCATCTCATGAATCCAGCCAGTCTATTCGTGTATGTATATCATTTATCTGGGCGTCGCTTCTTTCCTCCTGGTTCTCCTTAATGCGTCATCAGTCACAACTCAAATGTGTTGTTAAAAAACACAAAAATATCTGAACTTATATTAAATGTATCATAATGACATTTGGCAGCGTCTGGCCACATGAGCTAAAAGTTTAGATGAAGGAGTAAGAGGCCATGTTGGCAGACGTGAATGTTGCTTAAATTGGGATGAAAGTCATAGGGTCATGATTGCAATGATGGAAGAGAGGTTTGTAGTTTCGAGACTGACCTTGAGAGGAGAGATGTGGGCGTGAGACACATAGCCGTGCACATTTTCGATCTCGGAGAGGTTCTTCTCGGACACGTGCACAAGCTCAGGGGAGCGCACCTCGTTGGTGAGCCGTGGAAATCCCTGATCTAGTGGCGGTGAGTCCTCGTCCTGGTAGTGGTACTGCTGGGAGTGGGAAGGAGACAGAGAAAAAGGGTGGACATGAAAGGAAAAGAAAATGAGATCTGAATGTTGATTGAAAAAGTAAGAGCAACTATAGGCTTGATGGCATCTCTACAAAAGTCATCCTGTCAAATCATCATATCAATGTATATGAAGGTTGATTACGTCACTATGAAATGCTTACATATGTTGAAATTTAATACAATACTGTTCATTACATTTGACAGTCACAAATGACATGTAAAAAAAAATATCAAAATGACAAAACTATGAGGCACTGAGGTTCAGAACACAGCTTTTCAGTTTTAATTCAAACAGAGGTTGTTCAATAAAATTACTTATGCACATGCATGATTAATTATGCACAAAGAGTGTCTCCAATAAACGTTTTTTTCCTTTGGCTCATTATTATTTTGTTCTTTTATAAAATAATATTGTTATGATAAAAAGCTAAATCCTAGGAGAAAATTAATACGTAGTTTCAGATTATATGTTCACCATGATGTGAGAAGACTAACTACTATTCGTTAGCAATAAAACAGTTCATATAAAGGAAATATCCTCTTTTATGAAATTATAATAACATTCTATTTTTCTCTGGTGTGGTTGTGTTATGTAAGCAAAAAGGGAATAATTATTAGTTCACATATAATCATGATTAGTAAACAAAGGATGAGGTCCAGACCATGGTTTAAACATAGTGAATTACACATAGATTTAACATTTCAGTGCATCAAGATCATAAAATATTTTTTAATTTTAAAATATTGTCAGTAAATATGGACAGAATTGCTCGTCACCATGCAGTCCAGGATGACACAGGAAGACACTGATGCAATTTGGATGGGATGAAATAAAACAAAAAACTATCCCCTTTCTCACCCAGGGAGTGTTCATCAAGGCAGGGTTCATGCAAGGTGGGGGCTGGCCGTTGTAGGGTGACCCCTGTACTGCTGGTGGCCTGTTCTGGAGAGAGCAACAGGGCCACATGTGACCAACATGAGAAAACAGAGCACTTGTGACATAAGACATGTCCATAAACTTCTGTCACATCCAAGATCGCAGGCACACCCAACTGGCACACCCATATAGAGGCAAGACGAGGCTGACACTGGGACATGACAGGACTGTATGTGCTGGTGACATGAAAAAGATGAAAGTACATGCAAGATAGGCAAGAAAAACAGATGAATAGAGACAGAAATATTATAATATCATACAATGATAGAGATAGAAAAATAATAAAATTGTTGACTGGTTAAACTGTGATAGAGAGTAAACAATAGGCATTATGCCTGTAGCGTCCAAGGCCCCAGCCCCAAATGTGTTATGAATTGCCATTTATGCATTAAAGCCCTTGAAAGTAATAAGATAATAAGTGGTAATTAATACTGCAAATACACGCAGGTTTTGGGTCCTCCAGTGTATCACTCAATGGGCAGCTATAATTCTCTCTACTTTGCATCACAATTAAATGAATAAAATAATTGATTTAGCAGTTTTCGGGCCATTCAATTGCAGTTCAAAATGCTTTAAAAGCGATTGCCAAAAAAAGAGAAAAACCATGGAATGTTGATAAATGTGTATACAGGAGATGTCATTCCTCCTTGATTCTACCTTTCACCTTTCATCCAAGAGGCTTCTTCATTGAATCTAAGATGCCAACAACACCGAACTAACTAAATAGACTGATCATCACAGTCGCAATCAACAACATGGTTATATTATCACAACCTTAAATTGAAAAAAAAAAAGAGGCGGTGAACCTCCAACGGAGAGTGTGGCTCGCTGCATCTCTGAGATGCAAATCAATTGTAACATGCCAGTGATTCAAGTTATTTTCGAAGATGCCTACAGGCTACAATGTAAAGAAATGCATTATAATGCAAGGACTGAGCAGCTCTGGGCCAGCTACAAGGAGTACTAAAAATAGAAATTCATCCTGTAATATTGCCAGAGATGTAATCTTATGCATGATTTAGCTACTGCACAATCCTAAAGGATGTAAGATAAATACAGAAAGTAAAGTGACTAAGGAGGTTAATTCTGAATTAAAATCTGTCATTTTGTCTTTCAGTATTTTGAAATTTAAACATTAAAAGGGGAGAGCTGGGCAGATGGATAAATGTGATATTATACATTAGTCCGTCTATATTTGTGTGTACGTCTATCAACATGCCTAGATTTTCCTAAATGGAGTTTCTGTTATTTATTCAATTACACATAAATTAAAAAAATGTGTTTGGTGATCAGATTTAATTGGTTAAAGCTCAGACAGATCCATAAGATTTACTTGTAAAATGCAAAATAGCAATTAATGTTGCAATTGTAGCTATGCTCAGGCTGTTCTCTGCCATCCTCTCAAGAAACATATGCGTGAGTGGGCCAGGCGAGGTGCCTGTTAGCTTTAGATTGTTGTTCGGCCTACCATATCAAATTGAATGGGATGGAGGAGCACCGTTAAACTTAGAACCTACAAGCACACCACATCCACATTTACAGTATACTCCGTCAGCAGCGATTAAGAATCATTTTAAAATCACTGTCAGATGGAACATCCATGAATTTGAATCAGTGTGTCACAACATACAGTATTATCTCATATTTACTACGGTGCAGATTGGTTGTCAGGTTCTTTTTAATCAATATCACCATACCGAAGTGCAGCCCTTTGCCAGGGGATCCCATCACATTTTAAACCGATAGAGCAACAACTGCCAGTGAATGGGGTTGCACACTAACACATAGTTATCACAAGATTAAAATAAACTATGAGGACTTTGTCTTCAGATCAAATGTAGCCTGTATTTAATAAAATATACAGTACTTGAGTTTGGAGAGCCAGTGACACTTAAATCAAATCAGTTGCATCAGAGTTCAACTTGATAGAAATATGTAATGACTTCCCCGCAAGAGGAAAAAAAAGCTTTGATGAAACCCTGTAATACAAGACAGTTGACATAAATTCCAACAATTTAATTTCAAAAAGTAAAGACAAGTCTGCCTCCAATGCTGACCATAACAAAATTACTGGTATTTCTATATGACAAAATGCCTCCATCTCACTACATCCATAGTACTTACTACACAGGCATTCACAAGCATTTAGTGTCACAATTTCACTGCTCGTAAAGACCACCATACACCCAAGCAAGTAGATAAATTAAGGCTTCGAGCTTAAAAACATGCAGTGCACCAATCCAAAGCCATTTGACCTCAAGTCTGAGAGAAGCACAGTGACCGATTAACTGTGTGAGAGGCATTATGGCACAGCGTAGAATCAACCGTGCTCTGGTTAGACAACCATGTTAAGATGAGTGGGGAACGCCACTGGAGCATTACATGATGCCTACGAAGACTGGATAGGAAGTGCATTACATCGTATTTATTTCATTTCTAAGATCTAACGCAATTATAGTGAAGGGGGTCTAGATTAAAGGAGTCTACTCATCACCAACTACATACACAGCAAATAATAAATAGCAAAAAAGGTCCAGTAGAGTAGTAGTTATTTGTGGCCAATTAGGAAATGTGACCTAAAAGAGACAGTAAGCAGAATTAAGCAGCCTGCATTTGTATGCAAAGTCTGAACAAAAGTTTGTGTTCAAATCGTTCTCAGCATAACACCCTGCACAACATACTGTACACTTTTATCTTTTTACAGTTGGCAAAAAAGATACTTTCACCGTGAAAAAAGAATGCACAGGTGCTAGTAGTAACGTTTTGTAACAACACAGCAACAACAGAGCTGGAGAGAAGCAGCTTACAATGCAAAAGCACAGTGCTCGTGGATAATGTTATGCCAGATGTACGTTTTTTTTTCAAAATGTATTTCCCAATCTGCTCTTCCTATTTTACACACACAACTAGATGTGTGCAGTTGATTTCATTATTCAATACACTAATAACACTCACTTGTAAAGAAGGCTGGAGAGCTGGACAGAAAGGAAAAAGATGAACTGGCAACAGACAAAGGGAAAAAGGGGTAAAAAGAAAAAGGGGGGAGGAGACGAGGGCAGGATGTTAATGAGATAAAGACAGCGGAGTACCAAAATAAAACAGGAAATGAATGACTATATTTATAATTTTCTCAATTGTTATCGCTATCCCTGCATTTGCAATTGTAGGGCATAATATACACAGTTTAATTTCGGTCTTATGTCTAATCAACTCACAAGTTAGTAGTGAGTGTTTACCTGATCGCAAAAGGATCTGTATGAGAAATATCAGTTTAATTGCATTTGTCAATATTTTGTCCACTATTGGTGGACAAAATAGCATTTTCTTAAGGTTTTTTCTGTGTATGTTTAACACATAATTACTGCTTTAACAAGTGCCACACAGCAAGACTGTATTACCCCGCCTCTCTCAAGCTACATGCAGTTTGTTGAAGTGAAATCAGCTGCATACAGTATAACCCAGTCGTGGCACTGAGGCATGGTGAGGCCTGAAAGAAGTGGTACATGACTGAAGTGATGAGCACTTTAATTTGTATTCAATGACTAATGCTGCTGAGAGAGACACAGAGGACATGTGACCGCTGGATGATGGATGAGAAAAACTGTGCTCGAGAGATTTAAGCAATAGCAGCTTCATGAAATAAATAATTTTCAATAATGCACATTGTCAGAGCAAGTCAAAAGACCATCTCAAAAATCTGAAAGGGCTTATTCTAGAATTGCATGACAAAGATGATAAATTGTTCTCACTGAAGTGTCAAGCCAACCTAAACCCTGCTTGAGGAAATCATACAGTCATTCCTCTCAGTGCTTGTGCTTGTTTGATTTTCCCAAAATATAGAAATAAATAAATAATAAATAAGTACACTCATTGTGCATTTTTATCATATTTCACTCTGCATTGCCTAACCCCATTCTGCATTTTTGCCATAACAACAGCAAGACTGATATTTTGCTAACATTGCAAATGTTTCTGCCGTGGTGCATTACATATCATCAGTGTTTATAATGATGCCGCAGCTGTGGGGCTGCTGGGCTATGCTGTGTCTGCCAAGAGAAACTACTGACGTGTGTTATTGTCCCTCCTCTCTGACGTGTCCTACTGCCCTAACCACCAGAATCCCAGTGAGATGGAGATGCGGGGTGGCATGGCCCAGGGCAGATTCAGTGCCTCTGTGCAGATTTACCTTGGAATCTCCCAGTGTTTGTGTGCACTAACTTCTTTCTGCAGCTTCATTTACAAACCTACAGTAAGACTCTCCCCAGCAATCCTTGCTAAAGTCCTGATTCCTACAGACAGTGGGAGGCAAACTATGTGAAATTAAAGGAGCACATGCCTGCTGCTTTCCTTACATACATACACACGTCTTATAGTGCTCTGCGGTTTCACAAACTACTTTACTACTACTTTAGTTTTAGTACAAACTAAACATACAAACATACAACTAAAATTGTGATGCAATTTTTATTTGAGTGATAATATTATCCTACAAACACAAAATGTCTAAAATGCACCCCAATAACCTTTCATATCTCTTTTTTATTTTGGTTTGTTTGGATTATTGTGGATTACATTGGAGGTTAAGGATTGACAATGCACACTTTAATTCCCTCAAGACTTCCATTAGTACACTACCTCCTCTTACTGCTTGAGCATTATTGGACCGTGCCACGCTTGATTTTGGAGATATATATAATTTAATTATAATTTAGTTGGATCTCAAAGTTTATACAGTAAAGTTTAATTTTTGTATACTGATTTAAATGTTAAAGGCTGACCTGTTAAAGGCTAACCTTTTTTAATCCTAGATATATTTGTTTTCTTTCTACAACAATTACATAATAAACAAAATAAAAGCTCTATGGCATTCATTCTTTGTATGCATTTGTATTTAGAATTGTTTATCCAGAGACAGGACATACAACAATGATAGCGGTCACTACTTCCATATACGGTTAGTGGAATACAGCAGTTAAAAGAGGTTACAGGATTTGTAATTTTTTAAAATGCATATGCAAAGCTCAGATATTGGAATTGAGATTGGAAAGGAAAATAGCATGAGAACACTTGTACCTTCAAGTATTTTGTTTCAGACAGTTTCAGAATGTAAATGTGCAAGGTAAGATATAAATATTCATTTTCTGGTGAATCGATATAATTTTTTTAATTATGCCCTTCCATGCTTTACAAAGAGAAATATAAAAAGATTACATATCCACCAAAAGAAGAAAATCTTTTTGTATGACGTGTATTACAGCATATTAAAGCAGATGAGTAACTCTGTCCTGTCCTCATGATAAATGAAGCATGACAGCACAGGGAAGCAGAAATATTACAGGAGTTGTAAATATGCCCTCATTATGTCCCAGTAAGCATTAAAATAGCTTCAAGGATCACAGACACTGAAACAAAACAGTTCCAGGGTTCCTTTTCAAATAAAAAGAAAATAAAATAAAAAAATAAGTGTAATTCTTAAATCACCAGTGAGAGAATGTGGTCTGCAACCTACCTTGCATCCAAACATCAACGACAAAGTGTTGTTGGTGCAGGCAACTTTACAGTGGCACAACACCGGGGTACAATCTGGGCTTTTCACGATGGGAGACATTCCTTAAAGAGAAGAGAACCGGCCGGACAAACTCTGCTGTAGCACCGAGCTTCACCGCACAAAGACGAGAGGAAATGAGCTAGAGCAGCACCAAACTAAGCTACACCGAGGCTTCTCCCTACACACACACACATACAGTTCATCACCATATACTCTTCTTCCCTTCCTCTCTCTCTCCCTCTTTCTCTTGCGCTCTCTCCATCCCTCTTCCTCTCTCAATCACCCTGACCATCCTCCCCCTCCTGTGAAGTCTCATCTCTGTGTCATATTACTTGCCCTCAATTTCTGCTGTGCAACCAAGCTGCCTCTCTCGTCTTAATGTTCTGGACCAAACCCACAAGAAGGCACAGGACCTTTGGACAAAAATTGTCCAGTTTATCGATATACTATATATGAAAGTTCCAGTGAAAATAGTACCCAAGAAAAGCAAAAGATACCACAGTGAGCAGAGGTTTCAGGATATTCATGATCCATTAAAACATTTAAATTATATTGAGAGACCCACTAACACGATTGATTATCTGACAATAAAGAAGGAAAAGAAAGAAAAACTATGGCAGAGTTGTCCGTAATGTAATGACGCAACAGTGTAGACATTCATGAAGATGGCTTTGTAATTGTGTTCATACTGCAGCTATTTGAACAGAACTTGCATCACAGAAAAATCTGCCAATTTAAACATAATGTCAAGGAATTACAGTAACGTTAGAATTAATTTGATGCAATTACTGCTTGTAGGCTAAAGACAATGTGGAGGGCCAAGCTTAGCTGACGGGATAAATCAATTTATAGTATTTATGCCCAGGACACAAGCTGAAATCGAGATATTTTTGAGATAGTGTTATTTAAAATGAACCACTAGATGGGGCAATAACAATGATAATATTATTTTGCTCCAGTGAGACAAGCCATTAACTAAAAACTCAATTACAGCCCACTTTAATTAACAGTGACTGAGGTCAGTTAGCATTAATTATTCAATGAGTCTGTCGGAGACAATTCAAATGCACATTCAAATAAAAAAGTGAAACATGATTGCATAATTCCTTTTCTAACAACAATTGTTTGTACATACCTACGCCATTCTAATATGACAAACTATTTTCATAATTCATTTGAATATTTTTACTATGTATTACAATTTTTAATGCCATAAACTGATATGATTACAATCACACTGCATTTGGCTTTATATGGCGTAAGGGTCTTTTTGGACAATAATAGTGCTAAAAAAATACATCTTTATGATGCTGTGGGTACACTGGAAATCAAAAACAGTTCCAAAAAATAAATCACACAGAACCAACTGGCTGTTAAAAGAATTAAAAACATTGTGAGAGGCGGGGCCAATGGTAATACACAAAGCAACCAGGTTGGCAGGACCCCTTTACAGAGCATTTTGACCTGAACAAAAACCTAGGCGTCATATTAAGGTGTTATCACAATCATGAAAATAATTAATAATAAAAAAAACGTTTGTGTTGCTCACATAGCAGGGAGAACATTCCTTAAACCAAAAAAGGAAACTGAAATAATTCCCCATTGATTCTCTGTGTACTGTATTTACTTTTTTTGTTTATCAGTGTGTTGATGCATTTATTAATTTATTCACGCAAATCTGTCTTGTAGAACCCGGGGGAGTATGTTTTCCCTGACAGCCAAATTTGGTCAAAGCCTGTCATCCTGTGACCAGCAGACATGTGCTGCTTGTCGTGGGTGCAGTTTTATCCCACTAGCTCAGGGGTGTCAAACTAATTCAGTCAAATGCCACATACAGCCCGATTTGATCTTAAGGGGCAGAGCCAAGACAAAATATATCATAATAATCTATACATAACAACAACTCTAAATTGTTTCATTTGGTTAAAAAAAGGGTAACTACATTCTGAAAATGTTCATATTTAATTAACTATCTTTTGAAAAGATACATCATGAACAACCTGACCTTTTGAATTATAAGTACAATAAGATTTTTTTACTAGGGCTGTCAAGTGAATAAGAAAAACCTAATTACATGCTTTTTGATTTATGAATCGCATAAACCAGTATTTGCTGTAAGAAGCCTTTAAAAATATTCAATAGGATTTTCGAAAATGATAAATAGGCCTTATAAAATTAAGTTAACAACTTTTTTATTTCCCCTGCAATCCAATTATTTTTTTCACTATAAACATTGAATTATGGACCATAATAAAAATCTAAAATATAAAGTATTTATCAAAGTCCCTTTTGACTTCCAATAGGAGAAAACTTTGAGAGCATTGCATAAATCTTTATATCTACAAAGCGCCACCCCAAGGTAATGGTAGGGGAAACACTGGATGAGACAAATTTAAAACATGTCGAAAGACAATATTTGGTTGAATAACTGATATTATTGATCGGACTACTCGTTGATAGTGTTTTCACAACACTCCTGCTGCTTGAGGTTCAAAGCTAGAGTACAAGGAGGCTACCAGCACAAACACACACACCTGCCAGATGGAGACAAACCAATCACAGTGCAACTAATCCTGCTGTGAGTGACAGCCCACAATCTATAAACACAGTGTTTTTGCTGGAACTTCTATTTTTGGACATAAATCTGCACAAAGAACAGAACCAGAGCATGTAGCACTCCAATAGCCTACATTATGAGGCAGTGGACTAGCAGTGAATGAGACTGACTTCAGACCGGAGGGTCGCTGGTTTGAGGCCCCCACCACCCCAAATGTAATCCAAAATAAATACAATCTGTGCAACACAATTTTTTAACAGGTTCTTTAATTTTTTTGTGAGTAATTGAATCTTTACTTTTATATGTGTCCATACATATGTTTCCATATATAATATCACATTTATATTATTTTAGCTCTGTTTCAAGGTGATGGATTTCATCCCCTAACTATGTTTAAGAAGGCTTGCAATCAAAACACACACAGCCATGATGACGACTTCAGTGTCAACACTCACAAAACAATACAACTGATTTGAATGGGATGGGTTCCAATGAGGGTGTATAGTGTAGTGTTGATAAAGAAGAAAAGGTTGTTTGATAGGCCAAAGTAAACACCAGCATGAGGCCTAAATAGAGAATAAACAAACCCTGCAGGTCTGGATGGTAGACCTAACTAACAAACTCTGTATTTCTTTCTCTTAAACAGAAAGTTCCATTTGAAATGCAGCTTAATGTATGTGACATGTGACACCTCTTATTAAACAATGAGTTCTTTGAGTGAATAAAATATTCCATTACCAAAAGTAAAACAATTAATAAAGAAACTGTGAAGCTATATTATCACCATTAACATCACATGCGGCAGCTTAACTTCACTGACTTCATTATTGTATGATCTGACTTTTAAGGGATTCTTTTTTAAGACAGTATACTGAGCAATTAATTCTTTTCAGCAGATGATCCGGTGCTTTAAAAGAAAAAATATGTATAAAAATAAAGCAGATTGTGGAAGACCAAACAACATGCGAAGGGTCCAAGATTTGCGTGCATGAAGGATTCAGAGGCTGATGTCTACGTGCTGGTGTGGCTCATCCTCACTGTTGTAAGACAACAGGGACAGACTTTGCAGCAGATTTCTACTAGTTCAAGCCTGTTACCACCCCAGACTGCAGGGTGAGCTGGCAGTGAATACACACACACACACACACACACACACACACACAATACAAAATTATTCCTCTCTCGTATCACATCTTCATGCTAAACTACGTACACCTTAAAGTCCTGCCTTACCTCCTCACTCTTTTTCTTCTCCTCCTGCATTCCTGTGTGTGTGTGTATGTGTGTGTGTGTGTGTGTGTTTGTGTGTGTGCGTGAATTCAAACTGCTAGCCCGCTAGCCGGGAAGTGCTTTCTTTAAACTACTCGTTGCTCTCTGGGCAAACTAACTGCTCATTGTGCCAGTGTGTTTGTGTGCGTGTGTGTGTGCAAGCATTAGTCGGTGTTGTGGGACAGCAATGAATTGCTTCCCCATCGCTGCATTGGCAACTGCGGCAAACAAGTTCCCTCCCATACCCCGCCCCGCTGTAGGGAGATCAGCCAAGAGGGAAGCACAGAGGAGACAGCCTGTGCTGAAGCCCGGACGCATATCGAGGTAACGCACACATACCCACACACAAACACAAGCACACACAGATAACAGCACAATTTCCTTCTGACAATAACCCGGATTACAGACATATTTAGGATCAAATAAGCATCTTTAAACGTATGTTTGAAGGTTGTTTCTATGGGGACTCGTCGACTGTCAACAAAGTTGTTTCTTTACGGTAGCTGTATTATCTGCTTAATGGTATTAGTCAAAAAGAAGCATAACCCTAATGCTGCATTCACAAAGTCTGAGTAGGTGGATAACAAGATACAGGATGTTAATTGTTTCCCTGGGAGAATGGTAAACTCTGACAACACATTTAAATCAAAACTGCTGTACTGTACATGTTCTATCTTTGATCTTTACATTGTTTGCTTTTGCTGTAAACTACTAATTGACAAAGAAGGTGGACAGGCACGCACACACAGGTAAACACAGGAAGACACACGGGCACTGCAGTTTGGTTGCAGAAGATGCTTTGAGGCCAGTGTCGCTGTGACATATTAAATGAGTGGAGCATCACAACAGTGAACTTCCAACAAAAACAACACTGGTGAATTGTTTAAGTGTGAGAGAAATTGCTTGAATCAACTACATTCAGGCAGGTGAGAGATCATTCCAACTGAGTTAGGTAAGTGTATCTCAGTTTCATCACACAATGCCCATTCACAGAAACCACACGGCACTGTTTGACAACACAGCAAGTATCGAAGGAAGCAGCCCAGGTTTCTTTTTTACTATTCAAGCAGGTAAGAGTGGGAGCACATTTGTCACTCGATGTAAACACAAACAGTGCCAATGCTGCACAACTGAACCACACTCTGTTGTCCTGAACAGCTTTTCTCAGACACTGTACTCCTTTGGTAGGTCACATTATCTTTAATGCTTTTTTGCAATATACTTAGCCCAAGACCACCAACAAGGAAATAAAAACACATACACATGGACTGTGAGATATACAATTCAAGGCAAATTTAATTAAAATTAAAAGTGATTTGAACATATTCTGTGAAGGCATCTTGCTTGCATCTATCACAAATTCCAAATCTTAAATACAGTACATTCTTGTAGTTGTTACTAAAACATATATATTATATGAAATTAAATGAATTATTATTTAAGTTAAGGTTGGGACAAGCTGTGTATTATTAAATATTCTATTTTGGTCAAATTTGATTTGGTCAGATTGAATGATCATGCTTGTAGTAAATGTAATGCTTGGTTAATTAGCTCAATATGGATAACAACCCAACAATTCTTGATCCGTAAGGTACATTGAAGTCAGCTCTATTTAAAACAGAATTCTTTAACCATGCTAAGCATATTAAAGAACATACAATTGAATAACTACAAACACATTTCTATCATGGTCTGCCTGTTATTTTGTATGTTTTTTCCCCTGCTCCGGTTGGAGACACTCTCCCTGGAGGCTCACCCCCTCCCCTCATGTGCCACTGCCGCAGCTGGAGGGCATTCCACTAATCAACCTCAACAGTTTAAAACCCCGGTCCTGCTCCTCATTCAGCGCCAGTTTGTTCGTTCACCACCAGCGGTATCACTCCAGGCAAATGTTACCAAGAACTTCTAGTTTCTGTCCCATGTATTTATTCATTCTTGTCTCCTGCGACCCAGTGCGTTCCTGTGCTCCAGCCTGTGGCTCCCCTGTGTCCCTGGTTCCCTCCTCCGTGCCTCATTCTGGATTTCCTGCTCTTCGGTGCCTCCTCGTTGCTGCTCCACCCTCGGTGCCTCTGGATCCTCATCCCTACCTCAACCAGTCCTTCCCCCTGCTGGCCTGCCTGCCTGCTTCCCCCTCATCTGAAGATGCCTACCAATAAACCTGTCTTTTTGCCATCCCAGCAACCGTTGTCCGAGTCTGTATTGGAGTCCAGTTCTTGTTTAAAACCCGAACCTTAACAGTTTCAGGAATAGGTCTGTCTACTGTTATTTCTTTTTGATATTAAATGCAAAATATATAATGTACAGGAATGAACCACACTATGAGACTATGACATATAATACAAAGGAACGCTTACATGCATTAGTGCAGTTATGCCTGAACATATAGTACATAATTGATAGTAACCGTCAGTCACAGACATTTAATATTAAAAATAGTTTATATTATTAAACCAGTATTCATTCTACAATATGAGCCTGCTGTGGGTGTCCTATCAACCTCTTTACACTTTGTTTAGCCCATATTAAAAAACTACAGTTTGCCTTCTAGGGCTGTAATAGGGTGTAACATCCGCTGTGTTTAACATTCAACAAGGGTGAGGGAAAACTGACTGAATGTATTGTGTATAGTGAGGAATACCATGCCATACCAACACCACTTGGCTTAAAAGTAAGCACTGCAGCATGGCCATAGATGAAACACACATATCACTGTCTGTGGAGGTTCTCAGTCATCCAGGTCATGGTATTATCAAGTGCGATTCAAGTAGGTAACTGGACTGGTTGAACATTTCTTGAAGACGTTTCACCTCTCATCCCAGAGGCTTCTTCAGTTCTAACTAGCTGCTGGAAAAGTTCAGGTATTTATCCTCTGCGAGATTAATAGCTAATCAGAGGATGAGTACCTCATTAGAGGACCATTGTGTCAAACTTGCAGGTCGTTGGCCATCTGGCGGGTTGTGGGTTTCGCCTGAGTCTAGGTGTAAATGAGGGTCGTTGGTTTCACCTGAGCCATCCTTTGAGTTATTGTTCTTGTTTACCTTCCTAGGGAGAGAGTAGGAACAGAACCATGTCAAGGCAGCCCTCAAAACCTGTGGCTACCCGAACTGGGCTTTCGTTAAAACTACCAGGCAAAAGAGGGCAAACGTAGAAGAAAACAGCGGAAAAACACGGTTATTCCATATGTCGCTGGAGTCTCTGAAAAAATCCGTAGAATCTTCAACAAACACGACATCCCGGTTTATTTCAAACCCACCAACACCCTGAGGCAGAAGCTGGTCCACCCTAAGGACAAGCTTCCTAGACACAAACAGAGCAATGTGGTTTATGCAGTCCAACGCACTGAGGACTGTTCTGATTTATACATAGGAGAAACAAAACAACCATTGCACAAACGCATGTCACAACACCGAAGAGCAACCTCCTCTCAGCTGTTCATCTGCATCTGAAGGACAGTGGACACTCATTTGAGGATGAAAACGTTCACATTCTGGCCAGGGAAGACAGATGGTTTGAAAGAGGAGTAAAAGAAGCCATCTTTGCTAGAACAGAGAAACCATCACTGAACAGAGGTGGAGGTTTAAGATACCATCTCTCAGCCACTTACAATGCTGTCCTTCAATCTCTCCCTAGGAAGGTAAACAAGAACAATAACTCAAAGGATAGCTCAGGTGAAACCAACCTGAATCTTGGCCAGATGGCCAACAACCTGCAAGTTTGACACAATGGTCCTCTAATTAGGTACTCATCCTCTGATTAGCTATTAATCTCGCAGAGGATAAATACCTGAACTTTTCCAGCAGCTAGTTAGAACTGAAGAAGCATCTCTGATGAGAGGTGAAACGTCTTCAAGAAATGTTCAACCAGTCCAGTTGCCTACTTGAATCGCATTTGATAACACATGTCACTGCTCTGTCAAACAAATCAAATCATTCCGTGGCCACCGCTGCGCCCTATTCTGGCTATGGGTGAGCCATTTGAGTGGGTTATCGCAGACTGTGTTGGTCCATTACCCAGATCAAACTCCAATATCTACTCACTATAATGTGCGCTTGCACTCGCTTGCCGGAAGCGGTGCAGCTGCGCAAAATCACGTCAACTTCCGTCGTTAAGGCTCTGACCAGGTTCTTTACTACCTTTGGACTCCCCAAAACAGTCCAGACAGACCAGGGCACAAACTTTCAATCTAGATTGTTAAATCTGATTCTTAAGTCCCTGGGAATACGACACGTTGTTTCCAGTGCATATCATCCAGAGTCATAGGGCACTCTGGAGTGCTGGCATCAAACCTTAAAATCAATGTTGCGAAAATACTGTTTGGAGGAAGGAAAAAGCTGGGATGATGGCATTCATTTTGCCTTGTTTGCTGCCCGTGAATCGGTACAGGAATTGTTAGGTTTTAGTCTGGCAGAACTTGTTTTTGGCCACGCTATACACGGCCCTTTAAGTGTCCTGAAAGACAGTCTTCTCTCAGCTGAGCTGACGGCACTCATCAGTTCACAAGCCAACATGAAAAGGAATTTCGACCGAACCACTGTAGCCAGATGTTTTTAAGTGGGAGACCATGTACTGGTGCTGCTACCTATTGTTGGCTCCTCACTATCGGCGCATTTTGCCGGGCCTTATAGCATTCAAAATAAATTTAGTGTAACCGATTATGTGGTCAATACTCCAGATAGGGGACATAAAACTCGTGTTTGCCCGTCACTGTGCGAAGACCAGCCAGTAAGTGGCTGCTCTGCAGTCATAGCTATTGAAGCCAGTCCAGGAGATGGGGACGGTCTGGCCACACATTCTGCCTCCTGGCAGAGTGGCCGTTTGCCCAATTCAGAGATGCTTAAAGTATTACAACGCCTACTTGACCATCGTGACATCACACAGCGGCGCGATGTGGTTTTGTTAGTCACAGAATACCCATGTCTTTTTGGCGACATTCCCACCCGTACAACGGTACTCAGACGCGACATTGACTTTAAAGATACCCGTCCTATTAAGCAGCATTCGTATCGCGTCAATCAAATAAAGAGATCTGATGCAGGCCAAGAACTGAAGTATATGGTGGAAAATGGCATGGCGATGCCCGGAGCTCCCCCTGCTTATTATACGCTAAATCAGATAGTTCACCTATATTAATCACTGATTTTCGTAAGGTTAACGCCGTGACGGTGCCTGACTCTTATCCGTTACCCCGAATGGAGGACTGTGTTGACAATTTAGGCGCTGCACAATTTGTCAGCAAGTTAGATCTGTTAAAAGGCTACTGGCAGGTGCCCCTGACTGAGTGTGCGTCTGATATATCCGCCTTGCACTGCACTGTAATAGCGTTTGGGATGTGCAATGCGCCTGCTACTTTTCAGCGTCTGGTGAACATTGTTCTGGCTGGTGTAGAAAATTGCAATGTGTATCACGATGACCTGATCGTATACTCAGCTTCCTGGGCTGAACACATGCCTAACCAAAGTGTTCAGTCGCCTCGGCGAGCCTCCCTAACTCTGAACTTGGCAAAATGTGAGTTTGGAAAAGGAACTGTCACGTACTTGGGTAAACAAGTCGGTCAGGGCCAGGTGCGACCATTTGATGCCAGTTAAATTAGAGGTTGATGCCAGTGCAGTGGCTGCAGGTGCCGTTTTGCTACAAGAAGATGCCAATGAGGTAGAGCACCCGGTTAGTTACTTCTCGCGCAAATTTAATCCGCATCAGTACAGGTATTCGACCATTGAGAAGGAAACGCTGGCTTTATTGTGGTCGTTACAGCACTTTGAGGTGTACATCGGTTCCTGCCCATTGCCACTTGTCGTTTACACCGATCACAATCCGTTAGTTTTCTTATCCCGAATGTATATCACAACCTGCGACTTATGCGCTGGGCATTGATGGTGCAGGAACATAACCTTGTGATTAAGCACAAAAAGGGATCAGAGTTTTTTTGTTTACACCTTAGAGGGTTGTATTTATGTGGGGGGGTGTTACGGTTGCCGGGGAAACCGCCCATATATACAGTATTTCTTATTGTTTTGTAGCAGTGTGCTGTTTTCTTTCACTTCTGTTTCTGTTCCTGCGGCCCAAAATGACGTCCACGTTTCCCTTGGGGATTACCTCCGGCGTGACGCCCAGGAGAACGCCCACCCGAGGATATCCTCGCTACGGTCCAGCTGCCTGTGAAGTTGTCATCTACTCGACGACCAATCGCTGGCCGGAGCCAATCCTAACGGCCTGCCTATTTAAGACGGGGGAAGTTGAGGCTCACGAGGGGCAGTTATTTGATGTGAGCTGTACCCTCTTGTTGTGCCTCTCTTGGTTGTTGTCCGATCTAGCTGTGTGTGTTGCCATAATTGCTTAACTTGTTGTAATATTTTGATCCTGTGCGGAATCCTGTTAACGAGGCACTCGTAGTATGGTGATTTATGTTGACGGCATGTTCCTTTGTTCTTTTGTTTTCTGGGTTCCCGCGCCACCCGAACACTAGCCGTTTTGAAAGGCCATTTTTGGTGGGTTTTGTTTCGAATTGTTTAATTATAACAACTCACAATAAACAATTGTGTAAACGCCTGACGCCATCGGCTCTTGTGTTACCTCCTTTTGCAGATAGTCCACAGGGAGGGTCGTAACAGACCTTTAACATGAGATAACAAAGTCAAAGGGAAACTATGGAACGTTTCTATGGAAACTAGTTTATGTGCATTTTAGCAGAAATAACTGAAAAACAGTGCCAATGGATCACTCAATAATTGATCAGACATTACACTCATGGAAGGACAGTTTAGAAGAGAGAAAAGGGCGGGAATATAATGTGGACATTGCTGAGTCTCGCCCCAGTGTCCAGGAGTGAGGCAGAACACAAAGGGAATGTGAGGAGAACTTGAGAACTAGCGTCAAGGTCCGTACCGATAGCTGCATTTGTCAGGTATTGCAGCGCTGTCAGGAATGTAATGATTGTGTGTCTGCAAACCACAACCTAACTGCCAACCAGGTCAGATGAAGCTGATCTATCTTATTCACTCCTACTGTACGTAACTTCTGGGTTCTGTTTAAACCCCAAGCAAATGTCAATACCACCTCTAGGATAAGATCATTTATATTATAAGCCTAATTTCAATTACGAGGTCAGGTTAAATTTACTCAGGCAAATGTGTATGCACTTTGTAATAACATATACAAATATAAAACCGCTTTTAAACACACTAGGAAAAATAATTATCTAACCAGCGATTTTTTATTAATAAACATATTTAGCTTGAATGTGAAGCCTTTTCCCATGCATAAAAAACAACTCCAACTCACAACTCAGAGTGTCAGAGTAAGAGGTGGATCATTTTCAGTTGCAATGTTCTTGTCATGATAACAATATAGTATCACGTTGTCATGGCAGTTGTCTATTTTAAGGAGTATTTTTGCTTGATGTTATTTGCTGAGGAGAATTTGCCAAACTGATTATGTCAATGTTACCCTAGGATTCAACTTTCTACATGATATTGTTTTAACTGTTGACATAAACCATATTTGTCTGAGCATGTTCTTTCCTTTTCAGTATAATTAAGCTTTGGGAATCAGAATTAAAGCAGAAAGTTATACATCTTTCTCACTATAATATGCATATGTTTAGAATCAGAATTCAAAGACCAGGAAAAAAAAGATAATTAATGTAACACTTATAACCCACTTTCTGTTAATGAGTGTGTGGTGCCAGAGGATAAAAAAACAGCCTAATTGCAACAGTATCTTGAAGCAAGATAAGCAGTGAGTCATGCTAGTGCTGACAGCACAATTGCAATTACACACAATCTGTTGGATAGTATACACCTTTATTTTATGTTATTATCTGCAGCCCTGCATTGCAATGTAATGCAGGAGCCGTTATTTTATTTTTAAAGCACATGTGCATCACAAACAAACAATGCAATAAAAAAAATAGCTGTTGTTAGGCTGGAAGCTATTTCAACTGAGCTTTTGCAGTGGTGAGCTGAGACTGAGCCGACTTAGCGGGCTGCCTTAACTCCCACTGTAAAGCATCCCTTAGTGAGATAATTACTTGCAGCTCACTGAGAGTGGTGTTTGCTACATGTAAGGTGTACTGTATGTATTTATGTTCGAACAGAAAGTAAAGTCATGTGCAGATAATATTTTTTTGTTCCCATCATGTTGTGCATACATATCTTGGATATGTATGCACACTTCCTCTCCTTCACCCTCACCGCCCTCACTCACTCAAACAAACACACAGCCTTACATAACAAGCACTACTGCACACCATCATTACCACAGTGCTCTGAAGACAAATACGAGCAAGAGTACCAGTTCACTTATTCAAACATGCTGGTACAAATCACAATGAAGGTGTGTCATCTAAACACCCACTAGAGCAAAATCAACAACAATGTACTTAGGCAGGTTTGACTGTGGGGCATATATACATATATACAGTCTATATGTGTATATACAGTCTAAGTTCTTATGTATTATTATGAATATGAGTTATTGTGTAGTATTTTACTAATGACAGTGTTATGTGATAATGCAGGACTCCCTGCTGAGCACTATATCATAATGTGGAATGTGATCAGAGTGGGTGGTGGGTTGAACAGTGCACACAACTTTCTCTAAGCCGTTCAAACCCCCTGGTCAAGATGGCTATTATAATTTGGCAGATTCAGTTATTATTAACACACCTTCAAACCTATTCAACCTGTGAATACAGCAAAGAGAATGAAATGGGTGATGGGACAGATCTAAGCTTTGAGCTTCACAGACCTGTGGAAGCTCCCCAAAAAGTTGTCACTAATACTCTTTGCAGGTTCAATGTGGTGTTGCAAAATCCCTTGGATTCTTTTTTTCATGATTTTACTATTTCAGTGAGAAGGCTTCCACCACACATCAGTCCTGCTTTGGGAAGTGATGTATGTGGTAAAATGCACCAGTTGGCAAAAGGAATGCAGGGGGAGGTATAAAAGATGTTATATAGAATATATTTTTGGTGCCAGCCTTCCTGTTTCCGTGGTAACTATCCATCGATTCAGCTGCATCAGTGTAGAGAGAACCAAATTCCCCAGCATCTACTTTCCTTATTTATTTTTTTTCTAACGCAGGGAGAGCAGAGGAGAAAAATGGGTGTACAGATGAGGAGCAGGAAGGTGGAGGAGAAGGTCACTTTATGAACCCCACTAAAAGGCATGAGTTGAGATAATTACACAATATATATATATATATTTTAAATATCAAATAACATATCAGTCATTGTCACATAAATGTTTGTACTCCTTATACCTACCAATATTTAACATATATAAATAGTATACTGCATGACCACATTTTTTTACTTTGCAAACCTATCTAAGACAGATAAGGAAAACAGAAACTACTGAGAACAGGATATATAAATTCTAAAGTAAAAAGGATATACCAAAAAGGTTCAAATATACTCGTATAAACATGGAATATACTCATGCAAAACATTAAAATTAACACAGTCATATGTATAATTATATATTATGCATTTTATCATTGTGTTTACTAAATTAAAACTAGGCATTTAGTTACTAATTGTGTCATTAAGTTGAGTCTTTTATTTTGGCATTAGTACATATAGCTGTAAAGCTTCCCTGATTAACTGACTTATTAACAGTATATAGCTCAAAAGCCAATGAAATACTTCACCAGAACCAGCAGCTACTAAGTCTGCCTTTTCATAAGCTGTGGAAATGTCTGCATGTTGTGAAACGGCCTGCACGTTCATCTTGCGAATTTACTGTCAAGAGAGATGGGGAGGAGTGAAGTTGTTCAGACTACGAGGGAAGATAGTTTTGCCGCTGTGAGGCTGAGTGTGCTACTGCTAAAGATTTAGTAATAAACGGTAGTGAGCAGAACAGCAAAAATAGTTTAAAAATAAGCTGTCCTTTAATGTTGTCATTACTCACCAGTGGAATTTACACACAAGTAAGTTGTGCCAGCGACTTGGCTTATTTCACTAAAGACCCTTCCTCCAATAAGATCTTTTGTTTTTAGTGA